>JADLZK010002314.1:0-354087 GCA_015847255.1 Hyparrhenia diplandra | reverse complement strand
ACTTGTTCGAAACTTTGCCTCTGTATGATAATTCAAGTTGTATTTGGCAGGCACATCCAAGAATATGCATTACAGGTGCAGGTAGAATTTCAGAAGAAACTTCATGATATGGTAGAGAGGACATTCCGGGAGGTACACTGTTTACCTTGAGTTTGCTCTGAATGTTAATCTCCCGTTACATTTTGGTATCTGCGTAATGCAACTTGACCCTAAAAGCTCCATAGCAAAACGAGATGTTTTTTTTTTACTCTGAAAAGCAACATGGTCTCATAATAAACGCAAAAAAAAGGCTTATTATGTGACAAGAGATCTCATTCCCGAATGCATTCTGTGCTCTTGCTGTGCCTAGATTCATAGAAGCCTACTGGAGAACCATGTGCATCCTCTTCCCAGCCCAGCGGCGGCATGGTCAGCTGCTGCTCTGTCGGCGGGGGGTTCCAGAGGGGTGCGCCGCGAGCCAAGCAACACTGCAGCGCCGGATGATGAAGGTGGCCTGGCTAATCAGGCGACAGAGGCTGGCAATGATGCATGAGCATGACCGACCGTCTGCTGCTGAATGCTGATCGAGGCTTCAATGGCTGTTTCTAGATGGTGATGCCTTTTTTTCGCGTGTCAATTACAGTAGGATGATGAGTGAAAACAGTGAGGACAAGAACAGCAAAAGCTAAGTGCCATCAGTTGGTAGTATAGTTACAGAACCCTGTGATAAGAATCTGCGTGTGAAGTGTGATGCTCTGTAAAATCATCTTTTCTACTAGTACTGGAATTTGACTCACATGTAAACTCTAGTCCACAGAACGTACCTTATGGCAATGTTGATGTTACTGTGTTCGAAATGCTGAATATTCAGACCTCTCTTTTTTTTTTTTCAGATTGCGTCTTTAACCCGTGTCTCATTAAGAGGAAAGCTCAAAAAAAAGGCCAAAACATGGATACAAATGGCTCGCAAGTAATCCTAGAACTAAAGGCTGAATCCCCAAGACAGACAGAATAATCAACTGAAAAAAAATTGGTCGTAGTTTAACTTGTGAAAAGTAGGATGCCAATATTTTGTCAAAAAGAAAGTAGGATGGCAATAGGGAAAAAGGCTACCAAGAGAGGTCACTGAAAGTTGCAGTGAAGCCTAACTGGATTGGTTTCACTCCTATGCACGCACGCAACAAGCGCACTGTCTGTTCACAAGCAGAGCAGCAGACGCGACAGGACAAGTGGACAACTGCATACGCTTCGGTCTTCACTTTCTTCTTTTTCTTTTTTTTTTTTTGCTAGTGACCAATGACCAAACTTAGCACAAAACAGTAAATATCTTTTCGAGCAAAGGAGACACAGGATGTCTGTGCCCTATATGCATACTCCGCAAGCTGCAATTAACAGGCTGTGAATTTGCATCTCCTGTTCATTTGCCAATGGTTTATGGTTCAATACTTTTGTACTTGGAAGTTTTCTTTTATCTTAATTAGTCAAAGAGCCTCTAGCCCAATGGTTAGAGCCACTCTGAGGCACTCCACAAGTCCTGGGTTCGACTCCGTGGGAGCGAATTTTCAAAATTTTCGACCGTGGTTAAAAAAAACCTTCTCGTCGTCCCATGGCCAAAGCACGCAGTCCCGGCCCTTCTCACTGGGTAACGGTGCCCTTGTGTCAGGTGGGGCGGGGTTCGGTGGGTTTTTACGACCGCTGCGTGAGAAGGTCTTCTTCTTCTTAAGCAAAAATGCCGGGGCTAGTCTTAGTCCCCGTGGGTCGAAGTTTTTTTTTATCTTAATTAACGTAGTGAAGTGCAGAATGTATCTTCATCACCAATTGGTAAACTACTTAATGCAACACGTGTTAAGCATGTTCTCGAAAATAAATCACCAATTGGTAAAAAAAAAAAAAAAAAAAAAAATCAATTTTGAATGTTATATTAAACACGGTGCGGCCCTAATTTAAGTATAACAAGCCACTGTAGTGCTACAATCAACATCAAATGCTCTAGAAGAAAGTATAGCAGCAACCAAATGTCACATTTTCATAACTGAATGACTAATACATCATTTTTACTTCTTGGAAATCTAGAGGGTGGATCAGCAGTATAATAGCAGCAACCAAATGTCACATTTTCATAACTGAATGACTAACACTTAAAAAAAAAAAAAAAAAAAAAACTGAATGACTAATACCTCATTTTCACTTGTTGGAAATCTAGAGGGGGATCAGCAGACGACCTTTATAAGCTAGCACTACGAATTATTGCTACTTGAAACTAGATAATATCCAATTTTTTTGTGAATTTCATTTTCATGGCGTGGTGAGGCCAATCTCGCTGTTTTTCGCCGGCTCGACACTGCTGCCACCATGGTACCTCTTCCAGGGCTTGTAGTCCTTCCTTTCCAGCATCCGCTCCACTTCCTCGAACTGCAGGCCCTTGGTCTCCGGCACGGTGAGGAAGACGATGATGAGAGCCAGGAAGGAGACGCAGCAGAAGAGGAAGAAGGTGGCCGATGTCCCGAGCGCCTTGGTCAGGGACAGGAACGTCTGCGTCACGATGAGGTTGGAGACCCAGTTGGCGACGGCCGCGATGCCGCCGCAGACGCCCCTGAACCGCAGCGGGTAGATCTCCGAGTTGACGATCCACGGCACCGTGCCCATGCCGGGCGAGTAGGAGACGATGTACGCGCCCAGGCCGATCAGCGCCAGCCACCCGAAGTTGTTGGGGCACCCTCCGTGTAGAACTCCCTGCGGTCCGCGCGGCACGCATGCCGAGACGCGTCGTTCAGCGCCAAGCACGCCCCCGGAAGAAGCTGCAACTCCGACGAGCGAGGTCGTAAGCGATTACGCTAATATGAACGTGCAGCACAGCGACCCTGCAGACGATCGAGAACGAGAAATGGTACGTGCACTTGCCTTGTCTCCCTGGTGAGCGCAGAAGCCGCAGGTGGACGAGGCCTTGAGGCAGTTCATGCAGCTCCAGCGGACGTTCGGGTTGAACTCGGGGCACGTCTGGGTCTGGTTCGCCAGCAGTCGGGTCTCCACGTCGCTGACGGGTGGGGCGTGGTGCGCGGCGCCCAGGAACGTGCCGCCGAGCACGGCGAGCCACACGACGATGCCGACCAGGCTGATGAGCATCAGGCGCCTCCGGCCCGCCCTGTCCACGAAGAACATGCTGACGATCGAGCCGATGGCGTTCAGGCCCGAGGTGATGAGGGACAGTGCCATGGCGGTGTTGTTGGACGCGTAGCCGGCCAGCTGCACGATCGTCGGGCTGTAGTACATGACGGTGTTGATGCCCACGAACTGCTGCGCGACCTGAACGATGACGCCGGCCAATAGCCCGCGGCGAACGACCTGGCTGCCCAGCGCCTTCCTCAGCTTGCCAATGAGGCCTTGCTCGCCGATGGAGCCCTCAAGGAGCACCTCTTCTTCGACAGACCGGCGCATTGCGTCAATCTCTTGCTCGACCTCATTCGCAGGGTAAATCTTCTGCAAGATCGCTGCAGCTTCCTCTTTCCTGCCCTGTTTGTTTCAACCAAGAAAGTGCAAATTGTCAGTATGCTCCTTCCCTTTCATACGAAGGGAATCCCAAGTAATCCTTGCATACGAACTACTTTTTGTACAAAAATACTACTATCAAGTATCAACCTTCCTGTAGAGCCATCTTGGTGATTCTGGAAGCATCAGCATCAGTACGAACTGAACCAGAGCAGGAACCCCTGCAATGCCAAGCATCCACCTCCAGGTCCCTGGCACCTGACACAGGTATTGGAGTTAACATCAATTATTTATTGCAAAACAATGTTTCACAAACTTGTAGAAGATGACAAGAGTTGGTCTAGTTGAGTGGGTACCTTAGTGAAGGCTAGATTAATGAGGTATGCCAAGAACTGGCCACCAGTGATGAGAAGCCCATTGGTGCTCACCAAAGCACCTCTGATCCTAGCAGGGGAGGCTTCAGAGATGTACAGAGGAGCTGTCATGGAAGCCATCCCAACACCAAGACCAACAAATACCCTCCCAACAATGATAATACTAGGTGTTGGGGAAAAGGCCATGATTACGGCGCCTGCAAAGAACAAGGCATCGGCAATGATGATGGAAGGCCTCCTTCCAAACTTGTCATTCATCCAGCCACCAAATGCAGCCCCAACTATAGCTCCAGCAACAGCCATACTGACTATTGTCTCCTGTTATTTGGAAAAGCCGTGAGTCCATGACATCACATATCAGCATAGCTAGAATGTTATTGTCTTAAGAAAAGGTTAGATGAAGTTAAACTTGAACCAAAGTGCATGAAAAGGGAAATATTGACACATACCCTTAATACAGTACTCTTTTCCACTGCAGCAAAATCATCTCTAATGTAGAGAAGGGCTCCAGATATGACACCTGGCAAATATAATGTCAACGACATGATAAATCAATAAGCTAAACTCCATTTCTGGAGTAGTATGTAAATGAGATGGGTATGGCAGATGGGAAGTAAGGAGGATGTCAAAACGTTTAACAAGCACAAGCACAGAATGCAAGATGTACCACAGGATTAATGTCATCATGACAGTTGTAAATGCGATCACGCCGAAGCGCATGACAGTTGTAAATAAAAAGGAAAGTTTTCTGAATTTTTTTCTTCAGAATTTCAAGGTGATGGATAAAAGTTAAAAGCAGCCCCTTGGTTTCTTCAATAATGTCAAGAAAGAAATAGTGAGAAATTGGTGATTTATAGTTCAGAACTTGAAACTAGATCATTTTGTCCTTCATTCAGTATATACACATGTTGTTTGGCAGGTTTATTGTATTTCAATACAGTACTAAAATCTGAATTGTGAGAAAATAAATCACAGGAGTGGATCGAAACATCTATATATCAGCTATCGTTAAAAGTTGCCACAACTAAATAAATGTCCTGAAAGAAAAGTCCAGCATCAATCTTTATAATATAATAGCTTATTATGTTCAGATACCTGTATCATATCCGAAAAGAAGACCACCGATGCCAGCAGACAGCACAAGCTGAAGGATGTAAGGCTGTGTCCATGACAGGCGCAGGCACTCCTTGAATTCTGCCTTATCTGCTACAGTCACACCGCCCTCCATCGATTCCCAACTTGGCGTGTAGGTACTCACTCGGCCACGCACTTCACTGTACGTACCGGTGAAACAGGAATTCTTTCACTGGAGTCACGAACAAACACAGGCAGGGTTCAGTAAATAAATAACTGTGCTGGAAGTGCATGCAGGTTACGACGGTTCAGTAAAAACAAACATCAGGATGCCTTCATAGCATCACGATCAATCATAAGATTCGGAACAGGCCGAAACAGAATCTGGAAACAGTGGTTGTAAATCTGTTTCGACATGAAAATGGGGAATCTTATAAAGATGCTTTTTACATGGAAAGAAAGACAAATGCGTTTGTAGGCATGTTATGTAGCCATGACCCAATCTTTTGCGTGGCCAAAGCCAAACCAGCATCCCGCATTGCAGATAACTAGCATCTTGTAGCCGTGAACCATACAATAATCCCTAACATAAAATAGTTCATTCAGACTCGTGTGAACTCACCCAACCAACCGTCGTGGCGAAAGGTATATACAAACGAGATCGATCAGGCTATCAGGCAGACGGATAAGAAAGGCCAGGGGGGGAGATGAGACGGAATCTCTCTTATAACGATACGATCTTCGATCGCAGACAAACGGACCGATTCTTATGGAAAGGGAAAGGTCGTAGGATCTGCAGAAGGAACCGACACACACTGACGACCCCAGAACAACCAACCTCCCCGTCCCCGTACTTCCCGTGAAACTAATCCACACTCTTGATGAGGAAAGGAGAGAACGAGTAAGAGGAAACCCCACCCCAACCTCTCCGCACGGAGGATGCGAACGAGAACGGAATGCGTGCGGCGGCGCGCGCAAGCCAGAGGAGGGAGGCCTCACCGTGAGAGAGAGAGACGAAGGAAGCGATCAAAACCCCGGCCGTCTCCGCCAGCGCCGCACAGCCGAGTCCAGAGAAGAGAGCCAAGACAAGACGAGGATGAAGAGGCAAGTGGCAGCGTCGCCGCGGGCGCTGGATTTATTGCGGACGCCGACGCCTCCTCCTATCGCGTCTCGTGCTCTCTCCTCGACGGGCGGGTCGGTGCACCGCGATGATGCGACGATCCCGGCCGTCCAAGACGGTGGACGCGAGGATCCGCCCAGGCAGGTAAAAGCAGCGGACTCTGCCGTGTGGTGGATCGGGCAGCAACTGGACTGACTGCTGCTGCCTGCTGGGAAGAGCACAGGCACACACCCGCGTGGTCTTCGCACACGGCCAACGGGGATCGCTGGCTGGCGTTTGAGCGAGCACGCAACTTCCCAGATCGGCTGCCCAAATTAGGATACGGGGAGCCGACCACCCCAGATTAGTATGGGTGGTTGTTGCGAGCAGCATTCAGAAACCGGAACCGCAAAAGTTGCGAGCCTAATCCTCACATATCCAAAACTGAGTGAGCAGTAATTTTTTTTGGCATTTCGGAGCAAATCCTACGGGAAACTGTATCATCAACGTCGTGTGTACGCTATACTATACTTCTCAAGTATTTTCCGGCGTAAGAAAGGAAAAAATAATTTTACTAAAAAAATTCAAAGGGAGGTTGCACCAGCCGGGAATCGAACCCGGGTCTGTACCGTGGCAGGGTACTATTCTACCACTAGACCACTGGTGCTCGCATGCTGAAGTAATCTCTCGCTTTGCTTTTCAGGACTTCGTACCTCTGCGTCCGTAACAAACAGTAATCGCAACGGTCTACCTGATGAGTGAATTGATTTGTCTGCCATGTATCAATGGCCGGAGTTGGGTGTGTTCTTTTTAGTACTGGCCCTCAGAGTTGAGGAATAGCACCAACTGGCCACAATCTGTCAGGAAGGAGAAATACAAACTACAAAATGCAAGTACTTTGAATTGATAAAATATAAGATGTCAAATTGTGTGTTTACTTCCAACTAAAATGCCAAATTTTTTATGGTGCTACTAGGGGTGGGAAAAGTTTTTTTCACCCAAAATCCGAAATGGAGAATGGCTACTTTTTATCAAAAAGTTTACATGGTGTTTTGTTCCATTATGCAAAATGAAAGACTAAAACCTAAATTTTTTTTTGGGATAAGGAGAATTAAACACCCAAAAAAATTGGGGACACCACCCACTCAACGTAAATTAGCGTGGGGAGGTTCCATGATGCAAACACGTTCCTTACGTGGTACAAGAACGTAAAAATAATACCTGCCTGTCTTTGTTTTGTCGAAATATAAAAACAACGACATATATGATCGACGAGATGCTGGTTAACCATTTCATGCAAATTGGTGGATCATGCCAACAAAAATTGCAAGCAAAGACTGAATACAAAATGATGCCCAAAAGCACTGATCAAAGCAATACATTATTTTTAATCTTGGACAAAAAGAAATCTGCAGGGAAGCATCCAGTATGTGAAATTGCAGCCTCTCAGTCGCCATCACTACCAAGTAAGCTCCAACTTGTAGACTAATGACAAACTTCCTTCAATCAATCCCAAACTTGCAGACTGGGCACAGTTTCTTTCTTCTAAGCCACTCGTCAATACACTGCAACGTGCAAACAGTTTGACATCAGAAACATGACAAAATTCAGCGCAAGTGATTGAAACATAACAATCAGGAGGGATACCTCTTTATGGAACTTGTGAAAGCATGGCAAATGGCGAATAGTATCTCCCACAGAAGGATTTTCAAGGCAGACAGAACATGGATCTTCAATGTTATTGGACTGTCGGAAACAGGAAATCATGGGAAAGTAGTTAGGATTTTTCAGTCAAAGAGGAAAGGAAAAAACTTATACCAGTTTGGAAGGTACCTGAACCACTGATTGCGGCAAATTATTGATCTGGCTTTCTGAAGCACCAGTGTGCTGATGGTTATTTTCATCCAACGCGAGCAGTGCGTCATAGTCATTTCTGCAACAAGCCAACAAAGTGCTCTTTTTAGGACGTTTAAAATTTCTCTCTTTTTTTTTAAAAAGTGGGGGTTGTGAAAGTGAGAATTGCTATAGTAGTAGCACAAATGCAGATAATAAAATAAACAACCCAGTACAAGATTTTAAACAGATGAATAGGCGGAAGATAAAATCATTTTTTTCATTTTAAACATGATCACTTACAAGTCCATGTTTGGTGGTTGAATGTGCAAAGCAGCAGAATATCTTGCTAAAGCAGCTTCCTGAAAGTAGCAAAATAGAAGCTGTTAATAATCTTGTATCTAAGGTAACAAAAACTGCTAACTCAATGGAGACTATTATCACAACTGAGTGCAGAGAGCAGATGAGAACACCCCCTGCGTATGATAGTCCAAGGCATCTACCAGACAAGTACAAACAGAAGAGGTATGATAGTGCTTGTCCATATAGGCAAACATATAACCAATCCAGTAGTTTAACCAATCAAATTCCAATGTACATTAATAATCTAGTAACTAGTTTCCCTGTACGCTTGCAGGTATGAAGGAAATTCTATGAGTTACAATATTACTATCACCCTCCTATTCTTTTTTCTTTCTTCTTTTTTTTTCCTTTTCTTATTTTTTTTTCTTCTCTTTCTCTATACCAACGGGTCTCACTTATAATTTTATCAAAATATATACATATATACATGTGAGATCTTTTTTTGAAGGATTTATTAAATGAATTTAATGGTGTAATCAGAATTTGATTTATTTTTTTTGGTTCATGAGTTATAACCTTTTTTATGCCCATAGATAGCATGTGGGCCATGTTGATGACGCGGGCGCAAGGAAGGGTTAGTAGGCTTGTAAGGTGGCATGCTAGTGGGGTGTTAGTGGGATGGTAAGAGGTGGCATGCTTGCATGTCGTGTGAATTAAGAGAATTAACTAGTGGGGTTGCAAACATAAGTTTTATAGATACGGTCTTTCAAAAAATAATCTAGCAATACAACTGGAAACCTAAAATTTCTAAAAAAAAAACTGTATAATGTTGCCATATGATTTGACTGCATTGAAGCTGAATAACATGTTGGTTTGTCTAAAAGAAACCCAGAAAAAGTTCATTTACTGAGATGCTAATATTAATATTCAATTATTCATAATTTCATAGTAAAAACAAAAGGGCAAGGGAGAATTAATACCAATCTCAGTGTTCTTGGAGCAGCATTCTGTCGACGGAAATCATATTGTTTGGTGCTGCCAATCGAGCCCCTAAGAGGATTTCGATAAGAAACCAAAACGAGAAGCCTGGGCATCTCTAATAAAAAAAAAAAAGGATTAAACATGTCAATTGCAATAGAGACAGCCCCACCAAACGACTATTGCCATAAAGAATACTTTTTTTTCGATCTTGTAAGGTGTGACAGTATATAGTTGCAAGAAAAGCTATAAAGAGCTACTCCCTCCGTCCCAAAAAGAGAGTGCCGTTTTAGGTTTTGTTGACTTGTTGTTTGACCATCCGTCTTATTCAAATTATTTGTATAAATAATATTTATTTTGTTATGACTTACTTTATCACTAGAGATACTTTGATAATGATTTATTTATTTTATAATTTACATAATTTTTTTTGAATAAGACGAGCGGTCAAACACAATGTCCGAAAAACCTAAAATCGACACTTTTTGGGACGGAGTACTGGTCAGTAGCTCACACCTACACAAAAGCATAAAATGAGTTCAGTGCTCTCACAGTATTGTTTTGGAACCTCCTTACAGGGGGCTAGATGTCCGTTGTGTATCATCATGTTGAAGTGACATTGCTATGATTGCATCAATCTGTTTTATGGAAAACCGAAAATCAGACCTTTTCTAATCATCAAGAAGTTGAATGGAGTACATAAGAGATGATGAGAAATTACCTCTTCTGTTGGGGCAAAACGAGGAGATTCATTGTAAAGCTGCTCCTGGAGTTGGCGAGCCAACAACTCATCCGACTCAATTGTGCTTCTATGGTAGGATCAACAGAGGTTCCATTAGTGAATCCACTTTCGAACTAGGTCTAGCTTCAGGGGATATGTCATCTATGGTTATTACCACGACTATTAAGCTGATGACTGGTACGCGATTTCTGCCAGCTGATATTTTTGGCCAGTGAAGAGAACCTCTAGGTTCGTCAACAGCAATAGAGCTTTCACCAGTATGAGAAGAAGTTGAGGTTTGTTTTCTCCTTCCTCTACCAATCATTATTGTTTTATTCCCTAACCTATCAGGAACCATTAGGGTTGCTCCACTAACTGAGCCATGATTGTCTCCAGCAGATCCTTGATTTTGATTAGAACAAGTGGAAGATCCAGATTCTCGTCTGGAACTACTAGTTGTGTTACCCATAACTGAAATGGGTAATTTACTTGTGTGGTTGCGTGTGGTTCTCCAACCTTGCTCCATGTTTATATCAGAACTGTTTTTGATTACATAAGTTCCAGCGGTACTAAGATCAACCCTGCAACAGCAGAGGTAGAAGTAAGACATACCACATGTTGCTTCTCCAAGTGTATACCGACCAGAAAAAAAACAAAGTATTCATTTCATATGAAATACGTATAAGGTATCTTGCTAAACAAACTTGAGTGGACAAATGCCTTCTAAAAGCAATAAGATGGGTTTCAACATAATCCATGTCCATCAAGCTAATTGTACTGTAATTATATCAGTTCATTCAACTATCGTTTCTTACATAAGCCATATTGCCATGTTTTTAGACTTTTAGAAGAGAAGACGATACTCAATGGTTTCAGCTCAAAACTACTATACCATGAAAATGAACTAGTTATGCCAGTCATAAAAGAGATGAAGACAGATAGAACATACCCCCTCAAATTAAAGCTTCTCCAATTTGATCGATATCCAAGATATCACTGCTAATTCCTTTTCCTTTGTTGTGCGGCCTGATAAATTAACTTCAGAACAATTGCTGCTGTTTGCATGATATTCAGACAGCGGAACCGAAGTCCTGCCAGTTGTGTCTGTTCTCAGCTTTTTGTGGCCCTTGTGCCCATATTGTATCCAGAGACCACTGTACTGTTCACTTTAGATCTCTGCCTTGTCACTATTGGTGAATTATCAGTGAGGTCAATCACATTGCTTCTGTCAGATGCATCAAGCTGAGGATGTGGATGGTGCAAATGTTCACTTGAAGAGCACATTTTTGCGTTTTCATCAAGTTTTACATTTCTCTTGGCTATGTTAGAAGGAGAAATACATCCATTGCGGACCAGCCTTTTTTTTTTTTGGCCAACATGCCTTTGAGGAACAGCACACAGAGGGTTTGTAGATCCTGCAATGGCCTTGTTAGTGATCACATCCCCTTTGACCTCTCCAGAACTTGATTCTGAACAAACATCAGCACCTGTTACACCTTTCAGCTTATCAGTAGTGCTAGTGCAGGTTCTGTTTCCTGGTTTTACCACTGGGATAGTAGGAAGACCTAATCCGATGCCTAGAAAGTTTGCATTCTGATGACCTGCATCTTGCTGAACAACCTCTCCATCTTTAACTTGGAAGGTACGATTCCTTCCTCCAGTCACATTACGACTTATGTTGTTAGAAATGCTTCTGCTCTGATCCAAGCCATGTTTTGCAGCCCTCTTTTCATTGTCAACAGATATCCCTGTCCTGTCAGATTTCTTTAGGGGAACTTTTGCATTACAGTCTTTTTGACAGTTCAGAATCTGTGCTGCTTCAGCTTGTTTGAAAATATCATCAGTATCTGAAGCTGCAGGCAATACACTACAAGTATTATTTTGACTTGAAGAACCATGCAGGGAATTGTTCTTGACTCTAAATCTAAATTTGAGCGGGGTGATGGATTAGCAGCTGCGAATCTATCATCCCTCCCAACAACAGAGCTGGCATCATGGTATTTTGACTGCTGTATACGGTCAGGAGTGTCAGGAACCTCAAGAATCTCATCAAAATTGATGTCAGACATATTCATCTCTAGTTATTTAAGTTGCAGAAACTTGCCCCTTCACCTGTGCATGGAAACTTAAGATTCAACATTTTTTTCAATGATTACTTGACAAAACAAGCATTAACACTATAATGGGAACATTACCTATAAACAAGAAAGTAAAACCAATAAGCAATAAGAACATGCAAAAGCTTGATTGGGATTCGGGAAGCACGACCATTACACATCAAGAGAACTTGAAAACTGGCATGGCTCTTAACAGTGGAAACACGGAACTTTGGCGATGATAGCATTGTAGTGACACCAGTGATGGTGACACAGGTCATGGCAATATAGTCATGAATAGAATAACAGGTGAAAGCAGAGGGGAAAAAAAGGAAGGTTCGGACTTGGAAGCAGATAGACTAGGGGATGGTGTGATTAGAAGTATGGTGTAGGACAAGATCACAACAGTTGGACTGGATACAGCTAGTCAGATACCAAAAAGCAACAGAAGCGGGACATTCAACTGACTAGGTGAATGCTTTCTTTAAAAATAATGCTTTGCAGAACAGTTCATCCTAACCAAATAGGATTGAGGTTGAGGATTAATTCAAGACAAAAACAGTTAGCATTGGGCATATCAAGCATGTAGCAGCTTGCCTAATTTTGAAGTACAATATGCTATCTAGTTGCTACAAATGCCTTATGTACTTTATTTAAAACAATTCAAAATAACATAACCCATCTTTCAGGGTTTTCCCCCATCAGCCACTATATTTGTACTGGTAACATCAAGCAATGCAGTTGACTTACTCAGAACACATTTCACACATCCCAGAATTGCAGGTAAATGCCTGCATGGTGCTATAACATCAAATTATTAATCTCATCAACTCTTAAGCTGAGGCTTACTATCAGTGACAACTCCAGAGATGGCCAGAAGGCCCTATTACCACTACTGGTCCACAATAACTTGCCACCACCTCACCACCAGCATACCTGCGGCGTACAAAAGTAGCCATAAAATTTTGGCGGCTTTACCTTACCTGCTTATCCCCTCTAGGGTTGAGATTCGTCTACGCCACGAGTAGAAGGGCACCGCGACAGAGTGGAGAAGAACAACGGTGGCCCCGTCGCCCCGTATCGGATCGGATGGAGATGGAAAGGAGCGCAGCAGCCGCGGAGGAGGGCTGCGGCGTGGAGGAAGAGGAAACGCTGTGACTGGCGGGGACGCGGCTGGGAGAGGACGCGAAATGCCGCCAAACAGCCCAAAACTCATGGAAATCACAGTCGGGAACCCATCAGCGCTTCTAGAAGCAGCGAAGAACCCTAGATAGCACGCGACGTAATAAAGAATAATCTGACGACATCGACGGAGATTACCTTGATTTTTCCTCCCAATCTGATGGCGAAAGGCACACGATCCCCAGATCGTGCGAATCTGGAGCGATCCGGGGAGGAGGGGGGGCCCGAATCAGGGAGACGGCGGCCGCAATAGCCGCCTGCTCCCAACGCCCTTCCTCTCCGATTTCTCTCTCCACCCCCCCCTTCCCTCTTCCTCTCTTCGGTGCTCAGTTCAGTTTGAAACCATCGCCGCCTCTCTTTCGGTTTCCGCTGCCGCCGCCTCGGCCCTCGGGGATCAGGTAAATGTGGGTGGGCTCCGTTCAGGAATCGATGGGCCTATGGGTGAATCCGGCTGTGACACACGAACGGTTTCTGACGTCAGACGTGACACGCTAGGTCAAAGCACTGTGAGGACGTCTGGCGCACGTAGACACGCCAACCAGGCCTGTTGTCATCGCTTTTGGCCCGTGGGCCTGTGTGACAGCAGCTTCTCGGAGGCGACTCTAGTGACTTTGGGAATTTTGCTCAAAAAATACTTGCAATTTTTCGCCAGACCTCGCCTCTGTAAACTTTCCCTGCAACTACCAAGTTCTTTTTTTTCCGAGACCTAATAACATAAACAACGCACACTCTCATGTACACAGACGTATACTCACCACTATGATCGAAACAAGTTATCCAAGGTACTCTATTCTTATGAGCATCTACGAAAAATTAACTCTACTCATGTAGGGCCAAATTACCAAACGTAGCTTATGAGCATATACGAATACTAACCCAACTCTTATGAGCACTTCTAAAGAATCGAAGTTAATAAACGAAGCCACCGTAAATCTAAAAATAAATCGAGAAAAAATATTAGTACTCAAGTCGAGAACTTGATTCGAGTGGACAGATTCCACCTGAACAAACCCATCCACTTGAGCTATAGTGAGTTACTTTTTTGCAAGTTCAGCTCTGAAAAACACAAGTTTTTTTTGAATAATAACATATCAACACGGACTTGTTAATTAACTTTCTAAGAAAATCTTATGAAATGGTTTGTCGTGATGACATTTGGAGAATTTAGAATATGAGTCCAACCCTGCAAAAAATTATGACTTTGACGGCTTCGACCACCGCCATGGTAGTAATAACACAACAGTCAGAATGACCAGTTCAGTCGTTCCCTGCAAGGTTTGAAGGCAATGATATCCGCGTATCCACGTGAGAAGCCTCGAGCCACATTACCCAGCTTACAATAACCTGAGCAGATAAACGCACCATCATGCCCCCTCACCATAGAGCCCCATCCGCTTTGTTAATAGATCCTTGGTAAAAGCACTGTCATAGTTGATCTTAACAATCTTTGACTGTGGTTTAGTCTTGAGCCTAGACAACATTGAGCAAAACAAGAAAATATTTTTTTTGAACAAAATTTATCTAATTATATTGAAGGTGGTCTTATATTGAAGGGTTTATTATAAGAAATATATTAGTATAATCAAAATATAATTTAAATACTTGATTTGTTAATATAAAAGGCAAGCTTGGTGCAGTTGGTGAGAAGCTCACCCATGGAGCACTAGGTCATAGGTTCCACGTCGTCTCCCTGCATATTTGCGGGGGATAAGACTAGCCTCGATTAAACCCTTTCCCAAAACCCCACTCAAGTGGAAGTCGCCTGGCATTGGGCATGCCCTTACTTGATTTGTGATAATAGCGTTGAATTTCAAATACTAGCTGGCACACAAGCTGATGTAAGACATTTTGTTTGATCTTGCATGTATAGCACATGAGGGAAGGTGGTCTTCTCCCACGCCAAGATTTCAGAGAAAAAATTGTCTGCTCTTCTAAAAGTGAAATGTACGTTCTTTTCTGAGATCGAGGGAGTAAGTAGAAGAGGTACATGTCACAGCCCAAGACGACGGGGCCGGAGGAGGGGCTGCTGGCCCAAGACCAGCTAGTGTGGCGGCCTAGAGCGGGGGGGCTGGACTGCCGCCGCGGTCCCGTGACTACTTTGGCCTAGAATATCTTAGGAATAAAATAATGTTTGAGTTTGATTAGGATAAAAATCTTTTTGTTTAGAAAAAAAAAGGGAATTCTAATTTATAATGAAACCTCCTAGGATTTTGCTTGGATCTCAAGTCCACTAGGGACTATGAATATAGGGTGGGTGTAAGCTATTGAGTTAGGAAAGAAATAAAAATATTCGGCAGCTCTCTCACTCCTAGCCCCCACGCACGCTGCCTCCCTGCGGCCGCCGCCGCCGCCCACCACCACGTACCACAACGCGGCTGCGACAGTACAACTATAAACACCATAATAACCGTAGCTCCATTCAGCCTGATTGCTCGAGATTACCATAAACAACATGGAGGCATAGCAAGAACATAAAAAGACAACCATGATGTAAATATTGCCTTTTATTGTTGCCAAACATGTTACATTCATTTACAACAAGAGACTAGTAGGAGCTCTGAACAGGAGCGGGCACTGGAGCATGATGGCGAGGACGATGCAGTTTCGGAGCGTGAGCCGATTGGCCGGCATGTACCGGTGCTGAGGCACGATGGTCATGATGACCTGGCGTCGGTGCGGGTGCGTGGTGACCAGGATGACCTGGTGCTGGTGCTGGTGTTGGTGCATTGTGGCTGCGGTAACCACGATGACCTGGCGCCAATGCTTGGTCAGCACAACCGTGGCCATGACCATGGGAACCCGATGGTTGTGCAGGTTCCGGGGCGTGATGAGGGCTCGGAGCAGTTGCATGGTGATGAGGGGCAGGAGCATGGGCCTGTGCGTGGTGGCCGTAGTGTGTCGTAGACGCTACCATAAGCAGCATTGCCATTACCACAACCGTTGATGGAATCGACATTGCCATAGAGAATAGATTAGCTAGATGAAAAGAAAACTATCAAACAACTAGCTACCTGGTGTCTTACAGTCCTAGGCAAGCGCTCATATATATAGAGAGCCGTGAGCAAGGTTTGGCTATCATGGTTTGGAAAATTTTAATTGCTCAAGTTCAAATGAGGATCTATTTGATTAGCTTCGCCAATGTATTCTCTCTTTTTAGATAATATTACTAACTAATTAATGCATTCTTTTTTAGATGTATAACTAATTAATGCATTCTTTTTTTAGATGTATAACTAATTAATGCATTCTTTTTTAGATAATACTAATAACTAATTAATGCATTCTTTTATCCTTCAAAAAAAGTAATGCATTCTTTCTTAGGACATGCATGTCAATCCAAGGCATCACATAATTACTATCTAAACATGAAAATGAAACCCATGGAGTAAATTGTAAGGATTTGACTTTTCGACCCCAAGTTTGACCACTCATCTTATTCAAAAAAATTTATGCAAACATTGTCAAATTTAAGTTAGTTTTAAAGAATAATTGTTAATAAAGAAATCCACGACAAAGAAAATGATATTTTGCATAAATTTTTGAATAAGGCAGTGGTCAAACTTGGTGCTAAAAGGTCAAACGACTTACAATTTAGAATTGAGGGAATAACATTTTATATAAAAAAAAAGGGTATACTATGGAAATTGCATCTATTCTGCAGCGCAGTTAACTACATTTTCACTAGTATTCACTTCAATTTAAATTGTAGATCGTTTTGTTCCTTTTCCAAACAAAAACAGAGGATCTAGAAGGAACTTTCACACTCCATACCTTCTTCCAAACCGCGCGTCCCTGGTCCGAGCTCGAACTGGTAACCAATCTGACCAACACCATACGAGCTGTGAGTCTATTGCAATTCGAATAGAGGACAAACCATCTTTCTCAAAATGCCATGCAACAAAATCTGGAGTGCTAGACACAGCCAAGCTGATTTTAAAGGTCTCTGAAACAACACAGGGAAAGATAAATACCTGCGCACTGCTGTGTCATCCCACGAACCAGTTTCATCACTGAGTTGGTGAACCCACTGTTTCATGCCAACCAATTATCACGCCAGATTTGAGTAGTCCTACCATCTCCTATCCTTTTGATGACACCATGTTTGACTGTTTCAACAATTCCAGCACATGCTCAATCGCTCTCCAAGGCTATCAGGAAAGCCAGGCCTGGTTACCAGACAAGCCTTAAATCCTTGAAACCCGTTCTTCCAAACCCTTTAATTTCTGCAACTAACATTTTCTCCCATGGGATCCACTGCATTTTCCTTCTAAAGTACCATTTTCTGCACCCCACCAGAAGGCACATATTTGCTTCATGAGCTCATCGTATAAAGTCAGCGGCAGCTTCAACACACTCATAACGTAGAGTATTACTGAATTAGTGAACTTCAGTTATAAGTGGCATAAATTAAGGAAAATATATACTATACTCCCAACTAGGATGATTCTATGAATTGAGATGACAAAGGCAAAGATAGGTTTTTATAGGATTTTTTTTTTTGGATTTTCTTGTAATGAAATAGATGAAAGACAATCATTTACGAGCACACTAATGCGTTTTCCCAATGAATAGAATATATGTTTTTTTTTTTTTTTTTTTGCAGACTTGCTTGTACCATAAGCTACTGTATGTCGGATCTATTGTCAAGACTTCTACAAGATGGGTTGGTTTGGTTTCAGTTCGGTTCTACGGTCCTATGATTCGGTTTTAGTCCTGTCTCAAGCCATTAGCAGGTTTAGCACATGTCTTGTTTTAATGTAAGAAGATTTGCTTTTAAAGATAAATTAAGTGTAACAAATGGACACGATAATTTATATTCTATTCAATAATTTGAAATTTGATTTTCTTTTGTGAATTATAAATGATGATGATGGCAAACACTTATGATGCTACAACAATGATAATTTTCTATTCAATAAGTTGGCCACTTCCCAGCCACCATTTGTCACACTTATAATAGGTATTTGGTTCCCACTTCCCAGCCACCATTTGTCACACTTATCTAAGGTTAAGTTCTCCAAATTTTTGTCACACAGTAATTCTAAGAGAATCTTGCCACATTTTTTGAGTCATTGACAACATGTGGAGCCAATTTAGTGGAAGGAAATTTTGCCGCACTCTGTGACGATGGCCAAAATGCCTTAACTTTAAGCGTGATACATAGTGACAAGTTGTGCGTAGTAAACAAACGCTCAGGGCATACTCAAACAAAACCAACTTTCCAGCTCCGGTAGCATAGACAGTTACCGTACATATCGACCCCAATGTAATGCAGTCGAATTGGCATATGAAAACTATTAGACTAAACAAATAGCACTATACGTCTATACACTATCGTGTGTTGCAAGGCAATCCTGAATCCATTCAAAACTAAATAAACAGCAACAGTTTATTCATGCAGAAGTTTTCTTCAGAGCTCTATCCAGCCTGACATTAAAGGGAGTCGAGTGCCAGTTCACCCTTTTATCCTGCAAGAATGCACCAAAGCATAGGTACATCACAAAAGTGTTCCAGCAATCCAAGGAATGTATTGGGCTTCCTTAGCGTACCTCTCTGTACTTGCTTGTTGTATTGGGAATCCCATTAGTTCCTGAATCGGATCTAGAAACACACTCATTGTCCTGTTCTGTGCAATGCCAGTAACTTCCAACTGTACCCAAGATGGGAGCCCCCTCATGATTAGTTCTTGGAGATGTATGTGGAGATGATGCAGCCGATGATTGCTTCAGGTCATCAACAGTCAGAGCACCCAGGATAGGCCTTTCCTCTCGGGTTACTGACGAGTTGGAACAAGGAGATTTGCTTTGCACCATGTCCACTGTTGAGTTCTCAGAAGACACCAACCAGGTAGAAAGGCTAGCGTCCAGAGAAATTTCCTTTTTGCTCGACATGCTTGGGTTCATCCTTGTGTGGCCTGTAGAATTACAGTAATGGCTTGGACGTCCATCTGGCACTAAGTTTACATTCTCCTTATCGAACATTTTACCACGCACAGGTTGGGCCTTGAGACTCTTAACCTCCTTCCACTGTGACAGATTCTGAACCGGGTTTAGCACAGGATGAACATGCTGGCATCTATCACGGAGTTTCTTTGTTGCAATTAGAGGGCTTTCTGCCTCTGTAGGGGTACCATTGCTCTTTGGTGCAGGACTGGCAACTTCTTGGTCATTTTGCTGATCATTAGACATTGACAATGAGAATAGGGATTCTTGAGACTCCTGCTTGTTCTCTTCAGTTTTAATTTCCTCCTCATCAACCAAATCAATCTTGCAGTCCAGAAAATCTTCCTCATCTTCATCACTATCATCACCATAGACATCATCCTCAGCATACTCATCACCAACATCATCATCAATGTTAGAACAATTCTGGTAACGATGATTCTCTGGAAGAACCACAGTATTCTGCACATAGTTTTCATCTTCCTCTGATGATTCCTCCTCTTGGTCAGGTGGTACTGCATTTTCATACGTAGTGACATTCATGTCGAATGTTACTTTCTTCTTGCCACTGCTCCGACTGCCATGTTCATTCACCTCCCTACACAACATGAAGATGGTTTATTAACAATCACAATCATGTAGACTGTGTCACTAATGATATAATAAAAAGCATCCAATAGTTCCTTCAAATACCTGAGATCTGAATCCTGAGCTGAAACTACCACTTGCACAACAGGAGAACACTCCACTGAATCCAGTGGGGAAATAACTGCTGCCACAATAGGAGAACATTTCACTGGGGAGAGTGATAGTGTGGCTTGCTTCTCTAACACCTTTTGCTCACTCGAATCCCTGTAAACAAATCAAATTAAGAACTAAGAAGCACAACAGTACAAGCAAATTATTGCAAAATATGGAAGCAGGTATAAGACATTGACTATGCAGGAACGTAGTTGGCTGCCAGGAAGTGGCATCCATGGGCTGATGTGTAGACATCGTGAGGCTTGCAGGTTGCACCCATGAATTAGTGAATAGCACAACTTCAGTTCTTCTCTATAGAACTACAGCATAAATGTGCAAGCAAGCAGTGCAGTGGCACCCATATAGTGAGAGGCTTCCATCTATGAAATGAATTGATGAATAGCACAGCTCTAGTTGCTCTATTTAGCATTTTAGCAAGCACACCAGCAGCAGCTCAGTTCCTCCCAGACATTAATTTAACACATAATTGTTCACTTGCGCGCGCAAACAGTCATCGAAGCATTGGAGTTCAGACACACCTGAGATCCTCCTTGACGGTGCTCGCGTCGGTGACCGCCTCATCCGCAGCCGACGGCGGCGTTGAATCCTTCTTCACTTCCTGGGACGGCAGCCGCAGCGACGCGTCGTTCGCCGCCAAATCCGCAGCCTCGGCATCCCTGCAAAGAAATCAAAGTGAGAACTCAGAAGCACAGCAGTACAAGCAAATTACTGCAAAATAAGGAAGCGGGTATAAGGCATTGGCTATGCAGGAAGGTAGTTGGCTGCCAGGAAGTGGTATCCATGGGCTGATGTGTACACAGCGTGAGGCTTGCAGGTTGCACCAATGAATTAATGAATAGCACCACTTCAGTTCTTCTCTATAGAACTACAACATAAATGTGCAGGCAAGCAGTTGGTTGTCAAGCAGTGGCACCCAAATAGCGAGAGGCTTGCATCTATGAAATGAATTGATGAATAGCACAGCTCTAGTTACTTTATTTAGCAATTTAACAAGCACACCAGCAGCAGCTCAGTTCCTCCCAGACATTAATTTAATACATAATTGTTCATTCGCGCACGAAAACACTAGAGGTTTGCAGGTTGCACTCATGAATTGATGAATAGCACAACTTCAGTTCTTCTCTATAGAATTACAGCATAATAAATCTGTAGGCAAAGCAGTTGGCTGCCAAGCAGTGGCACTCATAAGCGAGAGGCAAATGAACTGGTGAATAGCACGGCTCTAGTTACTCTCTTGAGCATTTTAGCAAGCACAGCAGCCGCAGCTCACTTCCTCCCAGACACTGAACACATTTATAGTTCACTTGCACGAGCACGTAAACGCTAGAGGCACGCGCAGCGCAAATATTCATCGAAGCATCGGAGTTTAGACGCACCTGAGCTCCTTGACGGGGCTCGCGTCGGTGACCGCCTCATCCGCAGCCGACGGCGGCGTTGAAGCCTTCTTCACCTCCTGGGACGGCAGCCGCAGCGACGCGTCGTCGTTCGCCGCCACATCCGCAGCCTGGGCGACCACCTCCTCGTCCGGAACCTGCACGGCCTCCGCCAGCGTCGAGGGCTTGGCCCCGCGCAACGGCGGCGACACCTCCTTCACCACCACACGCGCCGCCGTCTCGCGGGCCGCCGCGACCTGCGCGACAAAACCCCCAAAGCCCAATCAGAGTCAGGAACCCGCCGGCACCGCGGGCAAGGCGCAGGGAAGGATGATGACCGTGAGCCCTCACATGAGTCGACCGCGGCGGAGGCCTCGCGGGAGACTGCTGCCTCCGCGACTTCCGGCGGCGCCGGCGCCGGTCGGCGTCGCCGCCGAAGCAGGCGAGGAAGCAACCCATGGATGCGGATTCCGCGGACTCTGGAGATGCGTGCGGGAGGAGGGGGATTTGATTTGATTTCGTGGAATTTGAAGGGGATGTTTTGGCGTCGCGTCGCTGCTTGGCTTTGGATTCGTGGGGAATCTGACCGTTGCTTGCCGTGGAGGTGGAGGTGGTGGCCAGCCAGGGATGGTGGTGGTGGGCTTCTTCGTTGGAGGGTCTCGATCTGACGTTTGAATTAGTATAAGCGTGATGCGGGGCAAATTCTGGTGTTATTCCGGGTTATTCGGTGGGCGCCATTTCAAATTTCGAGCTGAAATCTGCGAGGTTTCTGCGGTTAATACGAATTTTAACCTTGAAACTTTAAGTTCGTGGGTCGTGGGCTCGTGGCCTTGGGGCACCCGCATTTCCACAGGCCCAGTCCGCCGCGCACAAGCTCGCTCCCCCGGGCCTCACCCAAAGGCCATCGGGCCACATAGCCGATAGGGCCCCATAGCCGACGCCTGCCACAGTGCGACCCGTCGGCCGACCTGACACCGCCGCCTCTTTCGATTCCGCCCGTCGCCGCCACTCTCCCCGCTGTTTCGGCCGTCGTAGAGCCGAAATCGGGCGAACCACCACCGGCTGGGCTACCTGGAGCTGAGGCCGAGGCGATCTGGTGCTGCGGAGGTTCCTCCGCGCAGTCATTGGCAGCTTCTGCTTGGTGATCTCTTCGTCTGACATTGTTGACCAGGTAAGCTTCCCCCCCGTTCTGTTGGTTGCTAAAGACGAATTGATTGTTCGGGTTGGGGATGCATGACATGATGCATAGAAACCGAACATCTTATTTCTGCTGTTTAGAAACTTGTGTTTGTTGTGCGGCGTGGAGCACATTGAATACACCGTCGGCGTGTGCTGGAGTAGCATGAAATGGTTGTGGAAGGAAGTAGCATCAAGTAACATTCCGAGCTTTGGCAGCCCGTACATAGTATGGTGTTGCATTTGAAGACCATTGGTACATGATTGGCAATTACTACTGCACCTCGATACTGCATAACAGTTGATATTACAATCACATTCATACGAGCCATTGTACTTAGCTCTTGATAGAGTTTGTAGTTCAGTCCCTTATTTTATTATTTCCTTTTAGGCGATTACAATGCAAGGAATGTTGGACAGCTAGCAAACCAATAAGGACTTGTGGCGCTTGTTCATATCGAAAAAGTTGCTTTGCATCATAGCTGAATAACCTGCATCTTCTACTGGTGTCTGCCATGATTCAGAAGAATCAATATTTCGTCAGAGGAGTAAATCCGTGCTTAATGGCCGCTGACCAAGTCTTATCGATGTCCATCATATCGTCGCCACACTCATGCATGTCCCAACCTTCCAGAGCATGTAGTATTCCAGCAATACGCCAGGCACTCATGACCCTTCTGGGCAGCCAATTCTGTGAATACAGCCAGTTGTGTCATGCATACTGATGTATGTTGTATTTTCTATTTGAGTCATGCATACTGATGTAGATTCTAGCAACACATACTGATGTAGATTCTAGCAACGCATACTGTTGTATTATCCATTTTTCAAAGCTTACAAGAATTTACATGAACAGGTAACAGAAGCCACTATTATTACCTCACAGGTGTGAACATTCTTCATTGTCTCTGGGATCTTCATTGCAGGAGTACTCAAGTAAGTGCAATCCTTGCGGATCTTCTTAAGTGGAAACTGTGATGTAGGAATAAATGTCGTTCCTTTTGGTGCCCTCTGTTGTTGTTTATCATCTATGTCATCTCCTATCCAGATCTGTAAATGGAACTTCAGTCAATAGTATAATCTGCTTGTTGGAGGGTTGTTCCTTTAGTTACAAATATTTTTCCTACTAGTTTTCTTGTCATCTGGTAGTAGTGGTATTTTAAGAACTGACTATCACTAAAGCGCAAAAGGTTTAGTCCATAGATGCGAAGTGGCTGACTGTGTAACAGCCAGATTTGTGTAATTAGGTCTATAGTACAGTACTACAGTATGCACTATCCTGTCATGCACTCATGTCATTACTAGTGAGACCCCTTACCTGAGGTATGTCTTTACTGGAGAATTTTAGGTAGACAGTTCTACCCTCTGGAAGTCGTGACTTGAGCATGTCATGTTCCTTCTTTTGATTCATGATTACCTGAGCAGAAATATGTTGGTGAAATGTTTTGAAGATTTTAAGAAGAACATATTACAGTTAGAACGACCTAATAGACAAATAGAGTGCAGAATGACAGATGTACCTGAATGCCTATCTCACATAGGGCGATAGCTGTTCCCTGGGCTACCTTGGAAGTAATTCTTGAAAGAAACACTTCCTTTGTACCGAAAGGGATGCTCTTGAGCACCACTGCAGTTGCTAAGCCACTTCCATCAACAAGTCGCACTCTTAGTTTTGGATACTTTTGTAGAAATAGTTCGCCGCTTCTATTAAGTGTCTTCGCCTAGAAAACCAAATATATTAAGACTCTTTTTTTTACTGCAACATAAATTGTACACTTTAACTTCTTAGGAGAAACTAGTGTATAGTGTGCACCAATTTGCACAATAATCTGGCTCAAAATTCTATTTGAAAAAAACAGGAAATGTGTTCCTACTTGTGTTTGGCTTATATGCTTTTTTTCATTTTCCTTATTATTACAGTACATAACCTATAAATGTGTAAGGAAGTACGATTATCACCTGATTTAGTAGTCCTAGACTGAACACCTTGACCCCCCTTTCATCGGCATCTAATATTGCCTTTTCGATCAAGCTATTAATGAATTCTCTTTCCCAAGTCACGCCATACTGCAAGAAAGGAAATTATCAGCAAGGTACTAAGGTGTTAGGTCATAAACCACCCAAAAAAAATATTCAAGTACTTGGAAGTTGTATCTTGGTATTGCCCATGTCTGCATCTTGAGCTTCTTCATTTGGAGTCTCTCAATGACAAATGCAGACGATCCATAAACCCATGCCAATACCATTGACAGACACGCCACAGGCCATATCATCCAGCTATACCATACTGGGTTGTCAGATGGTTTGGAAGCGATGGAGGCAATCCCAGTCCGTAGATGATAAGTTGATTGCAAGGTGGTCATATGTGTCAAGTGAACCAGATCAGGTGTTTCATCTGTGACTTTCAGTGATTTCTCATACAGCTCATCGCTTGACTTGTCCATAGTGCTGTACATGTAGTCGTACATTGGCATGAACAGCGAGTAGTTTGTGCGAAACTGAGTGTGATGAAGAGAGTGAAACCTGTAGGACAAAACAATGGTTGAGAGGTATCATTGCCCCCCCCACCCACCCTCCAAAAAAATTTGTTCACATGTCACATGGGAATAATTCAAGGGATCCCAAATCTCATCATCTGGTACTGGTTGGCAAGATTTGTATTTTCATGTTAAAATGTTATACTTACGATGGGGTGTACATGAGATACTTCAGAGGAGGGAAGGCTTTGAAGATCCACTTTGGTACCAGCTCAAAATTGCAGTGCCCCATATTATTCATGAAGTCAATGTACGCAATGTACAAGACAACGCCCAGAACAGAACCACAGCCCATAAAAATGGGTGTTAATGTCGGGATTGAAAACAACATGAAATATACCAGATGTTCAGCAAATGGATGGATGACAGCTGTCAGTCATACAGTAAATCATGTTAGAAACGAAAGACAATTGTGAATTGAGAATTGACTGCAAAATATTGCATTGCTCCGCTCTCTGTAACACAAAAAAGACTTAGGTGTCTGGACACAATGAACATTTAGTGATTTATTTCAGCAATATTAGTGTATGGTGTTTTGAAGAAAATTTTGAAATAAATTGGATGCTGAAGGACAAGAAATTACTACTCTGGTCATAACTGTCTTTTTTCAAAAGATGTTGTAGTTTTGTACTCTTTTTCTTGGGCGCATTAATTCTTGAAATTGTTATGTTTACAGCACCAAGTCATTCTCTCATCAGCTTGACTGCTGTTGGGGATAAGTAAAAAAAATGCAATTGCAATAAAAATATCTATACCATATTCCTGGCTTCTTATGCCCATTCTTTATTCCTTTTTTTATTTAGACACTGTTCTTTGTTCTTATTTAAACACCGTGGATCTATGAGTAGGTGCCACCCAAAGTTATAATGAGGTCGTGCAGGATCACTATTTTTTTTTTTTTTTATTGAACTTGACTTGGAGGAACTTTTTTTATCTAATAGGCAACAGAGTGGGCTGAGTTTTACTTCACGCGTCTGACAAGCCAGCGCTGTTCAGTTGGTCCAAACAGATTATGGCTGGAACAACTATGTGTTGGTCCAACTAGACTTAGAGGATAATAATATGATGGATTCGTTGTGGTAACTCAGTCTGTTGGTGTTACTTACAGGTTATGGGTTCTGTGACGATGGAGGCATGGTGGTGTGAGTGGTAGCGAGAGTAGAGGAAATGGTGGTGCAAGGCTCGATGGAACCAGTAGTAGAGGAACTCAACAGGCCCCATGTGAAGAAGCGCAGTGAGGATGGCCCCATCAGTTCTCCAGACCGGAAGGAGCCTGACGTTCGGGATCATTGCATAGGCCAGATAGAACTCGAGCCCATTGAAGATGATCTGGTCATCCCTGTATACAGAATGGTAAGGAATAAGGATTGCGTTATATTGCAGTGCAGATGTGCAAGCTGCCTGGTTAAGTTAGAGCTAGCCAATGCAACAATATCTGATATGTGGGTCTATGTGCAGTAACAAACGGTTGCCCGTATACTTACCAGGACCTCTCCCGGTCCACCTGCTCGAACTCAATGCTGCGGTCCACGATCACGTTCTTTCTGCGAGCGGTCAGATAGCGAGATAAGCTGATCCAGATTTGATTGTGGATCATCCTCAGCAGAAGAGCTGGTAACATGGTGGCGTATGCTGGGTCAAGGTCTCCCCACCCCTTAGTTACCACCCTGTGGGCAGTATGCAGGACTGCAGGTACCAGGACCAGGTACTGTTCATTCAACACAAACTTTGGGTCAGTTCTGAATTTTGATAGGATATGAATGCTTGAAAATGGGGTCGTTCTGAAGTTATTGCTGCGTCAGTTCATCCGTCTGCACTCATTTTCTCATGCAGTCATTTATATGTACAACTACTCTCTCCATTTTAACTTTCATATCGTATTAGCTTTGTCCTAAATTAAATACTTATCTTTTTACTATTAAATTTTTATTATATATAAAAATCCATACATAATAAGATCTATGTTTTTAGCCATCCTATGTACCTTATATATTATGGAACAATAAGGTTTGAACTGAATGGTCAAAATAATATTGCTTGACTTAGGACAAAACTAATGTGACATAAGAAAGAACGAAAGGAGTACCACCAGTAATTTAAGCTTGATACAATAAAAAGTTTGTGACTTCATGAGGATCAGGCCAATGTGAGCTGACTAATTTTAGCAAAAGGTTAGTACATAAGCGGCTTCACTTTTTTAGAAAAATCCTACTGAGCATTTATTTTTATCTATAGTTAAATGTGCCTGAAATATTGAAAGATGTTTTTTTAGGACCCCCCCCCAAAAAAAAAAAAAAAAAAAAAAAAAACGAAGTCTAATTCAAAACCATGTCAACAAAAAAATTATACCAAAAGTATATTAAAGAAACCATGCCCATACAATCAGTAAGTTAGGAAATATGTATCTTATGTGTCTATTACCACTATATAACAGGCTAGAATGCAAGTATATTTGTTAGATGAACAGTATATGGTTCTCTGTTGGTTCAGTGCGATTATTGTCTATTGCAACACTAGTAGGCTACCAATGTCAACGCCCCCCCCCCCACACACACACACCCCACCCCACCCCATCAACACACGCACCACCACCACTTTCTAGCACTACTCTACTAATTTGATGCAGAATCTCATCAATCAGTTTATTTATTTTTTTTCTTTAACTACTCTATTAACTGTGCTTGTTGGTCCTTGTGGACACATCATTCGGTAAAGAAACAGAAACACTATCTCCCTCTGTCAAAATCTGAACCTAAAACTGTCAAATATTTGAGAGAAACAGTAAAGGCAAAACAACACGGATATGTGCAAGTTGGTGGCTTTGCATACCTTGAAATTCCCCATCCATTGCCATGGCCATTCTGTCAAAGGTCCCGGGCGTGTTGCCATGGTGATAAAGGAGACCTTCCTTTCTTCCTGGGATAAGCGGTTCCCTCCCTCAGCTAGCTAAGCTATGTTGGCAAAGCGCTTCAAGCTCCCCACCCGCATTTTATATGCACGGTGCAAGGAGCTAGGGACAGGGCCGGGGGACTTCGCAAAAACACCTCCAAAAGTATATGTTTTCAAAAGCCTTCATGACTTACATTCTTCCTTTTTGTCAAGCGCCTTCCGGTTGTTCGGTTGATGGTTTTACGTAGAATGATAAGGCTGGCTGATGCTATTTTGTTATGAAAAAAAAAACATTGTGCCATAGCTGATAAGTTCGCCCAATAAGTTCACTCAATTTCCTGAATAATTTTATACTACTTTAAAGCCCCAAAAGTACTATACATAGAGCCGAGAACGTTTGTACATGTCAAGTTACAAGTAAAAAAATTAGTGCAAATGCAACACACTCAAGTACTATGGATACTTTAAACGTCTCAATGACCAGCTCCAAGCTTAGCATTAGATGTCACTCAAGCTAAACTGTTGTGTGCGCTCCGATGCTACAATAATAGTGGAGCGCCATCACTATTAAGCTAACCATGCTCCCAATTACTTGGCCAGCTTGTGGTATCTGTGCTCCTTCCTGCTGCTGCGAGCGCGAGGTGGCGCGGCCGGGAGCCTAGGCACGGCGAAGCACCGGCACCGAAACTGCTGCCGGAGCCGGTCCAGGCCTTTCACCCTGATCCTCTGCCGCAGCCGCTTCATCATCTTGTCCAGGACGGCCCTGAAACCCTTGTGCAGCTTATTGCTCGCTTTCGCCAGGGTAATGAGCCGTCTCTTCTTGCTCCTCTTCTTCACAACTGCATGCAGCAAGGATTAATTGTGGTTGTTGGGTCATTAGCCACTTCGTTCAATTCGTTTCTCGTAGTATATACGACAGACTCTGATGAGATAGTATACAGTTTTTTCTCTGGAATTATTAAAAGATTCAGCATATTGAAGACGGACATGTATATTATTGGTAGGGAAACGTCAAATATTGCTGATGTTTTGATAATGTGGTTAGCAAGTGCACGAAAAAAAAAATGTTTGCTTGCTCCTTTTCTGCTATCCGTCTCCCTATTGACTAGAGAGATCCAGAGGAAAGTAGCTTGCATCGCCAAATATGTTTCACGTACTGTTTGTACACGCATATGGTGCAGAACTGCAGCAGTTATGGTTCCCTTTTTCAAGCATGTTTATGTTGAGTCTCTAAATGGCATTTTTTCCAGCTGGGTACGGTGGCTGGCGGATGGTTTTATCGATCGTACGTGTCGGCTTCTCGTATACAAGTACAACAAGATAACACGCTATAGAGGAGTACTCCCTCTATCCCTAAATGTTTGTCTCTAGAGAACCGTGTTCCCTCACAAACATGTTTCTCTAGAGACAAAAAAAAAAAAAAAAAAAAAAGGGACGGAGGGAGTACATTTGATTTGATTGATCAGACACGTGATTTGAAGGTCTCGAGAAAGACGTAGCATATATTCTGGGGACCAAACTGCAAGATGCACGACGCATTGGCCGGCCGAGCCGAGGTAATCGATCGAGCTGACGACGAGACGACGTACCTTGTGACGAGCGCTTCTTGTCGTCGTCGCCACTCGTCGTCCCGGCCCGTAGCCTGGCGTTGCCGACGGCCTCCGTCAGGGTCTCCAGCCGCTCCCGCATCCGGCTCTGGACGTGGCTCCGCGTGCACTGCAATGCATCACCGCCGCCGATCGGTGGGTGGGTGGGTGGGCGATTGAGCGCTGGCTGGCACAGAGGAAGAAGAAGGAACCAAGCAAACCTTGATGTGGTACTTGACGTAGGACTGGAAGTTGAGCAGGATCCACGCCGTCTTGGCGGCCCGCTTCCCCCTCACGTGCCGCGACAGCACGCCTGCACATGCCGGCCCATCAGAGATAGTCCTGAAGCCCGGCCGGCCCGTGGACCAAGAGCAGCAGCACGTACCGAAGGAGACGAAGCCGCCGTTGGTGGTGAGGTGGTGCACGTTCTCGCCGCGGAGCTCCGGCGGCGGGATCGGCGACCACCTGCACTTGGGCGCCCTCGCCAACGAGTTCCCGACGTCCTGCAGCTCCTGGAACAAGGACGTGGCGATGGCGAGGTCCGTGTCGTCCCTGAACCGCATCGGGAAGATGGCGTTTATCGCCTCAGCCTGCAGGACCAGTACTGTATTACATGTACATTCCAGCAGTACGTGTCAGTTAGCGATCGAGCTAGCTGCATTGATGCAGAGGCTTGTGCGTTGCCTTGATTATTTCTGACAATCTGAAGAATAGTTTCAGTTTGTTGTAGTGCGCACAACACAAGGAAGTCAAGAACTGAACGAACGCACCGTCCTGCTGACGAAGAAGGGCTCCTTCTTGTTGTACACGAGCCTCATGGTGCCCGGCGACGGGCCCAGGCTCCCCAGCATGTCCTTGAGCTGCGAGCTCAGCACCACGGATTGCAGCAGCGACACCTGGTTAATCGCCTTCACGCGATCTATATATTCAGAGCGCGGTCAATCGATCGGTTGTCGTGGTTGATTGGGCGATCGATCGATCAATCGGTTGTCTTCGTATATACAAGTACGTACGTAGTACCTTTGGGCCGGGTGAGGCCGGAGAAGTTGAGCTTGAGCGTCAGGACGTACCCTTCCCTCGGCGGCTCCACGATCTCCGCGAACCTGCCATACGTCTTCCTCGTCTCCTGCAGGGCCAGTTCAGGCAGGCCGCCGCCGCCGCTCGACGACGACGAGGGTGCGGCCGCCGCCTCGTGAGAGAGCGATGGCGTCGATATCGACAGGAACACGTTCTCGGGATCCGACACTGAAGCCTGCAACATATATGCATGCATGGTTTGCGTGGATGATCATATTCTTCGTGTTTTGCTCGCGTGCCAAGAGCTGCCTGGCTACGCATAAGGTGCTTGGAAATGGTGGTGTTTTACCTCCACATGATATCGAACCGATCCGAACTCGAAGAAGGTGTGGTCGACAGGCATTGGTCTTTCAGCGCTGCAACAACACACGATTGAATTTCAGTAAGCCGAGCACATATCAAGGTCCAGGGGATTTCAAACTTTTGCTCTCGCCGCATTCAAATTTTACAGTATCAGTATTTTTTACTATACCTCCCCTAATAAGTGAATACAAGTGCAGACTCATTATGCCCAGGTAGAGCTAGTACGGTTTACCATGGCGGATACCAATTACAGACTATGTTTTTACAGCCAAACTACAGAAGAGTAACAACAGGCAACTCACCTCTGCATCCTCGTCAGGATTTCGACCAGCACCCGGGATCCACTGCTGAAGAACGCCATGGTGTTGGCACACCCAGACCCAGGACCAGAAGCGGTTCAAATAAAAGGGGAAAGGAGAGAAGAGAGGTACAAGTGTTGCTTTGATATCAGGATCATGGTGCGGTGGAGGAAAAAACAAATTCACTCGACACCAGGGAGAGGACGCCGGTGGGCGGTGGCTGCCTGACTGGTGAGACTCTAGTTGGGGACCTCTCCTGGCTGCTGCTGGTGAACTACTTCTGAAGCAACCTCCTGAGCTCAGCCATCCCGCTTGCTTTGTTTCCAATGCACTCCACAATCATTTCAGGGCTTTTCTGAATAACTCCACAGGCAAATATGGGAAGTCTCGAATGGTGTTGAGTGTTGGATCTGGAACAGACAGTGCAGATCACACCCACCTGGAACCTGGTATTTTTTTTTCCACCAATTCAAGATATTGGAGTAAACCTAACCTAACAGGCCCAACCTTTTCTGTTTATTAGATATAAAAAAAAAAATCAGACCAACTGCACCTGTCAGTAGGTGAAACATGTGAATGACATCACCGACAGTACACAAGTTTATTCCAATTGAATTGCGCTTTCACGCTACAACATTTAAAGATATTTTGGATCAAGACAACATGTCAATCACATCCTAATCTCCTTTTTGAAAAGAAAAATAAAACAGCTGATATCACATTCCTATTCCTATGTTTGAATTGGAACCTAGGCAGTACAACGTCACACGTTCAACTCAACTGTGCAGGATGCAATACAATCCAGAATCCATGTATGAGGAATGGCCTTGCAGCCAACAGTGGCTGCCAGTTCCTGAGCCTCAGCCATTCTCTTATTAATGGTCTCAAGGGTGTCAAGAGATTGTCTCCTTGTGGCGGCTCCATGCTGTATAGAATCAAGGATGTGCTAGAGAGCTCAGTCTTCTCCAAAATGGACCCCCTGCTGCGGCAATCAAATCTTCAAGGTTGGCCCTGTATCCTGGCATGAAATGGCCACTGAAATAGAAGGTCAACCCAGCAAACAGGCTTGGTGCCTACAGAAGGGGAAATGTGTGCCGTCAGTACACCAACAAGATTGTTACAATGAAGCAATGGTTTAGATTATTTACTCCCGGGACTCATTAGCGAACCTGCTGCATTGTTCTAAGTCTTCCTGAGCGAGGGCCATCAACAGAGCCATGAACATCACACCTTATCTCATAGGGCTCTTCTGGGATTGGTTTCCTAGCCTCGATACAGGCTTTCAGCCCTAAATATCAAATGCAAATTTGCATTAGAATAACTTCTTGGCAGTACAGGGCAGTCTAAGCAAAAGCAACCTAGCAGATGCAAGCAATATACTAGATACAGCACTTAGTTGAACTATCCTGTCTAAGTTGTGATGGCTCCAAAATCACAACAACAAACCACAACATATATAATTTGATTAGCCCTGACTACATTTACTGATCTTCAGAGAAAATGGACTTACAATTCACATTGACAACCCATTTCCCTGCTAAAATAGCCATGAGAACCTTGAGTGTCCTAGTGCATGCCCCACGTTCATCCGTATTAGCAATCACATGAGTCACATCCGAACTCCAAGTGTTAGTTACTGTGATGCCAGTGTGAGACTCAAACTGATCCAAGATGTCCTGTGAAGTTTATGAACATTTCAGGGCACATTACATACTTGAATAAACTCTAAAGTACCTTTGTGAAGATCGTGTCAAAAAAGCTTACCCTCTCATGGCCAATGAGGGCAGATCCACATATCACCCATTCACTGGTCACAAAAGGTGAAGCAGTCCAAAGCTCATCCCTTTGCATTGGAGAGGGTGAATTGAGATCATCAGTATCAGAAGATGGCCTGTAAAATTCAAAGATGGGCCATCAAAAAAAAAGACAAATCAGGCATACAGTAGCAAAACAGAGCCATGTATAACAGGCACAGTGGCATACTGCTGCAGCTTGGTCTTCTTTTTTGACTTTGATCTCTCACAAGGCAGCTTTTTTGAAGAATGTGTAGGACACAGCATAACAAAGTTCTCCTGGAACAAATCACATTTGTTCAATAAGATAATCAACAAATATTTTACCACAAAAGGGCACACATTTCACTTAATACACAATGGACAATCCAGATTTAAGGAACAAGACTTACTTGATCCCATCTGCAGCCTTTGATGTTGTAGGCACACGGGACATGAAAACTTTTGCGGCAGCTCTTTACAAGGCAGCCAAGTGCTGCACCTTTCAAGCCACAAATACTGCATTTGATCTTAGAAGCACGGGCTAACTCAGGCTCCAAGTTGTTTGCAATGTCACCAGTAAAGAATGCCTGAGGAGCCCTGTATAGGAGTATGTGTACAAATCAGTGAAATGAAGTATGTGCTCATTCAGAAATAGTATAATGAAAGTTGCCAGGAACATACCATTCAACACATTTCTCATGGACATGCTGAACACTTGATTTCCAAGCTTGATCAGCTTCTACTGGCTCCCCATTCAGATAATGTGACAAAGGGCCAGTGCACTGTAAATTACAATTTACATTAGGTTCTTCGAGTATATATACAAGAAGCAGCAGGCCATATCCTAAATAATAGTAAACAAACTCCAACTCTTGTTTAAGTTCTGCAAGACCAACCTCAGTGACTTCAGAAGAATGACAGAACTCACATTTCCAAGCACTGGTCATGGTTGTTTGTCCTGCATTTTTGCTCAAGATCACATTAGCATCTAGCATTTCCAAATATTCAGAAAGGATTTCAGGCAGGACATTACTTACTTTGAACCTGATCATTTGATTTTTGCCTCTTCAATTCTCTGGTATGGTCATCCATTACATTTGTCTCTCTTTTCAGTGCAGTTTGAAGAGGTGATCTGCTTGTTATCTGAGAGAATAGCACACATTTAAGAGTCTAAAAGTATTTTTGTAAAAAAAAAAAAAAGAGAGAGAGAGAGAAAAAAAAAAGGAGGTGGTCTAGGTAGAACAGAATTTTACCAGTTCTCCTTCAAGGTCATTGCTGTCACAATCCAAATCTTCAGGGCCGCCAGAAGATTGTGACCCAGAATGTCCCTTTTGCACAAGAACTGTTGGTGCAACAGCTGCAGCACCAGCTTTGCTCTCAAATGCAGGATCTTTTGCTTGAACACCATCAGTGTTCCCAAATGCAGGTCCAGTTGATTGGTTATATACTAGCTTTGAAGCGACTTGGTTGTAAGATTTCATCTGGTCAGATGTCTCCATCACCCCACTTCTGTTCCCTGATTCTGGTGTTCCATGAGACGCTGTCTTTGCAACTGAACAAAAATAAAATTTTCCACATCAATCAAAACTTTGACAGACTGCTAGCTATTAACAGTGCTTGAAGTTCACATTCTGCAAGAATGAATGTATGTACCAGGAATGTTAATTTGAGCATCCCGTTGCTCAATCATGGTGCTGACGGTAGAGCTGAGGCTCCTGTGAATGCTCACTATCGACTCGAGATGAGAAGCTGGCCTTAAATCTGCGAACAAGGCTGGGGTCAGATAAAGAAAGAATCAAGGCGTCAACCAGAACTCTGAAACAGTTCAGTAAGCCATGATGTACCTTGAGAACAATAGCCTGATTTGCAAATGGCACAGCTGTAGCCCTTTGAAGTCGGCGTAAGAGCACACTTGCTGAAAGAAAGAAGAGAGAAAAAGAACAAACTTGTCAGTCGTCACAACTCGCAGGGCAAGATGAGTGGAAAGTGACGAGCGCTCGTCGGTCGAGGCGTCACCTGCAGGATGTGTGGTAGCACGGCAGTGTTGTGGGCGAGGTAAGCAACTTCAGGCTGACAAACAAAAGTTTTCACCGTCAGATCGGCGACCAAGAAGTTCAGTATACAAATCCATGCATCCCCTTATGTTTTACAGTAAAAAGATCGAAGCTCGCGAGCTTGGCCGGATCTAGCTCTAGCTAAGTTGGTTCCCGCTGTCGCGGCCATGGTAATTGCTAAGCTTAGGCGCGCCGAGATCTTGGACGATAAGAATGGCATCTCTACATTCTAGACCAAAAGGCAAGAGCAAAGGAGACAAGGGATTGTTTTGACCCACCAGACGGGGCAGGTGAGCTCCAGCTCCATCTTCTGAAGGTTGAGCACCAGCGGGTTCAGGAACCTCCTCAGGTTCTCCATCTTCGCCGCCCACAACACCAACGCCCCTTCTTCCGATCCTAAAGTTCCCGCCTCCGCCTCCCAAGCTCCCCTCCCTCCGATATCACCCTCGGAAAGGGCTACGGCCGTGAAGGGACGGAGAGCCGGAGCACGAGACGGATGGCGGTGCCGACTGCCGAGGGACTTGGAAGCTTGAGCTTGGCGCTGGCTGGCTCTCCGTCAAATACGCGGGGGGAGAAGGCGGCCAATCGGGGTTTCGAAACGGGAGGGAGGGCGGGCGGGCAGGCAGCCGGCGGAGCGAAAATTCTTTGCGCGCGGGGGCGCGTGCGTGGTCTGTGAAACCACGGGAGGCGGGAGATTTTGGGGCGGCGGGAACGAGTTTTCTTACCTCTTTTTGGCCGGCCGGGGCGCGGTCGCGGGCGGCGGCGGCACCTCGCGTCCCGTCCCGTCCCGCTCTCCTCCGGCTCGCTCGGAGAAAGACCTAGAATGGTGCGGGCTGGGCTGCGGATGGGCCTCGTGGGCCGGCCTGTTGAAACACGGGCAACGCGTATTTGCTTTTTTTTTTTTTGAATAAATCGGACTTCTTTGCCTCAAAAAAAAGAATAAATCTTCTCAAAAATTTGCTCTACCGTGAGGAATTTAAAAATAATCCAACAGACATCTTATTAATTCTTTTCTCCACGCAGGATATATGTTAGCCGTCACCACAGTCCTAAACACGCTCTATTCCTTTCCCTCGTGAAAGCACAATCAACCTTGTAAAAAAAAAAAAGCAAGAAAAAAAAGAGAGAGAGACATCTACTCGGCAATTGAGTTTGCAAGCCCTAAAACACCTTTCCTACCCATTAGATCAACAAGGACGGCTCACATCTATCCCTTCTAATGCAGCCATTGCCCCCTCTCGTCTTTTTCTTGACCTTACTCACACCGCCATTGTGCCGCTTTCTAGAGTTGCCTTATGTCGATGGCTATACCATCAAATTTCCTCACTATTGTCTCCTTATTGGTCACCTACAAGATCTATTCCTACAACATATCTATCACCTCTCCCTCCTCGTCGTTGTTGTCCTCTCTAATGGCATCCTACCTTTGCTCCTGTTTATCGCTATACTAACCTCTGGAGTCAAGATGCCTATGAGTCTACCCTGCCTATCTAGCTTCTCGATTTGACAAAGGTATCACATCAAGTAGGAAAAAGCTTCAAGTCCACCCAAAAAAACTAAAAAAAAGATTGCAAATGTAAAACAACATTCTGTTTTGAGAGATCCAAGCTAAGAATGAATAAAAATCCAAATAAAAAAGAGATAGGTGAACCTATGATAGGGTTCGTACCTGTTGGCGGCAACATGGACTCCTACAAAGTATGTGGTAGTGTGCAACCTTGGTTCTTGTACTCAACGAGGAGTAGTGTTGCAGTGTTGCTCCTTTTTGTGATAACCAATGATGCATATGCGAAAAATCGAAGGAAAGAGGTATTCTAGCTGTGGAGTGAGGAGCCACATGAAATTGATAAACAGGAGAGAGTAGGAGGCGGTAAAGGACAATCTAGAGCGGTTGGATTCCATGTATTAAATAAAGAAAAAGATAATACATAGCGTCCGGTGCACATGTTAAAATAAGAAATTTAATTTTGAGATATAATTAAAAAATATGAAAACCAGGCCTGCTACCTGTGGGCGCCGACATGGCCTTGAAACCCTAGTTTCTTGTTTTGTGATGAACCACGAGGATTCGGCTGGGCTTAAAAAATATGGAAACCAATTATTCCCTCTTAGGGTTTTCTTAGTTAATCCCCAAACTAAGGTGATTAAAGGTGGTTGGAGAGGATAAAATCCCTCACAAGTCCCTATAATCCCTTGGATAGGGGATTAATCGAATAGATTCTCAAGCAACTAGTTTCACATCATTCAATAAGAACATTTAAGGTTGGATGTCTCATTAGATAGCCCATCACTACCCCTCCTTCCATGTCCACCGCCATAGACTCCTCATGTATCGATACCACCTCATCCCTCTATAGCGAGCTCATTTGTATTGAGGACAAACGAGTATGTTCCATCGTCCAATCTTGTCACAAGATTGAAATAAAATTGTTGATCATGGCTACTAGATGGCATCATCTCGTTAAATTCTTGTGGAATCTTGTTTCTTGTAGAGAATTATAGTGCAAATGCCACACATTTGCACTGGTTGATGGTTGAGTTAATGGGTATGTTTTTGTTCCTTCTAATTTGCATATGTGTTAATGCTTTATTGGATTCCGATATCACGAGCACAGAAGTTATCCGAACCTCCAATTTCATCGTGGCGGGTAGCAATGTTAGATCAAAATTTAATGTGTATGTTAGATTAAAAGTTAATAGGTATGTTTTTGTTCCTTCTAATTTACACCTTGAGAGGTTCTCGAGGCATTAGACCACACACTGTTTTCAAACTATGGGGCCTATCATTGCGTGGACGTTTCGAGAATGATGTTACGACAATGGTCATTGGCGTCACTAATTTCCGACATATTGGAACTAAACAAACATGGATTTATAATAGATTATACTTTAAGAATGTTATTATGGGGCTCTGGATTTATTCTAGTGTATCTTTTTTTTTTTTTTTCTAGAGACTTAGATGTAAATAGAGATGCAAGGCAAATAGTTTTTTTTTTTTTTTTAAAAAATAGAATTCCTTTTAATTCAGAAAAAAAAAGAGAGAAGAGGATGGGGATAGGGTCACATAGCGTCATCGCAAGATTGCACAAAATTAGTAACTCTCATATGAGCAGGGCAGGCCAAAGAGGAATCTCCTCTGCATTTATGTTCACACCTCGAAGGGTGTGACTGCTGTATGTTGGAATTCGCTGATAACCAAGTAGCCAGTCTGTTGGTATGAGCTGGGAGGGAACAAAAGGATGTATAGTTTAATGCCTAACCAAAATGACATGTACATTAGCCGTATAGTAAAAATATTTTTTTAAAAGAGAAATTAACGTGGGCGCTGTGATCGTGCTTAAGCGGCAAAGTCAATCTAATAAATCATACTCCAAAATGTGGATATCAAAAACAGTATCCCGAGACAAAAAAAAAATATAATCAGACTTTATCCACCTACCATATTTTGTCCTTCCACGAGCCATTGACCAACACTAACGCGGCGATGAATGAAAAAAATCGAGTAGATCAGCACAGGCCCCACCCATTATGAGTTTATGACAGCCTGAATTGGACCTGGTGGGTACAGGAATCAAATCGCTTATAGAGGCATTGATATATTTATACTAGTATTTATATGTGTACACTAGCAATCAAACCAACCATGGCAACAACAAGGTCCAACTAAGCTTCCTCTTGGGTTGGGAACAAGCTGGGAACTGACCTACCAATCTTATCGCTCACAAGGCCACAATAGACAAATAGACAGCCAAGAATTTGGAAAGATTGCTGGAGAACAAGGATGATTTGCAGGTCGTCGATGAAACTCCAGATTGAACTAGCTACTTTCTATATACACATCAGCAACGCTATTTCTCTGTTCGATTTTTCTTTGAAAGAAATTAATTAAATACTCAACCTCCATGTCCAATCAAAAAAGATTAACCAAAAACACTGTCAGCCATGAACATGACCTCCGGCAATGGAGGCCTGGCTTAGCTATGCTTCCCTCTCCGCTGCGCGCAAAAGGCATGCATCTAAACAATATTGTTTCACCTTTCAAGCAAAGCTGGTATGAGCAACCGAGGACCGGAACACCACCCACTACACCACGCCAAAGCGTCTGCCACCCCCTACCAACGCGACAACACGCGTGCCACACGTTCGTCGGTCCTCGCGCTGCCATATATATATACATATGTACATATATGTATATATATATCTAGGAATATGAATAATAACATACCACCGCAGCAATTTCGCCATGCGAATATGTATACATGAGATCGAGACGCGAGATGCATGATCGACCAACTTTCGGCCGTGCTATGCCGCTGCCCTGCCGCGCCGGCCCATGGTTTCAAGGCTCGAAAGGATCAGCTGCGTGCCGTGCGTGGTGAAGAGAGGGACCCCGGCCGGCCGGCCAGTGAACAAACAAACGTGCGACGATGGCTTTGCTGTTGCTGCTTTGCACTGGAACACCAGATGACTGCACTGGAACACCAGATGACGAGCTTCAATTCGTCCAGCCGCGGCAGCCGGCACCAGTCCTTACATCCGAGACACGCGCGCGCGCGCACAATCGCATGCAAGAACACAACACAGACATGGATGGATGGATATACAATGACGATACACGCGCGCACACACACACGGCGACAACACAAAAGAGCAGTATAACAAGTATGTAATTGTAACACAACAACGATGTGCGCCAAACAAACACAAAAGCTAGTACGCCACGAACGATCTCGCTAGATCTAGATTCTAGACAATCTGAATGGAAGGAGAGTAGGAGAGCACCACCGAGTGATTGATGGATCGAGTCGAGTCGAGGAGGAAACCGGCGAAACCACTTGTCTCTGTTTTTATCCTCCAGCAGGCAGGCACAGGCACAGGCACGCACGAGAATCGGGTCCGGGTTCTGTTCCCATCCCAGCAGCCTCTTCTCGCGCGGTCAGGTCGTCGTCGTTGTCGTCGTCGATCGGCGGTGCCCAGCGCCCAGTGGCCGACGTGGCCGTCAGTCCTTTATCTGCAGCCAGCGGCCGAGCTGCGTCGGGTTCACGACGCCGGGGACGTGGGCCCCGCTCGCCATTAGCAGCCACGACACCTCAGCGTACCTCCTCTTCGGGTCCGGCTCGGCCCGCGCCGGAGCCCGGAGCCGGCCGAGGCTCCGCGGCTCGGCTCGATGCGGCGCCCCAGGAGCGTGCCGTGGGCGAGAAACTCGTGGGCGAGGTGGCCGGCGAGGAGCTTGTTGCCGCCGGCAGCTGCGGCGGCGGCGGGGCCCGCGCGAGCCGGTGCCGGAGACGGAGCCGGCTTCCACGGCTCGGCGGCTTTAGCCGTTGGCACCGAGAGCGGCTGGGCCTGCCCCTGCCCTGCGCGGCCAGCAGCAGCTCGCGCTCACGCTCCTTGCGCTTGCCGAGAGCGACACGCGCCGCCTCAAGCTTCTCGCTCAGCGACATATCGACGGCTACGCTTCGCCCTCTAGCCACGTCAGCGTGGAGCTGAGCCGTCCAAAAGGAAAGACGGACGGAGAGGCACAAAAAGTTTTTTCCCCCCACCTGTGGTGTGGTCTGCGGTGCGGAGCAGGGGAAAGGGAAAATGAAAAAAAGAGATATACTAGTGAGTAGAAGAAAGGAGGAAGAATGGAGGTGGTGGGACCCACGCAGGGGCAGGACCGTAATTTCACAGGGAAAAGGCTGAAGAGCAGGGGAGCAAACGGTGGGAGGAGAGAGGGAGAGGAAAGCGGGAGGGAGACGGGAGGATGGGAGGAGAAAAAATTCTGGTTGGGAAGGGAAGGGAAGGAGGGTATGAGGTGGGGGGCAGGCTACTACTTATATCATGGGGTGGGGAAGAAAACCCATGGATGACACAGTAATTTACGAGCCTGCCACCGTGGTCTAGATGGGAGGGCGGCTACGGAAGGGTAGGCTCGTAGTTTCTAGGGAACGTTCTAGGGTATTGTGGGTATTTGGTCAGGCGGGAAGGTTAGCGCGCTCGGGAAACTCCGTCGGGGGTGTACGCGGGGGTCACGACGCTGGGCCCCTTTCTGGGACCACCCGTCAGTGGTACGCAGGTAGGTTTGGTTTGGTGTACATGGTTTTTTCGAGGGCAGTTCCTTCAATAGCATTTCCTTCCGCCTTCTTGCAGATCTCCGTCGTGGAGCCTGGAGCCGTCCACCCATGGAGACGGCCGCCGCCGCCGCCCGTCGGTCGCGACCTTTTCTCCCGCCCGGTGGGTTCACTCGGGGCGCGGAGAGGAGGAGCACGGGGAGGTTGGCGAAGGCGGCTGCGAGGTGGGGCCGTGGGATGGCAGCCGGGCCAGGATGTTGAGGGCCGACTCCGGCGGTGAGGACCGGGAATAGACGGATTTGTAGAGGAGTCTTAGGAGGTCGGGTCACGCGTTCGCGGGCAGGAGGGAGGAGGCGAGCTCGGCGACGGCCGAGAGGAACACGCGCGGAGCGTGGGCGACACCGCGGTGTAGATGACGGACTGGAACGACGACGATTAGGCGGCGATGGGCGCGGAGCTGTATGGCCGGCCGCCGGCCGGGGAGAGCAGCAGTAGATGAGGCTCAGCGCTAGCCCGTCCGGGTAGGACAGGGGTGGGGTGGGGGTGGAATTGCTGCTCCGCCGGCGACCTTGCCTCGTTGGCCGTGGAGGTGAGGAGGTCCTCCAGCAGCGCCGCCGTGTCAGCGCCAAGCACCCGCGGCCGTGTCCTGCGCCCGCGGATCCATGGGGCACGGAACGACGCGGGTGGAGGGGACCGGCGAGGCGGGGAATTGGGTTGCGCTTGGGCGGCAGCCGAGCCGAGCGCCCGCAGCCTAGATGTTCTGCACTGTGAATATATCCGAAATTCCGTTCCATTCCTCTTCTCCTTGGCATCGGTCCTGTGTTCGCTCAGCAGTGGGGGAGGGGCGACAGATCGGGAGTCGCCTTTGGTGCCTAGCCGCTCACCGCTGCTCGGCGTCTCCACCTTCCGTTCGGGTCGCCGGCGGTAAGAGGGTGCCAAATCAATTCAGCGATCACTGTTTCCTCACCGCCGGTCTGGGGCGGAGTCGGCATCCTGGCACGGCCGCTCCTCCACCCACTCCTGGCTCATCTCGTCTGTGCAGAACAAGCCACCCCGCCAAGGTGAGCAGTGAGTACCCTATCAATCTTGATGTGTCCATGCCTTACCACGAGGATTTTACCAGTATATGTGTCGCAATCAGTGTAACTGTGTTACCTAGGTGCTCCTAATCCACTGTGTAGCAGGTTGCTTGACTAATTACCTTGTTAGTTCTTAATTTTATTGAGTTGCCTTAATTGCTAGGATTCTTAATTTCAAAGGACAACTATATAATTAGTACAGACTGCAGGTGGTCATCTCTTATCATCCCCCATCTTGACCTTTGCAGATCTGATTTGCTTCCATTATCTATTTTTATAATTTGGTACTGAGGCCAAATGATAATTTTCTAAATAATTTCTGTTTATCATTTCTGATTGTTAATGGCTTATGATATATTATTTCTGATTGTTAGTGTTGTGGCTGATTCCTATTGGGGACAAATAACCTGGGAAATGAGTTATTAGTAACTCTTTTTAGTCCTGAATTTTGTTACTTTTGCAGCTTTCAAACTCCATGTACTGAGAACATCAAGTGGTGAAAAACAAGAATACAAGATGGCTGTAGTTCTGTCACTGTTTGATTTGTAAAGCCTTCATATAAAAAAACGTTTCTAGCATAATTAGCGATACACTACACCAGTCATACAAAGCACAGAATTAGAAAATTTTCTAGTGTAGTTCAAACTCGACATGGTAATTAGAACCATAAGTAGTGTATACTTAACATGGAAATCAATATGAAGTACTGTTTAAACACATTTTAGTTGCCGCATCTTTTTTTTTTTATTGGTAGGGCATTATTTCCTCTCTTTATTTGTATTTGCATTCTGAATGAATGTTTCACTTTGCTTGTTTTTTTTCTGTGACTTATTAGGCATAAGACAACACTATAAAAGGAGGAGTTTCCAATTAAATAATCTCTCCATTGTTTGCAGCAATGTAATTGGACTTTTCAGTCATAAAAAGGAATCTAAGCTACGAGTTCAGTAGAAGAATAGAATTGGTAAAGGGTAATAGAAAGCAAATGCGAAGAGATGGATGCTGTTATGTTATACAATGCTGTTCAGGCATGCTCTTGCTGGCAGTTGTTGACTGTCTTATTTATTAGGTATGCATTTCAATTTAAAACTACAGTGAGTTGTGGTAAATTATGGGACGCCAAACATTTCTGGGATGCAGGAAATGAAATTTGCATTGTGGTTGATATGTTTTTGGCTACTGTTGTACAAGTCTATTTGGCATTTTGACCTACTAAATGTTAGAAATTTGTTCTTAGGGCATGATAAGCTACTGAATCAGGCTGAGCTTTACACATGTTCTGTCCTGTAGTTTTTCTTTATCATTATTCTTTCTGCATAGAAATGTGTTCTCTATTCCCCCATCTTGCCTACTGCTTTCATCCTGCATTTATACTCCTTTTCTCATCCTTATTATGGATATATTGGACAGCAGAAATTGTTTATGTGCCTTTAGCAGTTCGATTCCATAGGACACGCAAAGGGCAAATGGGCCACAATCCACAAGGTCAGTCCGACAGAGAGTATGCTATTGCTGGCGTAATGTGGAGAGGCAACCAGGGCAACCACGGCAAGGGTGATGGCGGCCAACAAGAAAGGAGCAGCAGATGGTGCAGAAGGTGGGATCAGCATCAGATCTTCTGTATTTTTGCCACTTTGATTATTTGTGTGAAAACTTTGTTATTAGTACTCGAATAACACTTTTGACGTCAACAAGTATTGCCGCCAGTTTTTTGAAATCCTGTGGAACAAAAATCAGCTCTAGTAGATGGCGGCTGCCACTAGGCACTGTGCTGGCTGTAGCGGCTGTTGTCTGGCTGGCTGCTGCAGCTGCAGCCAGCATAACTGATAACAGCCGAAGGAGATGGATTGAATAGAGACACTTGAATGGCAATGGATCACATGTAAACCAACTTCTTCATGCAAACCGAGCAAACTTCTAATCAACTTCTAATCTGGGTTATAGGATGTTGATCCAATGGGTCGAACGGAGGAGGTGGAAAGGGGGATTTGCATAAGTGTGATTAAGGGTGGGCGGTTAAGTGTAAAATTACCAAATCTCCCATAGCCCTTGGATTAACATCTCGTGACCCAGATTAGAAGTTTACAGGTTTACATGGAGGCATCCAACATTGATGTGCCTCCAGAAATAGAGACACTTGATTAGAGTCTGTTTTTCCACCTCTAAAAACCATTCTTGACGGACTCTAAAAGTGATTACGTAGAGTAGGTAATGCTTTAATACATTCTTCTTTTAAAGATAAACTGCATATAAGAGTGTATTCTTGCCCCAACCAATGCAATATTTGACGATGAAAATATTTTTCGCAATAGATTTTGTTTGATATATAAATATTAACACTAATTAATATAAATTTGGTCAAACTTTAGTCGTTAACCGGTATGAATCCTATAGTTGCATGTTTTTTTTTTGGACCAAGGGACTAGTTTGAAACCATGCATTGACTTTGCCAAACTTTAAAATATACCCCTAATTTATGATAGGGGATAGATCGAGTTGATTATCGTGAAATTATGCTGAGAATACAAAATAGACTCGGGGAACATACAAACTGTCCTGTCTATTATCGCGTGATAAAATAAATCGTACAAATAACAGCAACGTGTGCAGTTAAATTGTACAGGAAATTCACCTAGTCGGGCTCGGGAATAGCTAACGACCGACAATGACCAACCGCTTTTTTTTTTTTTTTTTTAAAAAAAATTACCACTGGATGCGATAAAATAGTTCGACCTAGTCCGATCGAAATAAGCAACGCCACGACTCACCGACTGATCGCTTACATCGGGTCCTCTCGTGAAAGGTTTCCATATTCATCCCTGGTGACGTACTCGGACTCGGGCACGCGTTCCACGCCCACGAGACGGACACCATATTAGCTAGGGCCGCACAGGCACGGTCGACGACGTTCGGTGCGGGCTAGAAAAAACGAGTAACCGCCGCCGCTGCCAGCCTCTGCCACCACCGCCGGCCGGGCTACCCAAAACCCACTTCGCATCTCGCATTCTCGCGTCAGATCTCAGACACATCCCCAAAGGCCCCGGCGTGTCCGCCATGGCCGCCGACGACGAGTGGCGCTACGCAGCCAGCCGCCGCGAGGCTGACGATCGTGGCTACGCCGGCGACAACCGCACGTCGGCTTGGGCACAGTGGGGAGCGGGCCGAAACTCCGCGTCTGCCCACCGTGGTAGCAGCGATGATGGCCTGCTTCGTCCCTCCGGCGCGCGTCCGCCGCAGCAGAAGCGCCGACACGGAGCAGGCGATCTCCCCAAGCCCGTCCATTTTGTCTCGGCGGCCGGTGAGCGTGGGGATTCTCGTAATCTCGCGTCGTCCGCGTCTGTGGATCCGGCTCGGCAGGCCACGTCGCCGCCGCCGGAGCCGGGGAGCCTTGCGTCCAACGCGGTGGTGGCGCAGATGATGAGGCGCATGAACTACAAGGAAGGCACCGGACTCGGGAGGCACGGGCAGGGGATCATCGCTCCCATCGAGGTGGCCCTCCGTCCCAAGAATGCCGGCCTCGGCAGCGTCGAGAGGTCCATCGTCGGTGGACCGGACGGGCTGCCGCCACCCAGCGACGAGAACTGGCCCAAGTGGGGCGATGCCGGCGGAGGGGCAAGGAAACGGAAGCGCGATCGGGACTTCGACGACAAGATCCTAGCCAGACGTCTGGCGGAGAGCGCCGCCGAGGCCGTCGTGCGTGTGCAGAAGGCACTTGTCCGGGCGACGCGGTGGTCGTCGACGTTGAGACCCTGGGACGAGATGGCGGCGGCCGCGATCACCGAGGCCATGAAGTGGGTGCAGGAGCAGAGCGCGGCGGGGACGCTCACGACGGGCGAGCTGATCCGCGAGTTCGCGGCCGTGAAGGAGAAGTGTCCCCGGGAGTACACGACGTACCGCCTCGCGGACACGGCGCGCGCGATCGTCGCGCCGCTGCTGCGCGCGGCGTTCCAGCGGTGGGAGCCGCTGGAGGACCCGTCGCGCGGGCTGGAGGCGGTGACCGCGCTCAAAGACATCCTCTTGGACGACGGGTCGGCCGCCTCGCCGTATGCCGCGGTGGTCGACGACGTGGTGGTGGTTCCCGCGCTGGCATCGGCGGCCGAGACGTGGGAGGCCAAGGACCCGGAGCCGATGATCCGGTTCCTGGACATGTGGGGCGACGCGCTGCCGCTCCCCGCCATCCAGCGCATCCTGGAGCAGGTGGTCATGCCGAAGCTGTCGGCCGCCGTGGAGCTGTGGGAGCCGCGGTGGGATCCCGAGCCGTGCCACGTCTGGGTGCTGCGGTGGATCCCGCTCCTCGAGCGCTGGCTCGAGCCGCTGTACGTGACGGTGCGGCGCAAGCTCGGGAAGGCGCTTCTGGGATGGCACACGGCGCGCGCCTTTGCCGACTACGACATGGTGTTGCCGTGGAAAGAAGCGTTCGGAACGGAGGCTTGGGAGGAGTTCGTCGGCCGGCACGTCGTGCCGTACCTGAGGTGTGGCCTGCGGGCACTGCGCGTCAGGCCGCCGAAGCTGGACGACGGCGGGTTCGCCGGGGTGATGAGGTGGGCGTCCGTGGTGTCGGCGCAGGACATGGCGCAGCTCCTGGAAGAGGAGTTCTTCGGCAAGTGGCAGGACGCGCTGTGCCGGTGGCTGTGGGATGCGAGACCCACGGCCGAGGACGCCATGTCGTGGCACAAAGGGTGGAAACGGCTGTTGACGCCGGAATTGCTCGCCGAAGAGCGTGTTCGTGTGCCTATCGAGGCCGGTCTCCGAAAGATCAACCGCGCGGCGCAAGGGCTGGAGATTTATCGTCGTGAGCCGGGGCGGCACGCCAGCGCTGGAGCGAGACGGCGTGCGGTGGTTGGTAGTAGAAGCAATAAGCGCCACTGGTGATCAGCGCGAAAAAGACTAGGAGACGTCAAGTCTCTTCTGTGTGTTCTGGATTCAAGAAGATCCAACATGTATGTATGCCTATGCACTCCTTCGAAATTAAGTCGATCTGGCTTTTTTAGATACATAGTTTTGCCTAGCCATATACATTGAAACGAGCGCTGCTGTATGTAGCAATGTCGTGATGGACGGAGTACTATATTGGGGCAGCTACCCATATGTTGTGGACATCCCATATTGGTTGGTTTGGTTTCATCAATATTAGACTGGAACTCTATGATATGCCTGCTCTTGACCAACAACTTATACATGCAATCAAATGATAAATCATCTTTTTTTTTGTTCAGTTTGTGCAATGCTATGCCAATTTTGAATACAAATTGTTTGAATGTAAATTTCTCTTCATCACAGGATACATTTTTGTATGCTGAATATCAGAATGCGCATAATAACAGGAACATACCAGGTAATGTAAGTGTATCGCCAAAATACCAGAAGATAAGTACCGCATAGAGCAACCCTGAGTCCTGACACCAACCGACTTTGATTGATCCAGCCATCTAGCTATATATATGTATGTGTATATATTGCTGAAACACCAGAGTGTACACACAGTTAATACAGTTATACCAAAGATAAATACCGGATGGAGCAACCTCAACACCAGTTGACTTGCCATACAACATCAGCTAACCAGAATTCGAATCTTAGATTGGAAAACTTGAGTGTTGGATACTGGTCTGAGCTGCATTATCCGGATCTCGCCAGTTCACCACCTGAGGATCCTGGTTTGTCCATCACGCCAGTTTCATTATCAGTCTATGCAAATAAGCTCAATATCTTCTGGCTGATCCATTTGAACCCAGACTGGTTTACAAGATAAAAGCTCAATGTCTTCAGGTTGTCCAGCATGGAATGATACATCTGTACAGGTCTCAGCTGAAACTAATAAACATAAATTAAAGCAATCTCTGTTGAATGTCTTTAGTTGACATAAACATAACTAGGTGCCAAATATGTTCTTCCTATTAAGAATAGGCCAAATTCAATGTCGTTAATGCATATGCATGCCAAAAATGAAAAAGAGCCGACAAAGGAATTAAGTATGTGTGGATGGAGCTACCTTCAGAATGATGTACATTGGATTGTCCAGATGTAAGATCCCTAAATGCAACAAAATTGCAATTACATTCATGTATTCGTCCCACACACCTTAAAAATGTCCAAGTTGTCTGAAATATATAGCGAGCATGGATGTTTGAGAATCAATTACATCAAATGACAATTATATTTGGTATATGTAATTTAGTGGTAACATGTACCTGACTATCTTGAACAGACAGATTCTGAAAAGGCAATATCTGACACCCTGAAAACTTATGTAGTTGCCCTTCCTGCTTCAATCTAAAACTGTGAACGATTGGATTCTGGATCCTTTTCACTGATATAAGTTTCTTGTGACAACGGAGTTCTAATGTCTCATGAGAAAATATTCGGAGCTGCATTATTTGACTAACACACCAGCAACCCTCAATTTTAATACATTGGAGGGATGGAAAACTTGGCAAGTTGAGTAGATTCTCACAATTTTTTATACGAAGATTTTGCAGTGCCTGGAGCTTGGGCAGCCTGTTCAGTTTGCTACATCTCATGATGGTGAGATGCTGAAGACAAGGGGAAGTCTGTGGCCTCAATCTCATCCCATAGCTCCCAGGAGTCCATGTTCATGAACTTCAGTGTCTCCAATGTAGGAAAGGCTCTGCTGGTGCTGGATCCACAATCAACACAATTAGTTTCGTCATGGCCAGGAAGCATTCGTCCCCACATACTTTATGCTGGTGAGCGAATTGATGGAAAGATGTTTGAGACAAGGTAACCGACCAAGAGAGGGCAATTCTTTACAGTTCAGACAATCTTTTAGTTCTAAAATGGACAGGCTAAACATATACTTATTCCCTAGCCATAAAGGAAATCTGACACCACAGAAGCCCCTGATAGTCAATTCCTCTAGATCAGAGTGAGGTTGAAGACTATCTAAAACAGATGATGCATCATGAGAAAACATGGTGTCGACGCAAGACCAGTGGAGAATCAATTTACGCAATTCAACTTTGTTCTTCATGCTAGCTTCAGGAGTAATTTGTGCACCTGTGATATTCTCTATTCCTGAGATGCATAGCTCTCCCTTAAGCTTATTCAAGTTAACCAAGTCAGCAATCCCACAGCTGCCTGAATCACTTCCGACCTTGATCACATGCATTGTCTGTAGGTTTGTTAATTCACCAATTCCACACGGCATGCACATGTTCCAGTTATCCATTGATGGCAGTTCCAGATGCCTTAGATTAGTGAGGAATTTGATCCCCTGTGGTAATCCACCAAGGCAATTGCAGCATTTAAGACTCAATGAATGCAACTTGAAGAGGGCGCTTATTGACTCTGGTAGGCATTTGATTTTGGTATTTTCAAGACTGAGGTACCTAAGGTGTACCAATTCACCGACAGAGTGTGGCAGATGCTCTATGTTGGTATTACTCAAGTCGAGAGCCCTCAAAGATCCGAGAAGCCTGAACAGGCCACTTGGGAAGTTTATGTACAAAGTATTTCCTTCACTCTTAAAATCATCCTTTTGAACAATCAATAGTGTTCGCAGCCCAGGGGTAAGAGATTCTTTCAGATATTGGTTATGGAGTGCATAGAATTGCACAATTTCATTAGAGTGGTCCTCGCTTGGAGCTAAGGATAAGTGTCGAGCATCTTCTTCTACATTGCTGAATGTAGATTTCTCTATCCTGGAATATTCTTTGGCTGATACATATTCAGCAAGCTCATGATAGAGGTCATGCATGACAAACCTGTTGGAAGAAAAAATATTGTAGTTCTATAAATTATCTCAGACAACATAAACACACACAGAATATTGTTACAAAAGGTTGTCATCACCAAAAAATGAGCCAAAAAAAAAATCAATGTGCATAACTGAGGTTCGTGATATTCTAATGCCATTCATCTAGTTAGACAATGGGAGTCACAATTCTGTAAAAATCACAGGATTTAACAAGCAGACCAAAATGTTTACTATGTTATTGGATTGGAGACAACCAAAATCGGAAGAAAGCCAATAGCAACTGTATTGTTCTCTTAGAATCACTGAAGAAACAACATTAGAAACTACACAAGAGCACAAGGCAAGGCATGATAATAGCATATAACTCCCTACTCCCGTGACAGCCAGTAGAAGTAATTAAGAGTCAAGATGCATTCACGCTGAGGAAACATCAACATATTATCCTATCATAACATGTGAACCTTACGTGAAAAGGGAAATGCACAAGGAATGGAGGATAAAATAGCGCCAGTGTTCTTGGTTGTGTAATCATGTTGATGTTAATAGTATACTATTCATTAATATTTGAGGTTTACACATTTAATATGTAATGTATTAATTACTTTTCTAATCTATTCCTTATCTTCCTGAATACTAGCTAGATTGCACAATGAACACCTCTTATAACGACGCAAATATACACCAAGATTTGCTAGCAAGACATCAATGATGTGTTTTAACTCTTTAATCATTTTTTTGGAACACTCAACTCAGAACTTATATTTATCGTGGCATTTCATCCATTTGAATGTGGCTGCACCACCTTCAGTATTCAGTTTCTGATATGTATTGCAAAATAACATGCAACATAAACACCAGGTAGATTCACTGGATGTAGATATTGATGTATGGACACTAGAACGATGTACAACAAATCAAACAGTTGAGTCCATGCACAATGTAGTTCAGCTTTGAATCATATGTAAGATGACTATTACAATTTACGATAGTGTTGACTATCATGTAACAGCTATGATTAACAAAGGGCAAGCTATTAATACTGGAATTGATTGTCACCGTTAAAATGGGAATGGATTGCCACTAACTTGTTTTTGGTGTTCAGAACCAGATTCTGAACTTAATGCTTGGCACTTCAAGAATCATTGAAATTTCGAAAATGAACAATGTTTACCTTTCATCATTGTATGGTGACCTCAGAAGAAAGAAATTATCCACAAGGTCATCAAAATACTTGCACGCAACATCTTCAGCATGACATTCTTTGTCTGCTTCAATAAAAACCCTGCGCCAACCATAGACGGACCAGCTTGTCTTTTCTAAACAAATACTCTTTTGGAAATAACGAGCAATAGGAAAAACAGTGTTTCAAGTGCTGCTGCAGGCAAGCGTAGCTCACAAGAAGAGCAGGAAGGGTCTGCCCAACCACTTCAGTGTTCCAAAAATCACTCTGTTCAACAGCCTCCCAATGACTCCTTTCAATTGCACTGGACAAAACATGGCCAACTGCATTTGCAGCCAATGGCAAGCCTTTGCACCTTGCCACAACCAATTTACCAATGCGGATAAGGCTGTCATCAATAATACTGGGATCACGGCCTCGCAGGGCAGCATCTTGGCAGACAGACCAACAGCTGGTATCAGATAGGTACCCCAATTGATGTATCTTCAAAGCCATCATCTTGGCAACTTTAGTGCTTCTAGTGGTCACTATAATTTTGCTCCCAGGAGCAGCACATTTCAGAGGCACCTGCAAGCTCGCCCAGCGATCACGGCTCTCATCCCACACATCATCAAGAACAAGCAAGAACCGCTTCCCATTCAGCTGATTAGTGATGACACGATGCATCTGGTTCATGTCGGCGAAGTCACAAGGGGACTCCGTGACCTCTTCGGTGAGTTTCCTTGTAAGCTCGAGGACATTGAACTCCTGGCACACCCATACCCACATCTTAATGTCAAAGTTTGAGCTGACAGCTTCATCATTGTAGATGTGCTGTGCTAAACTAGTCTTGCCAACACCGGCCGGCCCAACGATAGGAACAACAGAATAGACATCACAGCAATTAGCTTCAGCAGATGACAGCAGCTCAACGACCTGCCTCCTGTCCGGCTCCCTCCCATGAAGCCGGCATTTCATCAAGCCGCTGGTGGGCGTCATAGGGCTGACCTGGTGCCGCCTCTCCCCATCGCCGCTCCTCAGCCGGAGCGCCTCCCCTGTCGCTCGCGATCTCGTTGTACCGCTCCATGATCTTGGCGATCTTGCGGCCGAGGCGGTCGGCGGAGGAGGAGTACATCAGGCTGAGCTCGCGCTTCCGCTTGCCGTTGCCGGCGCTGGTGCGGAGGAGATGGGCCTTGAACCCCCTCGAGGCGCGCCGCGCGGAGCGCCTCGAACTCGAGCTCCTCGAGCACGTCCTCCGCCGCGTGCTCCAGGTCCCGGAGCTCCCGGAGCCACAGCGCGACGAATTCGTCGGCCACCACCCGGTCCTCGGCGGCCCGGAGCGTGGCGCGGATGCGCTTGAGCCTGGACCTGAGCTTGTCGAGCTCGCCGTCGTCGACCGCGCTCGGCTCGGAGGAAGGCCCGAACTTGCGCAGCAGCGGCGCCGCCAGCCGCTTGGCCCTGAAGGTGAAGTCGTCCAGGAAGTCCCTCAGGTCGTCGACAAGCCCACCCTCGCCTCGCGCCGCCGCTGCCATGGGGAAATCTGCTGGAGCTCCGAGCTGAGCGTGTGAGTCTGTGACTAGCTTGGTTGACCTTGACTAACAGAGGAAACATGTACCAGTCCTGTTCCCGTGCATCCCGTGCGAGAGCATGGACAGCGTACTCGAGGGCCGTCGAATCGCTAGTTGACAGCAGATTGTTGTCCTCGAGTGCAGAGAAGACCCAGCAGCGTGCTCCCTCTGTCAAAATAAATAAATAAATAAATAGTTTTTTTGACTTTTAAAATTTAATTTGACCACTTATCTTATTTAAAATATTTATATAAATTTTAAAAATTATTAGTTATTATTATAATATTTTTAATGATCTAATAAGTTATAACAAAATTGATAATATTTATATAGAATATTTAAATAAGGCGACTAATTAAATTAAATTTTAAAAAGGTTAAAGAATTACTTTTTTTGGATGGAGGGCGTATAAGCACCGACACCACAGTCCACACGGTTCATCGACGGAGCGGTGGGCAGATGAACCCTCTCCACCGTAACTACAATAGAATGCGTTCCCACGCTATGCACCATGCACGCACTGGACCCCCTCGGCCACTCATGCGGTCTTTTTTTATAATGCGGGGAGTTGGGAGGCCTGGGAATCATCGGGCCATTGAAGCCGCCTGGGCGCCAATCCTCGCGGAGCCACCCCGTGGGCGACCCACCACCGCTTGGCCCACACAAAAAGTGCTCGCCAAAGGTGGAGCCAGAGGCGAGGCGTCATGGCCGAGTTCTTTCGAGCTTGAACAGAGCTAGGGTTAGGGTTGCCTGACCGGAGAGAAGAAGGGGAGCGGGAAGGGGAGAAATACTAGGTTTGGGCCGCCGCCCTAGGGCTCGCCGAGCCCGCGCGGCGGGGGGGGCGGTGGGGCGGCGTCGCGTGCTCGCGAAATGGAGGAGGAGGAGGAAGGAAGGGAGACGCCGGGTGGGCCGGCCCAGCCCCAAATGTCCGCGGTCCGTGCCTAACAACACCCCCCACCCCACCCCCCCCCCACCACACACACAACGCCAGGGTCGAGGCTCGACGGTGCATCGCTGCTGCGCGAGTGAGAGAGCGTGGGCCGTCGTCGTCCGTGGGCCGCTCAAGCGGGCTGGCAGGCACCTCGCAGTGGAACTTGGAAGCGTGGCAGCGGCTGGGCTCAGCCGTTGTGTGATCGTTAGCGCGGCGGGTCGTGACCAACCAAACCGTCCGGCTCTCCCATGACGTGTGCCTGACCTCACTCAGAGATCCGCAACCGGTGAGCCGCCTCCGAATCCTCGGCCTCGCATCCGCCGGTGGCCGCCGGGGGCGTGGAGCACCCAACTCCCCACCTGCCGCGAGAGCCCCTCCTCACCTCCACGGAAGCACACACCCGAAGAAGAAGAGGAGAAGGCGAGAACCATGGCGCCACCTGCTGTGTCCCTCTCCCCGGTCTGCTGCGTCACCTTCCCCGCCTCAGGCCCGCGTCGCGCGTCCCCCTCTCCCCTCATAACGCTCCCGAGATTCGCGGCCCGGAGTAGCGGCAGCGGCGGCGGGGGGCGGCACGCGCCCCGAGCCGAAATCAGGTAGGTAACCTCTCTGACGTGGGGTGCGGAGCAGAAGGGCGTGTCCGGTTCGAGCTTGGGCTTCACTCTGTGTGCTCTTGCTGGTGGTGTCGTCGTCGCGCAGATGACAACGAGAGCAAGGCCGTCCTCGACGCCTTCTTCCTCGGGAAGGCCTTCGCGGAGGCGCTCACGGAGCGGGTCGAGTCGGTGGTGGGCGAGGTGTTCAGCGTCGTCGGGCAGTGGCAGGCCGAGCAGCAGAAGCAGGTGCAGGACTTCCAGGTACTGCTTGCTCCATACAATCCTTTCTCCAGATGAGCGCTCACTCACGGTATTTCGTTTTCTGTGTCGATTCGCCGGTGAGCTATTTAGTAATTGACATTTCGATGACGTGTTATCATCCGTGTTTAACTTGCATGTGTTTCAGTTTTCAAATACCAAAATTTATAAAACGATAGACATTAAACGAGGTATGAGCATTGAACTAGAAAATGGGCGTAAGTGTGATATAGGCTACCAATTGTAAAACTAGATATGCATGTACCCTGGGTTAGGTGGAGTTAAACATGTCCTGAAAATTGGCATAAGGGAATGGTTCTGCATTCATTTTGGGGAACTGTATAGTCCAGATGCCCAAGGTAAAGTGTGATGGTGTTGTTTGGAGATATCACATGGATCAACTGTTTTGGCGCCATTATTGATAGCTGCATTACATATAGTGGAAAAATTAATATTTCTGCTTTCTTCATTTTTTTTTTCCTTCTCTGTAACCCTGGCTCTACGCCACATGCTACCGAATTCTCTTATGTATATATATATATGATACATATAGGAGGAAGTAGTTCAAAAGAGCCCAAAAAGGCCAAGGAGAGAGCTGCAACGGAAGTCAGTGATGATAAGGGGACAAAGTCATTAAGGGAACCTTCAGCAACAATTGTGACGACTACACCTATGTCATCTCCCCCTGCTACTCCCACACAGACAGAATAGTTCTAGCCTTGGTGGCAATGAAGAGTTGTTGATGCAATTAGATGCAGTTCTTTCTGCAGCCAAAAAGCTTAAGTTGGCTATCACATGATATATGTTGATGGCAAATGTATTTGCTAGTGAAAGATCTCGCATTTCAGTTAAAAAAAAATCTAATGTACAATTTATCATATGAATGGCATGATATATATTAGTTCACTTTAGTATCCCGAGGAAGAACTTTGGCATCTAGCGTGTTTGGGTATATGTAATATGTTATATGCCATTCTTAAGAAATACAGCTTCAAAAATATAGATTTAGTGTCTTGATTTACGCTATCTGCTATAATTATTTTTATTTATAACTTTGAATGAGGGCTTCATTTCAGAAGGTTTATAGGAGATTTGTGAAAGAATGATAAAAAAATAATGAATTGATGTCTTTTCTGTATCAAATGCCATATGCAGAGGTGCTGTTTCATCGAGGACTTCCATTCTTATAGGGAGATAATACGCAGTGGATTGTGCAAGCAATTGCTGATTACTTTGATGTGTGGATTCAATGCTTGCACTTTGCATCATTCATGATTCTTCCATATTGTTTTTTTTTGAACGAGGAAAACAGCAGGGGAAGTCCCCACTGTTATATTTTATTAAAACACAAAAACAAACACTGAGTAAAACAAACGAACACTTCAGCTAAGCCATAGTGAGGCTAGAACAAGAAGAAAAAAAAAAAGAACCACTAAACACAAGAATCAACCCAAGAGAGAAGCAGATCTCTTGTTTTCAGAAATCCTATACGCTTGTAGTTGAGCTTCATCTTTTAGAGTCCTTCTCCTCTCCCAAGCTGATTCCTATATGACACTAGCATACATAGACATGAGGAAATTTACCAAATAATTTCCTGTGTAAACATCTTTATCAAATCATCGAGTAATGTACAAACACGAACCTTGAGAATTATGTATGTCTGTGCTAGGAAACCATATGCTTAGGTGATTCTTCAATGGCCATCTCTATCTGTTCATAGCCCTTGATAAACTTGCTGTACCATTTAGCAGACAGCTTTGGTGTTCGCTTTAGTGACTTGAAATCCACATGACAAAAGACCATACTTTACCATGTAACCAGAATCCCATTCAAAGGTGTCCATCAAAGACCACACAAAATAACCCCTCACATCTGCTCCTTTCCTGCACAGAAGTAGCAAAGTTTTGTTATTACCTGGCTGCAGAGCAGTTTACATGAAAAGATAATTGAGGAATGCAACAACCTTATTGCAAAGCTCAAGTAAGTGAGGTAATCACGAATGTAACGTGACCTTTCAGTATCATTAATTAAATCTTCTGCTGTGGTGCTGCTATTGGCTATTTGGGCGTAACCTGAAAAACCAAAAAGGGAGATCAAGAGGCCCAACCAAATATTGTTATGGTACCAGTGTACTACAAGTGCATACTATATATAAAAATGCATAGAAGTGAACTATTGTTCTGTACAAAGGCACACATTTTGTAGCTACTTTGTAGATTTTGCAGAGCCTACTAACCCACCATTCTCTGTGATGTACAAAGGTATGCTTTTATATCTCTGCTCTAAATACATGACCAACTTCTCCATCGAGCTTGGAACCACATAGCTGTCTGCTGGTGTCTGCAATGTTAATTTAGCGGTGTTAGGTTGTGCAAAATCAGTTTGGAAGTAGGATTCTTGTTCAATAGAATAATGCAATGTAAAGTGGCGACTTTTACCGGTTTTCCAATGGGTATCCCATTTCGTTCTGTTGATTCAGAAACTAAAGCTTCACAAGTGTACAGGTCCAAATCACATTGAGAATATATGCAATCCTTGGCGTAGAATGTATCGTAGTGATTTACTCCGATGAAGTCAATTTGGTTTTTCAGTAGTTGCTTCTCCCCTTCTGTGAATTTCGGCAACTTTGGACCTAAGATTTGGCGCATTTGGAGAGGATAGTCACCAAAGAACAAGGGATCCAGGAACCTGTTTTAGCATGTATCAATCAAGTGAGCATTCAATAGCGATGACCAAAGTCAGTTCCAATAGTAAAATACTAGTATGATGGAAGGTTACTGAATCAACTGATACCATGGAGCTTCGAAAGATAGAGCACGGCTTACTGCCAAGTGGTCCTCTTTGATATTTCTCAGTGGTTCATACCATCTCATATGTATTGTAATTCCAACTGAGCCACCTTGCTTGGCCTGAGAAGGATGGAGATCAAGTAAAACAACTTATACATCTTCCATGAGGATTTAGGAGCAAGCACACGGTTAGTCGCCACTCCCTTTCAATCCAAATGTGTCCGTTGTACCTTGTAATTCTTTCTGTAGATGTCAACCGTCTTTGCATGAGCTAATATTATGTTATGCGCTGTAATGTAGGGCTCAGTTGATGAATTCCCAGAATTGCATTTCCCGTATGGCTCGAACAGCGGCTGGGTGGAAATGCCCCGACAAAGTATGCGAAGCTTTGCCAGAAGATTTGGCTCATTGAATGTAACCCAGTGCTTCACTCGGTCACCAAACATCTTGAAGCAAAGCTCAGCAAAGTAGGTGTAGTCCTCCCTACACAGAAATGCAGAAACAACCACATATGAGCTTACTGTATCTTCTTAGATATAAGGCTATAGTATGTGCTTACTGCATCTCTGGGCTCAACCAAGAGCCGTATCTATCTTGGAGTTCCTCGGGCATGTCATAGTGGTTGATCGTCACAAATGGCTGTATCCCTGCTAACCAAGCTTATCAAGTGCTATAGGCCCAGATGAAAGAGACTGAACTGAAAGGCTGCAGGGTGGTATCTGTGGAGGGAGTAGCTGAACAAGGAATGTATACCTTTTTCTATCAGGCCGTTGATGAGGCTGTTGTAGAATTTAACGCCTGCCTGATTAACACCTCCGAAGCGACCCTCTGACCACGGATGTTTGAAAGGTATAAGCATACTCCCTCCGTCCCTTTTTAGATGTCGCTATGGGTTGCGTGCCGGTTAGATTTTCTCAACTTTGACTAGGTTTGTAGAAAATAGGTGTAACATTTGTATCTTCAAATAAATTTATTCAAAAACTAGACCTAAAGATCTTTCCGATGATACTAATTACTTAGCATAAATATTTATATATTTTAATATATAATTGCTGGGAGTTTGAAAATATTGACTTCTCGGGAAACGAAGTATAAGTTATGTTAAACGCTGGTGCAAAGGAAAGATTACGTGCGTGGGAGCTGGGTCAAAAGTCATTGACAGTTGGTGTAACAATATGAGATTCTGAGAGTGAGCTCACTTGGAAGTATTCTCGACCAGGACAATGAAAATCTGTAGGAGTCGAGGCCAATCGAACGCATCATTTCTATGTCCTCCTGCCAGTGTTGACTTGAATGAGAATTTACAATTTTAGAGGGAACTGTCGAGCTCTTCGTCGTACTGATTTATGCAGGGTAAAAAAAAGCATGGACACTGATAGTATGTCTTTATGTTTCTGAAGATGCTTACCTTGTATATATGATAGTGGTCAGCGGCCTTGTCGCCATTGCTTCCGTCCTTAATCTTCCCTTCCTTTCCTGATCATTGGTTAATAGCCAAGACTAAGACAGGCAACAAAATCGAGCGCTTCTGTGATTTTCAAAGCCCACATGCTCCTAGCGGGGACAACCATCTTCCTGAATCAATCTCTGATCGAGTTACCGGGGTACACTACTACACTTGGGCCTAGGTGGAGCCACAGTCTCAGCACCACCTCGTCTTCCTCGTCTGCAGCCGGTCCTGCACGGTGCGGCGCCCAGCCAGAGGAGAGGTGGCGACTGGCGAGTGTGGTGGCGGCGGCAGCACGGGGCTGCGACGAAACCCATGGCCAGCGTCCGTCACGCGCGGCGAGTGGGTGGTCGTCATGGGTCATGCCTACGCACGCGGTGAGCGGGGTGGCAAGCGCGGGGCCGCGGTTGTGCAGGCGGCGCGCGGCGACAGCCGACTCGTGCGCGCCAGCTGCGACCAGCGCAACTACTCATGCGGGCGTTGCAGACGAGAGTTCCGTGGTGTGCTGGCGGTGTTGGCCGTGAGTCTACCGACTGTCTTGCCGGAGGCGGCGCACCCAGCCGGCCGGCGGTTGGTGCTCGCGTATTGCAATTCCGGGTGCGACACTTTATCCCGGATTTATTTCGGATTTTTTCGGGCGCAATATGTATTAAGTGGTAGGCGACGTCCCCCGCCGATAATCGATGGCGCCGGTGATGACTTCCGGAACTTCAAGATTTGCCGGCTCAGTCCTTCCGAAGGTGCTCATGGGGGGGGGTTTTGCGTACGTGTGTTCATAGGGGGAGTGAGTGTGCGTGCGTGTTGAGCGTCTGCGTTGTACTGTGTAATTAAAAAAAAAAAGCAATCGGACTCGGAGGTGCAGGGAGCGACTGCAGCACATTGTGACCGTCTCTTGGTGACCTCGTTGTGCAGTCGTGTCGCAGTCCGATACTACAACACCGCCTACAAGAGTATCCTTCCGTGCTAATCTCGATGCATAGCCCCAGCAGCTAGACGGAACAACGACTCGGACGACGTCGTACGCACGGCGCGGCATGCAAAAGCTGCTGCGGCACCACACGGCATACTAGTAGATTTGTATTCCTTCTAGAATCTCCTTACACTACTAAAAAAAACGAGGCGGATGAACAATACACATTGTGATTCCCAACTACAACCGAGGATAAAGCTTCATTACTCCAGGTTCAAACTACAAACCGGAACTAAAGGTCTGTGGGCGAAGCGGCAAGAGGGGCTCAACCGGGGCTAAAAGTCTCCAACAGTGGAGTAAAGCCCTTACTCCCGGTTAGGCAAGAGGGGCTCAACCGGGGCTAAAAGTCTCCAACAGTGGAGTAAAGCCCTTACTCCCAGTTAGTGAGTAGAACTGGGAGTAATAGTTTCGGGTTTGTTCAGGTTACCGTTTACAATCGGGACTATTTTTTTTTTAAAAAACCGCAACGTTTTTTCCACATAAGACCCCGATGATTTTGTATCTTTTCACCTGCGTCCTTAGCATAACATGTAGGAAATCCCCCCATTGTTGTCTCGGTGGGTATCTAGAACCGAAACTAATGGGCTGACCACGTGGCTGGTGAAATGCAAAAGCCCCCATTGTTGTCCCGGTGAGTGTCTAGAACCGGGACTAAACCTTAGTTTTATCCCCGGTTCCAGTGCTACAGTGCAACTATTAGTCCCGGAAGCGTAACCCCGCTTGCCCAACCAGGACAAACGACCACCACGAACCGGGGATAGACCTAGTTTGTGCACCAGTGTTTAACTATAATAGTATAGTTGCTTCTATTCTAGGCTGCCATAGTTCTCTTATATCCCTTGCTTATTATTGAGTTGCTTAATTAGATGGCGTAGATCATCGTACGTTGTACGTGTTCAGCACGTACTTGCTCATGTAATAGAATAGCGCATGAATTGGCTATATCATCTTAGGTAGTTGTTGTGATCCGGACGAGAGGATTCAGTTTTGACCTCATTGCTGGCACATATCTATCATCTACTTGCTGAAGATTCAGCTAAATCGATATGGTTAATGAAAATTGTATCTCTCTTGAAAAAAAGACCTATGGAAAGCACCTTGAATGTGAGTGAAGACATCCCAATTGCTCACGCCCTTGTTGTCTGCTAAGTAGGCGCCTTCAACCTAAAATGAGATGTAGAAAATAGTCATAAGAAGGAATTAAATGGAAAAGAATACGAGAAACTATCCAACTATATAGCATACTCTATATATCATCAGGGATTGCAGGTATGTCGAGATTAGCAAAACAAAATTTGAAAGGTTATTTGCAAGAGCTAATGGCACGCAGCTCTCAATCAGGTCAATAAACTATGCTGACTACGTACATGCACGCACGCACGCGTGCGTTTAGAGCTAGCTTGCTGAGCTCGATCGGCAATGGCTGCCGCCGCACGGCCCGTACCTGGTAGGCCGATGTGCCGGCGCCGAAGAGGAACGACGGCGGGAAGTCGCTGCGCCTGAGCCCGGTGACGACGGAGGAGCAGACGAGGGGGAAGAGGAGGAGGAAGACGAGACGCGCCATGACCGCGGGCAACTTGCTGTACTTGGGTCGTACTTGGCCAGTAGCCTGTCTCATGGGGTGCAACATGGCTCCATATATATAGTACGATGTACGAGGGGAAGAGCGTGCGTTTCTACCGGGCCTTTGCTTGTGTTGTGCAGCGTGTGGGTTGGTATGCTGTGCGGCCTACCACCGATCCTGTCTGGTAGATAGTATTGTGCAGCTTGGGTTGGTATGCTGTGCGGACCATCTGTCACTCAGGACCAAGCGGCAGCGCCGGCAACTCAAACTACCTGATTGCATTGCTGTCAGGAGAAAACTCGACTTTGGTTCATGTGAGGAGAAAACTCGACTTTGGTTCATGTGATTGATAGAAACTCGACTTTTCTAATATTAATTAGTTGTGATGTCACTGGGGCACATGCACTTATCTATGTTTTAGTGTTCTTGTTTTTGTTCTAAAATACTGAGAGCTATTGTTTGTATTACTTTTGACTTGCATTTGTAGTTCTATCGCTCCTCAATATTCTTTTGTTGATTTAAGGTAGTTTGGGAATACTCGAATCAAGAAAAAATTCAAGTATGAAAATACGGGTGAAGTCCCGATCACGAAAAAAAAAAAAAAAAAAGAGGACAAATTTCAAGTATCAAATTTGAAAACCCAAATTATATCTTACTATAATTAATCAGAGGATTCAACGGAGGCGCCATATCATCCTCACCATGAAAAAGATAAATTCTAGATCGAAACTCTCACGCAGAAATATCTAGTCTTTAATTTGATAGAAAATTACCCATCTTGTATCTAAATTGCTAAAAATGCATTTGCTCCGTTGTGGGTTTTGGTGTATTATGGCATCCAATTTAGGAACTAACATGTTAATTGAAGTATATCGCACTTATCATTCAAGGATCGATGTTGATGAGTCCACGGCTCCCCTCAAAATATATATGGCAGACGGTAATTCTATGGAGTCATCGATTCGATTTGGGGCTATTAATTCATTTGATGAGAAATATAGCAAGGATAAGGGAAACTTCAGTATTGCTGGTTTATCCTCGGATATCATTTTTATTGGTGCAACATTGCTAGAGAGAGAGAGAGAGAGAGAGAGAGAGAGAGAGAGAGATTTTGCAATCGGGCTATTCATCCGTATTTCATTAAGATGGAATTGTTTTTTTAAAGAACAGGAGGAGTAGGGAAATATTATTACGTAATCAAGTAGGTTACTGAAGAGTTCAAAAAAAGAAGAAGCAAAAGAGCTAAGAAAATTAAGAAAGCAAGTAGACAGAGAACACCGCTAATCTAAGAAACAAAGAAAGAAACAAAGAAAATGCTATCAATTACACAACTTGCTCTAGCCATGATTCTATAGCTGGAAAATATTTCTTCTTATCTCTCCAAAGGAGTTGGCTAAAGATTTCTTTGAAGATTTGGAGACAACGAAGACAATTTGCTGGGATTCCTGTGAAGATCACATCATTTCTGACAATCCAAATGCTCCAGCACATTATAGCGATGATTTCTATGAAGAATTTTTCTTTGAGTTGCAACTTGAAGCTTTGGAATCTTTGGACAGGGTCAGGGGAGCTGATCACAGTAAGACCAATGAGTCCCCAACACCTTCTAGAGAAATCACATTCCAAAAAAAGATGATTCACAGTTTCAATCTCATTTGAACAGAGAACACACTCCACCGAAGGGATTTGCATGGATCTTCTTCTAAGAATATCACGGGTGCTGACTCTGTCATGCAAAACTAGCCAAAAAATGACTTTGTGCTTGTGTTGACACTAAGATTTCCAGGTCCACTTGAAGATGTCGGGGGGGCTTCCGAGAACCCAATCAAATGTCTGTAAGCATTTTTGCCAGAGAAACCTAAACTATTCCAAATATAAGACCAATGATCATGAGTTCCTGGTTGAGCTTGCCTGAAGGCAAGAAGCAGATTGTTAATAACTTGAAATTGATTGAAAGCCTGAATGGAGAGAGGCAGGTTAAAGAGAGCCGAAGTGTTCAAAAAAAGAGCCAGTTGTGTTGAGGTTTAGATGGAGTCTTTTAGCAAAAGAATGAAATTCAGGAAAACTCAATTTTAGAGGCTGTCCACTCCAGCCATCATCCCAGAGAGAGCAAGAAATTCTATCACCAACAGAATCAGTACCAATTCCTTTAAATTTGACCAACAGTTTTAGAATATCCCTCCATCAAAATGATCCCTTCATAGTGTGATTAGGCAATCTGCCATTTGAGTAATATTTTTCCCAGATAAGATGAACTCATGGGATATCAGAGTGATTAAAAAACTTGTAAAGGTGCTTTATGAGCAAGGCCTCATTTTGGGTTTTTAGATCAATGACACCCAAACCCCCCATCCTACTTGGGCCTTGTGACTAAAGGCCAGGTAGCTTTGGCATTGATTCTATTATTGTCATCTGATCCCTCTCCAGAGGCAATGTCTTCTGAAGGTGTCAACTTGCTCTCTGACAGTGACATGTAGGTGGAAAGTCCCCATAAAGAAGGTGCGAGGGGAATTGTTACTTAAACAACCTGGTGCAACCTTGATGGCGAGCAGCCATCAAAGGCTCACTAGCACGCGATGCTCCTAGCTACTAGATACAAATTTAAAAGATTACATGGCGGCTATCTTTTGATAAAAAAGGCTTAGAGTCTATGGCCCTGGCATACATGGACATGAGGAAATTTACCAACTAATTTCATGTGTAAACATTTTTATCAAATCGATCATTGGGACAGTACAAACATGGACCTTGATAATTCTGTATTCCTCTACTATGAAACCATATGCTTAGGTGATTCTACAGAGGCCATCTTTATCTGTTCATGGCCCTTAATAAACTTCATGTACCATTTTGCAGACAGTTTTGGTGTTCGCTTTAGTGACTTGAAATCCACATGACAAAGTCCGTACTTCGTGGTGTAACCAGCAAGCCATTCAAAGTTATCGATCAAAGACCACACAAAATAACCCCTCACATCTGCTCCTTTCCTGCAAAGAAGTAACCAGTTTTGTTATTACCTGGCCGCAGAGCAGTTTATATGAAAAGATAATTTAGGAATGCAACAACCTCATTGCAAAGCTCAAGTAAGTGAGGTAGTCACGAATGTAACTTGCCCTTTCAGTATCGTTAATTAATTCTTCTGCCGTGGTGCTGCTATTTCCCAATTGGGCATAACCTGAAATACCAAAAAGGGAGATCAAGAGGCCCATACGGATATTATTGTGGTACCAGTGTACTACAAGTGTACTACAATGGTTCATAGAAGTGGACCTATGATGTGGCGCATTTTAGATCATGGTTTTTTTTGGCAAAATGATGAGCACACAAAAGAAATATAGAGTGTCAAAATGGAATATTTTGTGCCAACCAAAAGAGCAAGGTGGTTTAGAAATCAAAATCTAGATTGACAAAATTTGCTAGTTTCTTTTAAGCAAATGGCTTTTCAAACTTTGCAATGAGGAGGACACTTGGCACGATTCTGGGCTCTATTGCATCGCTTGGATGATGGCAAGGAACAAATTCTTGAGGCTTGCAAGATAGTAGAATCTAGAGCCATAGAGTTTTTCACATTGCATGGATGGTCCTTCATTTACCGTCTTGAACCTTAGTTCTGAACCTGTAATAAGTTTTGATCATGGGTGTGCTACTATAATAAGTTTGGACTGATGCTTCTTCTCCCTTGAAGAAGGCTAAACCTGGAAATTTACCATTATATAAATAAAGAGAAGTGAACCATTGTTCTGTACAAAGGCACACGTTTCGTAGTTACTCCGTGATATGTAGATTTGCCAAACCTAGAAACCCACCATTCTCGGTGATGTACAAAGGTATGCGTTTGTATCTCCGCTTTAAATACATGACCAACTTCTCCATAGAGCTTGGAACCACATAGGCGTTTGCAAGTGGTGTCTGCAATATTAATTTACTAGTGTTAGGTTGTGGAAGTCAATTTGGAAATAGGATTGTTGTTGCATAGAAATAGAATACTATAAAATATAGGGCCAACTTTTACCGGTTTTCCAATGGGTATCCCATTTCGTTTTGTTGATTCAGAAACTAAAGCATCGGCAGCATAGGTGTCCAAATTACACGGAGAATATATGCAATCCTTGATGTAAAATGTTTCATAGTGATTTACGCCGATGAAGTCAATTTGGTTTTTCATCAGTAGTTGCTTCTCTCCTTCTGTGAATTTCGGCAAGTTTGGACCTATGATTTGGCGCATTTGGTGAGGATAATCACCAAAGAACAAGGGATCCAGGAACCTATTTTAACATATATCATCAAGTGAGCATTCAATCGCGAAGATCAAAAATTTAGTTCCAATAGTAAACTACTAGTATGATGGAAGATTACTGAATCAACTGATACCATGGAGCTTGGAAAGACAGAGCTCGGCTTACTGCCATGCGGTCTGCTGTGATATTCCTCAGTGGTTCATACCATCTCATATATAATGAAATTCCAATAGAGCCACCTTGCATGGCCTGAGAAGGATGGAGAACAAGAAAACAACTTATACAACTTCCACGGGGATTTAAGAGCAAACACACGGTTAGTCTCCACTCCCGTTTGATCCAAACATGTCTGTTGTACCTTGTAATTCTTTCTGTAGATGTTGACTGCCTTTGCATGAGCTAATATAATGTTATGCGCTGCAATGTAGGGCTCAGTTGATGAATTCCCAGAATCACATTCCCCAAATGGCTCGGAACAGTGGCTAGGTGGAAATATCCCGACGAAGTATGCGAGCTTTACCATAAGATTCGCCTCATTGAATGTAGCCCAGTGCTTCACTCGGTCACCAAACGTCTTGAAGCAAAGCTCAGCAAAGTAGGTGTAGTCCTCCCTGAACAGAAATGCAGAAACAACCACATATGAGCTTACTACATCTTCGTAGATAAAGCTATAATATAGGCTTACTGCATCTCTGGGCTCAACCAGGAGCCGTATCTATCTTGGAGTTCCTGGGGTATGTCATAGTGATTGATCGTCACAAATGGTTGTATCCCTGCTAACCAAGCTTATCAAGCGCATTTCTGGAGGGAGGTAGCTGGCAACATAACAACAGAACAAAGAATGCATACCTTTTTTTCTAGCAGGCCATTGATGAGGTTGTTGTAGAATTCAACGCCTGCTGGATTAACACCTCCAAAGCGACCCTCTGAACACGGATATTTGAAAGGTATAAGCATATAATTTATGTTAACTCTGAGATTATGAGAAGAGCTCACTTGGAAGTATTCTCGACCAGGACAATGAGAATCTGTAGGAGTCGAGGCCAATGGAATGCATCATTTCTATGTCGTCCTGCCACAGTGCTGACTTTGAATGAGATTTTACTTTTTGGAGGGAACTGCTGAGCCCTTCATCTTACTTATGCAGGGTTAAAAAAATGCATGAGAACTTGATAAAATGTCTTTATGTTTCTGATGATGCTTACCTTATATCGATGATAATGGTCAGTGGACACGTCGCCAGTGCTTCCGTCCTCAATCTTTCCTGATTTTTAGTTAATAGCCAAGACAACAAAATCAAGCAAGTATGTCATTTTCAAAGCGCTCATGCTTATTACGGGGACAGCCACACCTCCTGAATCGGGCACAAAAAATGGTCCTAGTTGGGTGGTCGCCAGTGGAGCCATCTGGGACAGGACAGGCGTCGCTGTGCGGCAACTACGGCCAGCGCACCTGCATACTGTATGCTGGTGTGGGCCTTGTGCACGGTGTGGTTGCTATGGGCCAGGCCACCGCAGCATAAAACTTCATTTCTTCTAGAATCTCTTTTTAAGTTACTACCACTCAAAGCTTAGAGGGATCTTTGTTTATATGACTTATAACCCTTATTAGGTCCCGTTTAGATTTTCTCCTCTAAACTTTATAGCTAAATATCCAAATAAGTTGTCTAAAGTTAGCTATAAACTTTAGTCCACCTCACATTGAACACTAGAGTTCAAAAAGTGAGCTTGTGCTCTAAAACTTTCGGACCTCTAAAGTTTAGAGGGATCTTTGTTTATATGACTTAGATAATCATGGAAGCACCTTGAATATGGGTGAAGAGATCCCAATTGCTTAGGCCCTTGTTGTCTGCTAGGTAGGCACCTTCAACCTAGAATGACATGTAAAACATAGTCATATATATAAGAAGGAATTAAATGGAAAACATTAAAGGAGAAAGTATCCAACAAATTAACATACTGCTGTATCATCAGGCACTGCAGGCATGATCAGATCAGCAAAACAAAAACTGAAAGGTTTAGTGGGAGGCTACAGTTAAGGGGAAACGGTAGAAGGAGAAATGAGATACACGGTCTAATTAATTAGTCATTAGAGCTCACTAGAGCATGTGTTATTGTTGCAGTTTAGTGTCTAATCACGATCTAATTAAGCTGATTCGCCTCGTAATTTACAAGCTAATAGTGAAATTGGCCTTTTATTTTGACTAGACTTAGTGCTCAATGCATGTGCCGACATATTCAATATGACACTTTTTTTACGTTTTGAGCATGTTCAGTTTGTGAAAATTGAACCCTAAAAGTCTTCTGATCTGTCCACATCAAATCTCTTGTCGCATGCATGGGCATTAAATGTAGGTAAATAAAAAACAAATTATACAGTTTGACTGAAAATTACGAGGCATCTAATCTTTTGAGCTGGTTAGTCCACAATAGGACAATAATTATCAAATATAAACGAAATGTCTTCTGAACTCCAACCCAAAATATTTCACGAACTAAACACATTGTATTTTTGGGACCTCGATGACGCAGCACGCTGCTCAATCGAGTCAATAAACTATATATGTAGACAGCAGAGTAATAAATGCTGGCACGCGTGCGTTTAGAGCTAGCTTGCTGAATTCGGCAACGGCTGCCGGACGGCCCATACCTGGTAAGCCGACGTGCCGGCGCCGAAGATGAAGGACGGCGGGAAGTCACTGCACTTGAGCCCGGCGACGGAAGAGCAGATGAGGAGGGGAAAGAGGAGGAGGAAGAGACGCGCCATGACGTTGCCTGAATGCCTGAAGTAGGCAAGTAGCACGTGGGCCTGTCTCATCAGGTGCAACACTAGTGCTGCTCTGCAACCTATCTGGCTATTTCCATATATATAGTACGATGTACTAAGAAAAACATGCGTTTCTATCGAGCCTTATTTGTGCTGTTCAGCGTCGTTGGGTTGGTAAGCTGTGCGGACTGCCGAGCCTGGCTTTGCAGCGTGGGTTTGGTAGGCTGTGCGGAATAAGAGAGCAGTCGTACATACAGACTCTAATCACCATCTGTCAGGACCAAGCGGCGGCGGGCACGCGTCCTGAGTCACCTCTCTGACGTTAGCAGTTACAAGTCTGTTGCGGATATGTACAAAGTAGGCTAGCTGGTTTCGGTTTTCATTCGGTTAAGCGTTGGCATTTCGGACTTTAGGTTAGAGTCCGCGCGACGTCGTCCCAAGCGGCGGCGGGCACATTTCCCGAAAGGCTGTGCGTTTCAGACCAAGTGGCGGCGGACACGGCCCACGAAGTCACCTCTCTGACGTTAGCGATTATAAGTCTGTTGCGGATATGTATGCGAGGCTGGCCTGGTTTCGCCATTCGGTTAGTGTTGGCGTTTTCAGACTTTAGGTTAGAGTCGGCGTGGACGTCGTCCAAGCGGCGGCGGGCACACACGTCCCGAGGAGGCTGTGGCGCTTTCAGGACCAAGCGATGGCGAGCACACGCCCGGAGAGTCACCTCTCGACATTAGCGATTTATAAGTCCGCTGCGGGATATGATGAGGTGCGGGAACTACATGGTTGATTTAGGTCGCATGTGTTTAGTTTTGTGATGTAGTGATTGTCAACCCAACATTCTCCTTCTATTTTCTTTTATCTTTTTCGCTTCGGCTATGTTTCACCGCACACACGTGGAGTGTGTCGAAGACGTATCTCTTGGTTCGTGTTGTGCGGTGTGTGGAGCTTCCGGAGATGGTAGGCGACGGTGAGGTGAAGGGGCCAAGGAGGGACGTCTTGGGCCGGCCGGACGGGCCGAGGTGAAGGGACGGGCGTGAGGCTTGGACCGAGGGACCGGATCGCCGGGTGGCTAGCCATGGAGGCGACATCCGGGACATCGACGGATCTCTTTGGACGCGGGCGAGGACCGTGTCGATCGAGTCAAGACGGCGTGCGCGGGGAGCGAGCGGGAGCTCGGATGACTTGGCGACTCGCGAGCAGGCGAAGACGGCGGCGATGACACGCTGCCGTCGAGGAGGTTTGGTGGTTGCCCTCAAAACCCGGCGGCGGGTTTAGTGGTTTGGGCCTCAAAACCCCAGGCGCGGGTTTCGGCGGGTTTGGGCCTCAAAACCGGTGTTCCGGCGGACGGAAGGGCCGGCGCGTGGCGCGACATCGGGGAGGTTATGCGTGGAGCAAGGCTACCGATGAGGGCGCGGTGGCCGTCGGATCGGATTACCGGTCGTTCTCAAAATAGCCTTGTGGTTCTGAATCGACTTCGTGATCTTAGGGGTAGTTTAGGGGAGGTGGGGCTATTTGGGGCGGAGGCGATCTTGCTTCATCCTCCCTTCTTCTCTTATTTCGTTTCTATTTTCCCCATTTTTAAAGTTCTTCATTTAGAGTCCCCAAAGCATCACAATTTTGTGTGTTGTCTTTGTGTCATTGATTTTCGTTCGTAGGAAGAGTGGCCTTACCCACTCTCACGCCTGCCTCTATTTTTGATCAAGATTGAGTCACTTTGGTCTGTGATTTTCGTCTTGTGCAGCGTTCTTGTTCTATTTTCGTCATGGCTGTGATCTGTGTTTCCCGGAGTTCGGATTGATTCTAGGCAATGATTTTTGGTAGATTAGTTCGTAGCTAGGCCAATTTCATCTGACCAAAGTTTGAGTTCGAATCTTGGAGTTTTGGATCAGATTTGGTTGATTCTGCGGTCTCCAGTTTTCTGTTCGCCGCTGTCTTTTGTTCGTGCGAGTTGGAGGGTGTGCTGCGGGTCTTTCTTTGTCGCTCCAGCGTTGAGTGCCCAGCACTGTCAGGTGCTTGCCCGTCGTTCAGGAGTCTGCTGAAATCCGCAGCTCTCTACCGCTTTTAGGATCGAGCCAGGCTCCGGTTCTGCGTCTGGTTTTGGCGATAGGAGCAGACAGTCCCTGTCGTCGAGTCCAGCTTGCTGTTGTTTTTCTGCCCGAGTTAATTTCTTCGATCGGTGACTAGCTGCAGTGGTGAGTGTTTGCTCGTTAATTTCAGCACCTCGTGAATTGCCTGCTCGTGATCTGCTTTTGGATTTCCATCAAGCATCGATAGGAGAGCTCCGTTCGTCAGTTTCTTCAGTCCGTCAGAAGTGCAGGTCGTAAGTGCTAGTGCGTATGATTTTTATTTGGTCAAAAAGCTCCTTAGCTTGCTTCCTTGATTTTGATTGGCCTTGCACTGCAGCTTTGTTGAGCTTTGGACTGCTGTTTCTTTGAATCAATTTTTTCTTGATCTTCGATTCATGAGGGCAGCACCTAGTTCCTTGTGCAGCTGATCAATCCCGTCTCGTGCTCGACATCAGGGAAGCCGACCGCCCCAACAGCAGGGCTGCTGATCATCGATGTTCGTTATTCTCTTGCAGTGCTTGCAGACCGGCACCCATCAGCTTGTGTTGTTCGTGAGAAGGAGCATGTTTCTAAACTTGCAGTAACAGCAGAAATTTATTCAGCAGACCAACAGCTTTTGTTTGTTCGGTGATAGCAGCAGAACAAGTGCAGCACCTTGTCTTCGTTTTTATCAGCTCGCCTGCCTTGCTTTTTGCCAGCTCCGTGAGTGTGATTGAAACTAAAATCCTTTGACACGTCACTTTCAAGCTACAGGATAAATCATTGCATGTTCAAAACTTGAGTGTTGTGCTTGGTTGGATTTGGATTTTTCTCTCTTTTTTAAATCCACGGTTTTATTCGCTCGAGCTCGATTCGATCCCCTGTTTGTTTCGTTGGACTCATTGTATCTAACTCTTCGCGTTTTATATCTTGCTACTCTGGTTAGCAAGTGTATCACTCATATCTTTGTGAGTTAAACTTTTTTTGAGGTTGGGGGTTGAGCCGATGACCCAAAATTGAAAAGGAAGATCGGCGCTCCCATTCACCCTCCGTGCCGTTTCGGTCCTTCAAAAAGGGCTAGCTGGTTTCAGTTTACATTCAGTCGGCATTGGCGTTTCAGACTTTAGGTTAGAGTCAGCGCGACGTCGTCGTCCCACGTCGTCGTCCGGTCGCAGCACGTCCCTGCGGTTTGGGATGGTACTCCGTGATCACGAGCGTGCCGCCGTATTTCCTGCCAAGTGTAGATATGTTCCCTGGGTTAGGTGAACTTAAACATGTAGTGAAAATTGGCAGAAGGAAAATGTTTCTGCATTCGTTTTTGAAACTATATGGTATAGAGTCCAGATGCCTAATGTAAAGTGTGATGTGTTTGTTTGGAGATATCACATGAATCAACTGGTTTGCATCATTATTGGTAACTGCATCACATATGGCGAAAAAGTTGTCACTTCTGATTTGTTCATTTTTTAAATCTCTATAACTCCGGCTGTACGCCACATGCTATTGAATACTCTTATATGATACAGAGAGCCCAAAAGGCTAAGGAGAGAGTTGCAACAGAAGTCAGTGATCGATGAACTGATGACAAGGGGGCGAAGTCTCTAAAGGAAACTTCAGCAACTATTGTGATGACCACAACCAATGGATGTTATCTCCCCCTGCTAATCCCACACATAAAGAACAGTTCTAGCCTTCTTTTGGTATCAAATGAAGAGTCGCGCTGCAAGTAGGTGCAGTTTTTCTGCAATCGAAAAGCTGTAGTAGATCTTCACATGATATATGTCAATGAAAAATGTATTTGATAGTGAAAAAAATCTAGCATTTCAGTTAAAAATCAATGTAAAATTTTTCGTTTGAATGGAATGATATATATTGTTTCACCTTAGTATCCCAAGGAAGGACTTATGCATAATTGCATCTAGAGTGTTTGATTATATATATGTAATATGCCAGTCTTAAGGAATACAACTTCAGGAATACAACTTCAAAAACCTTGGTAACAATATAGAATTAGTGTCTTGGTTTACGCTATTTACTATAATTTATATCATTAAGTGAAGACGTCATTGCAAAATCTTCAGTGAACACAACAATCCCTAAATCCAACTCTTTCCGGTTCGAAAAGCACTGGCTTCTCAACCCTGCCTTCCTCCCTTCGGTCCTCCCCGCCTGGCAGCAGGCTCCTTCACGTGCAACGGCGGTGCAGCAGCTGGCCACATGCATCAAGGCGGCGAGATCAGCAGCAAAAGGTTTGGAAAGCGGTGTAACGGGGCACCTCACCACCTCATACACAATTGCACGTTCATCATTCAGCTGTTTGATTTCTTCAAGAAAACCGTGCTCTTTCACTTGATGAGCTTCAGGTTCGGCAACTTGCCAAGCGAGGAGTTGGAGACGACTATCATGGCAAAGGCAGCCTACTGGGAAACGAGAAGCAAACATCGGGCTATCAAGGAAGCCGATGCCAACACGGCCTTTCATCATGCCCAAGCCACTCAACGCTCAAGAGCAAATTACATTAAGAAGATCTCGGTTCCGCGGAATTGACATTGTCGATCCACGCGGGAAAGACGACGCCCTCACCGCTTACTTCAGTTCAATCATAGGGTGCCGGATCCACCGCGCCAATCAACCTCGGCAGTCTCTTTGTGGATGCTTACCGGCCGAGTGAAGATTTATGCTCTGAGTTCACCGCAACGGAAGCTGTGTTTGCCATCCCGGCGATGAACACCTGCGATGCTTGCCGGGGCCGGATGGCTTCGGGCGGCCTTCTACAAGTCGGCTCGACATCGGTCGGCCGACCGTCATGGAGTACCCGGCCGCTTCCACCGAGGGGCTGCAGACACGGATCCTATCAATCGATCTCACATGGTGCTCATCCCAAAGATGATTGGGGCGGTTGATGTCGGTTGCTTCGGACCAATTTGCCTTCAAAACTGCACCATAAAGATTCTCTCCAAGATCCGACAACAAGACTGCAGCAAGAGATTCCTAAGCTCATCGACATTGCCCAATCGGGATTCATCGAGGGGAGATCGATCTCGGACACTTTTGTATATGCAGCCGAGCTAGTGCAGGTGTGTCACAAAAGGAAAAAGCCGCCATAGTGCTCAAACTGGATTTCGCAAAAAGCCTTCGACACCGTTTGTTGGTCAGGCCTGTTTGCAGTTCTAAGGGCGCGAGGATTCAGTGAGTTGTGGATAAAATGGATGCAGCAGATCTTAAGTTCCTCAAAATCAGCCGTGCTGGTAAACGGGTGCCCAGGACCGTGGATCACATGCAAGAGAGGACTTCGACAGGGGATCCCATCTCACCTTATCTCTTCTTGCTGGTTGCTGAAACTCTACAGTGCATGATCAAAGCTAACGGCTCCATCCGGCACCCCACAGATGAAGAGCTGCCTTGTGCGGTACTGCAGTATGCCGACGACACTTTAATTGTGCTCAGAGGAGATACTGGTGATGCCAGGAGCCTCAAGTCTATCCTGGATCAGTTTGCTGCTTTCTCTGGGCTCAGGATAAACTTTGATAAGAGTACGTTGGTGCCAATTCATATGACCTGCCATATTGTTGACGAGTGTGTACAGATCTTGGGCTGCAAGCATGAAGGTTTCCCTCAACCTTACCTTGGGTTGCCTCTGTCAATCCACAAGCTACCACTGTCGGCCTTCAGCAGCTATATTCAGAAAACAGACCGTCATCTTGCTACCTGGCAAGCACACCTGCTCAACCCCATGGGAAGAGCTGTCCTAATCAATTATGTGCTTGATTCACAACTGGTTTACCTCATGAGCTCAATCCAGATCCCGGCATCAGTCATTCATTGCATGGATAGCAGCAGAAGAGCTTTCCTTTGGTCGGGTGATATCTCTGGAAAGTCATCTCCGGCAGGCTGTCTGGTCGCTTGGGTCTCGGTCTGCCAACCGCGGGAGTTTGGAGGCCTAGGCATTAAGGATGTCGGTGTGCAGAATGTTTGCCTCCTCCTCAAACTTGTCCATCGACTACACACCTCCGACTCCTCAGCTTGGGCGATGTGGGTCAAGGGACGCGCATCCCTGGCATCCTTCCGGGGTGATATTCATGGCCACCACTGGGATGCACTGCGCACGCTGCTGCCGCTGTACCAGGCCATCACCACGGTGGCGATTGGAAATGGGGACTCCACTACCTTCTGGACTGATGTATGGATTGGGGACGACGCCTTGGCCGACTCGTTCCCGGCTCTGTACAGCCATTGCAACATCAAGGACATTTCGGTAAAGGAGCAAATGAGTACGGGCATCAACAACAATCTGAAACCAAGATTATCAGCACGGGCACAGCTAGAATTGCAGCAGGTTCAGGACCTCCTGCAAGATGCAATCCTCCACGAGGACGAGCCGGACAAACGACTATCGCCGTTCATCAACTCCAGGAACGGCTTAGACAGTGGAGCAGTCTACGCTCTACTCAAGTCTCAGGGTCAGGATAAAGATGAGCGTGCAAGCTTCGTCTGGCAAAACTCGGCTCCACCAAGAGTCAAGATGTTCATGTGGCTTCTCTTGAAGAGGCGGATCCAATGTCGAACGGTGCTGCTCAAGAAGCACTGTGTCCCAAACGGCACTTGCGAAGTGTGCAACGAGTGTGATGAGACGCCAGACCATATCATGGGCGTCTGCAGTCTCGCGAAATTGTTCTGGGACAAGCTGAACATGCAGCACTTCATCGGAGCTGATGTAACTCAATACCATTTGCTAAAACCGGGTGCTGGGATACCGGATGAGGAGGCAGCGGCCTTCATAGCTCTTTGCTGCTGGATGCTCTGGAAAGCACGAAACGCCGCAATTTTCAGACATGAGTCGCACACTGTCCAGCAGGTGCTACGAGATTGCAGGGCCACTGCTGAACTTTGGAGAACCAGGTTCAAGAAGAAGAAAAACACATTGCAGAAAAATGGTGTCAAGTGTTCAACATGGCACTACTGAGATAGATCTTATACATTCTTGTACAGCTCCTTTTCGGCCTTTTACATGGCCTTGTAACAGCTCCTTGCTGAGGTTGTAAACTACATCATGCTATCAGGCCACTATGGGCCATTGAAATAAAATTCAGGTGGGGAGAAACTCCCCCCCGGTGACTCTTCAAAAAAAAAAAAAATCTTCAGAGGAGATTTGGTGGTTTGATCAATAAAATAAATGAATTAATGTCTTTTTATGTATCAAATGCCATATACAGAGGTACTGTTTCATGAGGACTTCCATTCTTCCAGGGACAATATGTGCGCGTAATGGATTATGCAAGCAATTGTTGATTACTATTATTTGTGCATTCAATTCTTACGCTTTGCATGATTCATGATTCTGTCATTGTCTCCGCAGCTGATTCCTTTGTGTCATTTTTTTATTCTGTCATAGTGTCTCTGAAGCTGACTCCTATATGACACTGCGTAATGTGCATGAATTAATGCAGATAGCCACTAGTTATAGTTGATGATTCGACAATGTGTACTCAGTCCCTGGCATGCTAAATTTTCACCAAAACTTGGACGTATGGACCAAACACAGGTAACCATATATCATAAAAATGCAATTATTTTGTTATGATCCTCATTGTCTCCTCAGATTTTTGATTGTCCTATTGGTAGTTTTCCTATTAAATATCTAGGTGTTCCTTTACATTATGAAAACCTGAGAAGAGAGGACTTACAACCTTTAATAGACAAGTTACTAAAAGAATTGCTGGTTGGAGAGGTAACTTACTCTCTCATGCTGGTAAAGTAGTGTTGATTAGGGCTTGCCTTAGTAGTATCCCAATATACTTGTTTTCTTTTAATAAGTTCCCCAAGTGGGCCATTAGGATAATTACTACTCATCTAGCAAATTGTCTATGGAATGATAAAGATGGGAAGCACAAAATTCATATAGCCAACTAGGATAGTGTAGCTATGTTAAAAGAATATAGAGGTTTAGCTATACCAAATTTGAGGGATTTGAATGTTTGCTTATTAGCTTCATAGATTAAGAGATACAACATAGATAAAAATAAGCTCTGGAAACAGTTGGTTGACCAAAAGTATAAGACCAGCAATCCAAACATTTTCTACACCTCCACTCAAGGAGCTTCCCAATTTATGAAAGGAGTTATGTGGGCTGCTAAAGCTGCACAATTAGGATATAGATGGAAAATAGGAAATGGTAAAAGTATTAAATTTTAGGAAGACAATTGGTTAGGACAATCTAATCTAGCTATCCACTTTTGGGATGTCTATATTTTGGTCAATGAGAAATCTAGTACTATAGCTGACTTATGGGATGGTGAGACTCTTAAATGTACTTTTAGGAGATGTTTTGACCAAAATCTAATGAATAAATGGTTGGAGATAGTTCAATTAGCCTCTACTATAGTCTTTTCTGAGGAGGATGATACTTTGATCCGGCAATTCAATACAAATGGCATCTATTCTTCTCACTCTTTATATAGAATTGTTAATTTTAGAGGCATCACTCCTATACATGTTCCTGTTGTTTTGCAAATTAAAGTACCACCTAGAGTGCATTTTTTCCTCTGGTTATTGTCAAAGAACAAGGTTCTAACTAGAGATAATCTTAGTATTAGGGTTAAGCTAGAGGATACATCATGTCTGTTCTGCTCTGAATATGAATCATGTCGGTCATTTGTTTTTTTTTGACTGTGTAGTAGCTAAACAAATGTGGGAACTGGTGTCTGAAGTGCTAGGTAGGCCAATTGGATCTAATTTCTTGTCTATAGGGAAAATATGGTTAAGTAATAAGAAGTTTGTTGTAGATAATGCAATTTGTGCTGCTACCTTGTGGGGGGCTCTGCGGAAACTAAGGTGCACAATTTGCATGCAGGGTACTCCTTGGTTAGGTGATGATGGAGATTACTGTGATGATCCAATCCTGGGTGATCCTATGCCCTCAAGCCTCGAAGCAAGAATTCTCAAGGAAAGTGAACAAGTTGAAGAGCATTGCCACAAGACCTCCGAGGATACCTGGGTGAGGCAAGTAGTTGATGTATGGGATGCTTTCATGTTCAAGTATGCTTCTGGAGATGAGGAGATGGTGCTGCCACAAGAGGTAAAGCTAAAGTTGAAGAGATCTGCTCCTGTCATGTCTAAGGAGGAGGGAGATCTTGGTTTGCGCTGGAGAAAAAATACCTCATATGATACCACGTTAGTTGTTATCGCTTTGCTACCGTTAAAACTGTTTGTTGATTCGCTGGCCTGCGTGCTAAGCTGTTTTGTTCATTTTGCTTCATATCATGGACGGGTGCCACCCACCCCAGAACTGTAATATGGAAGATGTTTGTCTTTGGCAATATTAAAGGCAGGAGCATTCTGGCCCTACAACTCTAAAAAAATTTTGGGCCTTAACAGGACGGAGGATGGTCGGATTATGTACCCTACTTTACTTAGTAAATTCCCTTTAGAGGCATATTTGATAAAAAATGGTGAGAGTTTATGGCACTGGCGTACATGGACATGAGGAAATTTACCAATTAATTTCCTGTGTTTTTTTACATAGCAGCATCTCTGATGAGTATTGTAAATAGATGGAACTTGATAATTCTGTATTTCTATGCTAGGAAACCATATGCTTAGGTGATTCTCTTCAGAGGCCATCTCTATCTGTTCATACCCTTGATAAACTTGCTGTACCATTTAGCAGACAGTTTTGGTGTTCGCTTTAGTGACTTGAAATCCACATGACAAAGACCGTACTTTTGGGTGTAACCAGCGAGCCATTCAAAGGTATCCATCAAAGACCACACAAAATAGCCTCTCACATCTGCTCCTTTCCTACACAGAAGTAACAAAGTTTTGTTTATTACCAGGCTACAGAGCAGTATAGATGAAAAGTTAATTGAGGAATGCAACAACCTTATTGCAAAGCTCGAGTAAGTAAGGTAGTCACGAATGTAACATAACCTTTCAGTATCATTAACTAAATCTCCTGCTGTGGTGCTGCTATTAGCTATTTGGGCGTAACCTGAAAAAACAAAAAGGGAGATCAAGAGGCCCAACCAAATATTGTTGTTGGGTTGAAACTCCAAACACGGGGCAACCCTACGCCGGCCGAGGCCTTGCGCAGGTCGAGACCTTCTTGGCGTAGGTCACGAGGCTTAGCGCGAAGGGGATTCGCTCGTGAATTCCCGCCCAAGCGATGCCTCGGGCGATGGATGACGACAGCGAAACGAGGGATGACGTAGTAGAGAAATTAGGGCTTCTTTTACTACTTCACCAACCGTCCCCTTCGATAGGGGTATGTCCTCTTTTTATAGTCGCATCGACCAGACGGAGACGCTAATTTACATTCATGCCCCCGATTATGCTTGGAATATTCTTCTAGAGCGCATCGAGCACCGAGGGCGTTCGGTCTTCGGCCTCACCGGTCGAGTAGGCGGCTGCAGCCGGCCCGGCCCGTTGATCGTCTTTGGCCTGTGGTCCAAGGAGCTGTCGGCGATGGGCCGCCCACGGCGCTCGAGGCCCTCCCGCGCGGCCGCAGGGCCACCACCTTGGCCAAGTTGGGTGAGAAGAGATGAGCGCTTCTTCCTCCGCGACGGAATCGAGGCGGAGCGCCGGCCAGCGAGGCGCGCGCGGAGACTCCGGCCCCGGCGCTCCACCGTCCTCGTCCCCTCGGCCAACGGTCGCGCGAGCAATGTGTTGCGGCGGCGACGCTGGCCGGACTGGACTCGCCGACGGCGGGGCGCCGTCGCCGTTACGCTAGCGGCGGCGGAAGCAGGTCCGGCGCTTGCGACGGTTCCGGGCGCCAGGCGAGGATCCGCCGGTGAGCCGCCGCCGCCGCCGCGGCCGGGTCTCGCGGCGCGCCCCACGAGTCGCGGCGATGGTGACCTAGGGCGGGCCCCACTGCGATGTCGGGAGCGGAGGTGCCTTGCGCGGCGCCCCGCGTGTTCTTCGCAGCGCTGGGGTGCCGTGGGCCTTGCGCCTCGGGGCGGTCACGCGCGCCCGGCCGTTTGGAGCCCTGCGGCGCGGGGGGGCTTGCGCCGCGCCGGCGCGCGCGCCCAGCGACAGCGCGCTTGCGCGGCCGAGGCCTTGCGCTCGCGTGGGCTTTGGTGCCTCGCGCGCGACGCGTGGCCCACGTGGGAGGCCGGGGAAGGAGCCTTGCGCTCGCCCCTTGCGCGCGTCGTCCTCGCGCTGCGTGAGGCTAGGGCCGGCCCGCCCGGCCTCGCACTCCGTCGGCAAGGTAAGCGTCACCCACGGTGCTCACGTAAACCCAAAAACAAGATAGATGGAAATTGATGAATCGTTAATCAAAAGCGTAGACTCGAGTTTCGATCAACGGTCCTCGCCGATCCTGCTTATTATCCATGCCGATGTTGCGCGAGGTTCATCTCGATTCGAACACGGGCCCAACAGTTCCCCACAAGGGCAAGGTCCGGCGCAAAGGCGGTCCTTCGGCCTTAGCTCATCCGGGGCTCAGGGAGGTGAGGCTGCGCTCGGCACCCCTTCCCCCTACCGCCCTTGCACCGGAGCTTGGGGGTTTTTCTTTCAATTTTGAGTTGGTGGTGCTTACGTGAGCGTTAGGATCCGAGGAGCCATTTAAATCGTACTCGTGTTCGTATGTATGTGTTGGTGGTGCACATAAAGGCCAAAGGATCCGAGAACTTTGAATTCTTTTGATTTTGGTCTTGAGTGATGATGCAGGTTGGTTGGTGGTGCACATAAAACCCTCCGAATCCAAATGCTTTAAATTCGATTGATTTTGCTTTTGAATGTCGATCACGGGGGTTTGTTGGGGGGACATATATAAAAGGCCCGCCCCTCCCTACATACTTCACTTCTTCACCCCGGGACGGTTGCTTTCGGCCCGCCCGGTCGCCGGATGCTGGGCTAGCTTCCGTTTGGTCTCACATCTCCTGAAGCTTTGGGAGGTAAAACATCTCATTACCCTCGGATTTTTGTCATCTATTTCCCTGTCACATTTATTTCATATTTTGGATGGTAGGTAACACCTGCGGAGGTTGATTGGATTTTTTTCAATTTTGCGCAGTGGGATTTCTTTGAATTTCTTGGAGTGAGATTTGGGTTGGTTCTTGTGCTTGGGAAGCGTTGTGCAGTGGATCTCGGATGCTTGTGGTACGCAAAGGGTGCAAGTACTACTTGAGGAGATCGAATTGGACGAAGGGTTTACTTTGTCTGAGGTTTTCTCGGACACGGAGTGGGACAAGATGGTTAAGAAGAAGGATAAGGGAGTGAGCTACGTGCTTGGAGCATCAAGGGTCACAGAGGGTGATATTAAGAAGCTCGAGACGGATGGGTCGCTTTTCCGCCGGGTTGGGCTAGAAAGCGAAGGGTGAGGATCGGCCTTTCCCACGACCAACGGGGAGCCTTAGTCCCTCTCGAGGATGGGGAACCTTCGTCGTTGGAGGGTTGGGCCGTGGTTTTCGGCGATTACTTCAAGTGTGGCCTTCGCATCCCTTGCGAGAGGGTTTGTTGCCTCGATCTTGGATGCCTTCCCGATTCAACTTCACTTCACGACACCTGCGTGCTATCCTCACGCTTACTAAGTTCTGGGGCTTGCGAGTCCTATGGAGGGTACCGATGTCAATGTTTTCTCGAGCTCTCTACGAGATGCACTTGTCGGTTCTCGCCGCGGCCAGGTCCCAAAGCTTCGATATGGGTCTTTGCACCTTTATCCCGAAGAAGAGGCGAGCCTCGAACTAACTATCTTTTGCCCGGAAGAGTAGATCGGACCACAACCGGATGTCTCACTTGGTTCTATGTGAAGACGAAAAAGCACACCACAAAGGACGATGAACCCCCTCGCTTTGTCTATGCGTCAGACTCACCATGGTTGATGGGCGAGCCTTTGGAGCGCCTTGCAAGGATGTGCCTTGGAGGTACGAGGCATGTGAGAAGGCCTTCGCTACGCGGCGTGCAAGCACTCAAGCGGTAGGGACTTGGTGGAAGAGGTGATTGGTGCTAGTTCTTGGCCGCTCCGTCAACCCGAGGAAGAAGCCGGAGTGTCGAAGCCGGGGACCTTGCCCAAGTCACCCAGCGGCCGGTCGCATTCCTTGCCCCATGTTTCGCCTCTATTTTGCCCTTTCGGACCAAGGGTTCGACTTCTTGGACTCGGTGGTTGCTTAAATCGAGCTATCCTAGGCGAGGTGTCTAAGGCCGTACATAAGTCGGAGATCGCTTATCGGGGGCATGCCTACCCTTGGAAAGATGCCCAAAGAACCGTGTTTTTGATGAGGCCGAACGTGCGATCTGGCGGTCATGAAGTGTCAAAGAAAGTGCTGCGGAGGTCTTTGGTGTCGCCGAGGATGAGAAGGTGTTGAAGGAGACGCAAGGTGATGAAGTGTTGAAGGAGGCGCGAGGTGAACCGGTTAGTTCCGTCTTCGGAGCGTCGGCCGGTGGCCTCGTCCTCTAGCAAAAGGCGTCGGGTTGTTGTTGGCTCTGCCGAGTCTTGGCGCGAGTTTGGGCCGGTGTTGGTCAAGGCGGTGAAGGTCTTGAGGAAGAGGGTGCCACGATGGCGGTAGTGAGGCGGGCGAGGGGAGACTGTTTGCGAAGCCTCTTGAGCCTCGATCAAGCGCGATTGTCCAAGTGGTGGGGCTCGTTCCGGTGGCGGCGAGTTTCACGATATTGACCTTGGCTCCTCGGACTCGGAAGGCGATGGTGATGACGAGGTTGATGAGTTTCTTGATGACGAGACGACCTGCGCCTACCTCTCCTTTGGTTCCGGCCGGCGAGGCTGGGAGGGACCTTGCACCGGCCCCGCGAGGCTGGCGTCGGGCGGGGAGACCTCGGCCGATGGGGTCGGGAGGAACCTTGCGCCGGCCCGGCCGAGGCTGCGTCGAGTGAGAAAGCTTCGGTTTTAGCTATTGCCGGCGACCCTACTAGTAAGTTTTAATACTTTGCATTTTATTTTTACTTTTGATTTATTACTGTTACGTACCTTGTCATTGCTTCTTGACACGTTCTCCTTTTTTTTTTTGATTTTTTACAAACGTGTGACGGAGGGGCTTGATCTCGGAAGGAGGCGGCCCTAGCGTTAGCGGTTTCGGTGTTTTCTCGAGGTGATGTGAATGCTTTCACGACTGCTACTCCTCTTGCTCCCTGCGGGTTGGGGGCGCGGGACCTCTTCTTCTTACCTCGTTTGCCCGGCTCTTCGCGCCACCGGTTCTGGTGGTGGCCTCGGCCCTGGCGCCCGATGGATCTTCTCGCGCCGTGGACCCTCCTCTAGCGAGGGCCGAGGAGGTCCCCCCCTCTGAAGTTGGCCGGCGGCCGCGAGACTCTTCTCGCTATTGCGCAAGTGTCGAGGAGATCGCGCTGGCTCGCGTTGGAAATTTTTTTTTATATTTGCAACTATTTGGTGTTCTTGATATTTTTGGGTTGTCATTTTTGGCGAGATGCTTGACATGGAGGCCGTGCAAATGACTCAAGAGGGGCGATGGAGACGTGCTCCCTACGAGGCTTTGAGTGAATTTCCGCAGAGCGCTTTCTCGTCGTAAGCTTTTCTCTTGTAAAGAACATTTTCTTATTTAGGTGCCACAACGTGTTTGGACTTGACGACTTGGTCGTTTTTTTTTTTTGGCGAGCAAATAGCATTGTGGCTCGGGGTTTTTCACTTTAAAGTACCAATGAAGAGATTGCGCGGCGCAACGCGGTTATTGAGCATCTTGAAAGGAGACTCAAGGGTTCCGAGGAGAGTGCTAAAATCCCGATAGGGAGGGTCGGGGGACTGGGCGACGCCCGCCAAAGGAGGTTGGCAAACAAGCGTGATGCCAAGATTGTCCTTGAGGGGGAACGGAGTCGACCGACGGCCAAGCAACTTCTTTGAAGAGGCCGCGCTGGCTTTGTCTTGAAGTCCGAGGCAGGACCTACGCAAAGACCTTCTTCGGGTTGCGCAAGGAGCTTGCTAAGGTGAAGAAGAGTGCCGAGAAAGACGCACTTGGGCTGAAGTCCGAGGGCGAGGACCTGCGCCGCGGAGGTTGGTAAAATACGTGCGGAGCTTGCCCGCGGCAAAGGCTACGTCGAGGAGCTAACCGCTCGCCTGGGGAGCGCCCGTGTGGACGGATTGGGGCTGCGCAGCGCTTGCAAGGACCCTTGCGACCACGGAGCTATTGTAACCCCGCTGCCGAGGACGCCTCGGTTGACACCTGTTATGGTCGGATGAAGGATACCATGGCTCGGCTTCCCGAACCTTGGGAAGAGCTGGGGACTTCATTTGCTATGGCGGGTGCTTTTGGGTTTTCTAAGGTGGTTAGGTCCTATGGTTGTGACCACGTGGAGAAAGTGAAGAGTGAGCATCTAAATGACCGCACCATGGGCGTTCCTGCGATGGTTTGGTGCGAGTGTGAAGAAATTCACACGCTACTTCGGAGGTGCCATGGTGTTGAGGAGGCTCGCGACATTTGTTGGTCTTTTTAGCTCTAAGGTTTGCTTTTGTGTACGCCAGCGTTGGTGGTTTTGGGTTCTCCCCTAGCACTTGTCGTTTAACATGTGTTGTTTTTCCCTTGCTTACTTGCGGGAAGGGCGGGTGGTCGGGTGGTGGCAAGGCTCGCTTCGGGCTTTGCATAAACGCCAATGGACAACCTGGCGGGGATCGCGGGGCCGAGACTGAGTTGGTCGAGGTGCAGGCTTGGCCTTCTCTTGGTGCTATCTCTTATTTTTTCTCTTTTGTGGCTCCCCGCTTTTTGGTGCGACTAAAAGCGCCGTGCTTTTGCTTTTAAGGCTGGGTCCGACCTTGGTAGGGAGAGTGAAACGGGGGATTCTTATAACTCCACGGGGCCTTGGCGCTCGTATTACCCTTTGCCGTGACCAAGGTAGGGCTAGCGTGCTTGCCTCTCCCTTCTCTTTTTTTCTTCTTTAGCATCTATTGTTTTTATTTTTATTTATCTATCGTGTTACGACTGGTCTCTCGTTGTTGTTAGACCAAGGAGACGGCGAGAACGGACCGAAAGGGAGGCTAGCGTTGTTGGTGAGTCTGATCCTCTCCCAGGCTCCGCGCGCTCTCTTCTTTGCGGAGGCTCTGAGAGGTAGCGGTGCTAAGTTTGTTCTTGGCCAGGATGAACTATGCTTTTTTGATTATGGTGGTTTTTGAGTTCTCTTATCTTTTTGGTGACGGGACCAGGGAGGCGCTTGCGAAAAGTCTGCGGAGGACCCTACTGCGTCGTGACTTTGCTCACGCCTCTGGCGGCGAAGGGGCGAGAGGTACCCGCTTCGGTCACCACGATTTTTGTGTCCAAAGGTTTATTGATGTTTACCCTCAACTCTCCGCTATGCCATTTTCACCTTGTTTTTCCGGGGGGGGAATTCGGCGAGGCTACAAGCGTTAGCGTCGTTTGAGCCTCTGCAAGTGTCCGAGCGCAAGGATTTGGGGGGTCTACTGCCGCTTCGTCGCAAGGCGCTTGATTTAGATTGTGGCTATATGCTTTGTTGTGCTCTGTGGAGGCGCTTTATTTTGTGGGATAATTCGGGACCTCGGTCTATTAGGTTTATTACGTGCACTTGTTAAGAGTTTTATTACCGGCCTTTTGCCGTTGAACTCGCGCAAGGCTCTGTATTTGTTATCTATAACTAGTGAACCTTAGACGCCGTGGTCTGCACTTATGTTGGAATGTGCTCCTTTGCGCTTTGCTCTTTGTTGTGGCCGAAGATGTTAACTCGTTTGCCCTCGCGCAAAAGTTGGCTTAGTTAGTGTGGGTTTTGGTGTGCGTGCTTGCGCTAGTTTGGCGTGTTTGGTCTCGGGGCGAAGGGCTCGGCCTTGCGCCATCGTTTGAGCCGACGAAGGCTTGTGGGGGATTCGTTCAGGGGGCCTTGCCCCTTGGTGTCCTACCCGCACACGTGGCTAAGGGGCCGAGCCTTGCGGGGAGGCCAACCCGCGGCAAATCACCTTGTTGGCCGTTGGTGCGTATTTTCTTATAGAAATCTTTCGCCCCTTTGAAGCGACCAAGCTCCCGGTGCCTCGTTTTTTTTAGTACTTTTCCGGCGTGAGGAAGAAATTCACGGTGCCCGAGTTTCTCGTGTCTTTTCCGTGTACTTAGAAGAACTCCCCGTGCCCGCATTTTTCGGGTCTTTTCCGGGTATGCGGCCTTTGTTGGCCTTAGAGGTCGTTCTTGTGGTAAAGAGTCTTTGGTTCGAGTCGCGAGGTCCTCCAAGCAAGTTTTAGTTTGTCGAATAAAGGGCCATTTGTTGAGCCAATTTCAACATTTTACACGGTCATTGGAAACACACACATTTTAAATAACTTTGAAAGAGTTTTTTTACATGTGTCTCGCCTCATTAAAAACCTCACCTCCGTTAGGAGTCCCCTTGTGAGGAAAAGAGTGCGAGCCTTGTTTGATTGAAAAGTAAAAGTACGTGAGCGGTAAATGCCTTCGCCCTTGCTTTCATCATGCTCTAGGGTTCGGTTCTTACATGTCAAATGTAGAAGCGGCGGAGGTTGTCAATGTTCCAAGTGTGATCGGAGGTGACGCCTTAAGCTGACGTTAGGTAGAAGGAGCTGCTCTTCCGGCGGCCTTAGCCGTGTAAGGCCCTTCCCACTTTTCTTTGGGAGCTTTCCTACCGTTGTCGCGTTTGGCTTCCTCCTTAGCACCCGGATCTCCGTCGTTGATTTCTTTTCTCACGACTTTCCGGTCTCTCCATCTTTTTGGTCTCGCTTGGTATTTCTCTATGTTGCAAAGGGCTTCGAGCCTTGTTTCTTCGAGCGTCTCCCTTTTAAGTACTCTTCATCTTCTCTCGCGAGTTCTTGTTTCATCACGCGCAGGCTTTGGTGTTTTATCTCTTCGGGTAGCATGGCTTCCTCCCCATATATAGCAACCTTTGAAGGGGTATAGCCTGTTGCTCGATATGGTGGTGTTATGCGACCATATTACTCTCGGGGAGTTCCTCCACCCATTTGCCCTTGCGCAAGTTAAAAGCTTCTTAGATATTGCTGCAAATATGATACCGTTTGCTCTCGGCTGCTCCATTAGACCGTGGGTGGTATCTGAGGCGAAGGCTATCTTTGTCCCCATGCTTTCACGTAATCGGCTTTAAACTTCTCGAGTCGAACCGTTTGCCATTGTCTACTGTGGAGTGTGCTAGGTACTCGAATCTGCCGATGATGTTTTTGCCGGAAGAACTTCTTGACCGACTCGAGGTTATGGATGCCGCGGTTTGGCTTCAATCCACCTTGTGAAATATTCCCACCGCGACAACCGCGAACCTCGTTTGCACCTTGCGCGCTGGTGGTAGTGGACCTACCAAGTCCATTCCCCATCTTTGCAATGGCCAGGTTGGTGGAATTAGCTGTGTCTCCCGCGAGGGTCCTTTTTGATGGGCTGAGAAGTTTTGACAAGCTTCACAGGTTTTCACAATGTGTTCCGCATCTCCGATGTGCGTAGGCGAAAGAAACCTTGCCTTAGGGCCTTCGCGGAGATAGCCCGTGGTCCAAGGTGCGAGCCGCAAACCCCAGAGTGTATTTCTTGGAGCAATTCCATCCCTTCCTGCTGGGAAATGCACTTCAGCAGAGGTTGTACGATACCCTTCTTATACAATACACCTTCCATCAACACATAGTTTCTTGCCCTTGCCGCGATTCCGGCCGTGTTTGTCTTTGGGCTTGAGGACGTTGTTTATGGTGTCTAGTATAATCCGCCTCCAATCTTCACTCCGAGTCGGCATCACTTTTTTTGCAAGTTTTCCCCGGTGTTTTACGTTGATGGTGCGGTAGAGGTGTTTGTAAAATGTTCCGGCGGGCAAGGGTTGGTAGTTTGCATTTGCCTTAGCCAAAATTCATCTCGCCTTTGAGTTTTCTGCCCTTGGAATGTATTTTACCGTGAATCCTTGGAACCTTCGCTCCAGCCCTCGTACCATGGCAACGTACTTTGCTAATTCTGGGTCTCGAGCTGTGTACTCCTTCTCAACTTGCCCGGCTATGAGTTGGGGGAGTCCTGTTCTTACCTCTAAGACTTGTGCTCCATGTGCTTTTGCTTTGTTGAGACCTAAGATCAGACCTTCGTATTCGGCCACATTGTTGGTTGCCTTGAAGTCTAGTCTTAGTGCATATTTTGTTTTGATTCACGAGGGAGATACAATGATCTAGGAGGCTCCTGCGCCATTTCTTCCCCGCTCCGTCGATGTAGCTTGTCCATAGTTGGTAGGCCGGTGGTTCGGCTTCTTTCGTCGAGGTGTCCAATCACCCGCGAAAGTCGGCAAGGACTTGGGATTTTATTGCCAGTCCTTGGTATGTAGGTGATCTCATATTGAGAGAGTTCGGCGCCCACTTTCCTATCCTTCCCGAGGCTTCTTTGTTTTTCAACACCTCGCCGAGCGGTTGTGAAGTTTGGGACAAGGATCTCATGCGCTTGGAAGTAATGTTTTAGCTTCCTCGACGCCGGATAGTGCTAGCGTGGGCGATTTTCTCAATTTCGTAGTTCAGCTTTGAACCGGATAGAGCCTCGGACACACATATACTGGCTTTTGAGAGAGCCGGGTTCCTTCTTGTGCTTCCACTATGAGAACCGCGCTTCTTGCGCATGCGGCGAGGCTGCCACGTACAACAGGAGTGGAGCTTCAGGTTCTGGGACCGTCACCGATAGCTCGGTTGTTAGGTGCTCCTTGAGCTTGCGGAAGGCCTCCGACTGTTCGGGACCCCAACTTACTTTTTTCTCGACCCTGAGTGCTTTTGAAGAAGGGAAAGCACCGCTTCGCCGACTTAGATATGAATCTGTTGAGGGCCGCAATTCTCGCTGTCAACTTCGAACTTCCTTCCCGGTCAAAGGCTCTCTCATTTCGAGATTGCCATCGTTTTCTCGGGGGTTTGCTTTGATGCCCTACGCCGGCTGACTATATAGCCTAACATCTTCCCTTGGTTACTCGAAGACACACTTTTTTCCGGGTTGAGCCCGAGCCCCGCTCTTCTTAATTTGGCGAAGGTATCTTGGAGGTCATTGATATGATCGAGTCCCTCTTGCTCATTATGACTATATCATCTACGTAGGCTATGACATTGTCTTGCTTGGGACTTTCTTCCCCACCCTCGTCAAGGACCTTTTTCATCATTCTCGCGAAGGAGGCCCCTCGCATTCTTGAGCCCCTCCGCCATTCTTTTGAAACAAGAGGTGCCGAAGGGTGTCGTGAAGCTTGTTTTTTCTTCATCTTGGGGGTTCAGCCACACTTGGTGGTACCCGGAGAAACAATCAGTGGGAGAACCTTTGGCATCCCGCTCTCGTCGACCGAGGTGTCTATTCTCGGTAGGGGAACGGGTCTTTCTTACATGCTTTGTTCGGATCCGTGAAGTCTATGCACATCCTCCACCTATCGTCCTTTTTGGGTACCATGACTACGTTTGCCAACCACTCGGGTATTTTACTTCTCATTATGTTTGCATCCAATAGCTTCGGACCTCCGCTTTGGCCGCCATGATTCTTTTTTCGGACATTTTCCCTTTGCTTTTGCTTTCTTGGGCGCATGTTTTCATTTAAGTCTAAGGAGTGCTCGATAATGTCTCTGCTCACCCCTTTGAGGTCTGCGGCCGACCATGCGAAGATGCCTTTGTTTTTGTTCAAGGTTTCTAGGAGGTCTTGCTCTTCTTGTGGTGCTAAGTTAGCGCTGATTGTTACTTTCTGATCGGGGAGTGCTGGGTCAAGACACACTTTCTTTGTTTTCTCCTGGCGAGCAAGGTCTGTCTTCCCCTTCGGCATGTCTGGGGGTTCGTTTGTTATGCTTGTCCTTTCTAGTGCATTCACATTGCGGTTTGCCTTGTATATTGCTCTTTCTATGTTCCTTGCGTCCTTCTGGCTGCCGTTTACTTTTATCACCCCATGCAGGGCGGGTATTTTCATGCACAGATATCCCATGTGGATGACGGCATTGAACTTGTTGGTAAACCCTCGGCCAAATATGGCATTGTAGGGATAATACAAGTCTACTACGTCGAAGGTTATATATTACATTCTTGCTACTTGTTGGTCCCCAAAGGATACGGGGGCGAGATCTTGCCTGTAGCTTGAATCGCCTCCCTCCGAATCCGATGAGCTGGCGATTCCGAGGGTTGTAGTTGGCCCCCGCTAAGCTTCATTTGGTCGAAGGTACTTGCGAACAAAATGTCTGCTGAACTCCCGAGTCCACTAGAATTCTCGCTGATCCCCATGCGGCTATGTTGGCCTTGACCACCATTGCATCAATATGAGGGTAGCTCTCCGGTACATGTCTTCCTCTGCGAAGGTTATGGGGACCTTGGACCCGGTCGTTGTGCTTGAGCGGTGCACCGCACGACCCGTTGTTTACCAGCCTCGGTGGTCTCTCTTACGCCTCTTTGACTCAAAGCCCGATGGAGGATCCTCCCGCTATGGGGAGTATCATGCCAATAGTTGGTAGAGGGGCGTGTATGTTTACTTGGTTTTCGTGGTTTGGTTCATTCTTGGGTTGAGGCGAATGCACACGCGGTGGAGGTGGGGGTGGGACACTTGGTGGGGGTGGGTTAAAAAACCACCGGCAAGGTCTTTGAGAGAGTTGAGGTAGTCCCGCCTCTATGTAAGTAATGTGAGATGCTCCTGTGTCGGGGTATGACACGCTTCGGCGCCGTAGTCGCGGTTAACTAGCGGGCTTTGAGGCGTTGGGTGTGGGCGCCAAGCCGGCAAAAAAACTTGGATAGTAAGAGCTCACGTGGGTGTGGTTGGGGGCGGGGTGGGGTTATGATCACGAAGGGTAGTAAATTTTGCAAGGTTGGCGGCTGGGGGTGGGCTTGGATGGTGTGTCTCGATAGGGAGAGGAGGTGTGGTTAACTTCCCTTGGAGGGGCGCTAGCGGCGCGAGGGCGCCTTGTCGGCCCTTGGCCGCCTTTGTACTTTGCTCTTTCTCTAGCTTGTTGGAGTTATCCCTAGATATGTGGCCTTGCTCCTCTCCATGGATTACGCATCTTGTTTTCTCGGTCTTTTTGGGCCAATTGTTTCCCCGGCTTCCCTAGCTTGGTTTGGGGTCTTTGAAGAGGGGTTTGATTCGCCGGTCTTTGGCCTTGGTTGGTTTCGAGGCGCCTCAGGTCCTTAGCGTCCACCGTGAATACTTGGTTGCTCCGCCTTGCCCGTCGCTTCCCGCACCTTGCGCTCCCCTTTGGTTGCCCCTTCTTTGTGCCTATTCTGATTTTGTTCCTCCAACCTCTTGCGGTAGTCGCCGTCGGACTTGCCCCATTTTTCAAATTGTTCGCATAGCTGCTGCATGGTGGTCGGCCTCTTCGAGCCAAGTATGAGGCGAACCCGACCTATGCGCAAGCCTTTTATTGCCGCGTCTATGGCCACTTCGTGCAGGGGCGTCGGGAGCCTTGGCTTTAATTTGCAAGAATCGTTGGAAGTAGTCCTTGAGCGGCTCATTCTGCCCTTGTTTGCACTGGAAGAGGTCCATGGAGGTTAGCGACTCTTCGACATAGCCTTTCAAATTTGCGAGAATTTTGTCACGCAGATTTTCCCAAGAGTAGACGATTAGCTTGGCTTCGCATGATCGTGTACCAAGATAGAGCATCTCCTTCTTCGGGCGATAATGAAAGACTTGGCGAGTACAAACGTCGTCCCCCGCCGGATGCTATGGCAGCCTCGTAGCTCATGATGAATTGGTGCGGGTTGGTCCTGCCATTGAACCGCGGGGCTGGATGGGCTTGTATCTTGCGGCCATGCGGTGCGTTGAAGCCCCTCGGACAGTGGCGATTTTGGGTCGAAGGCTCGCGGTGGTCAACGAAAAGGTACTATCGGTGCGATTGGCACCAAAGGAGGTAATCAGCAAAGGTGGCACCAAGGCTTCGCGGTGTGTGCGAGGGGTGCGACCTCCCCACGAGGCAAGAAGACATCTTGAGGATCTTTGCTTGTAGCAAGGCCATCTCTCTCGCGTCTAAGCTCGCGGCTTGTCTTGATGCTTCTTGGGCCCTTTGCGCCCGGATGAGTGCCGACCCTTCTCTCTTTTTCTGTTGTAAGACTTGCGGCTCAACCCGTAGCCGTTGGAGCTCCGCATCCCGAGCGATCGCGGTGTGCCTCCCCGCCCGCCCCGGTAAGCGCGTGGGGGCTGCATCGATGGTTTGTTGCTCCACCCGGGTTCCCAGTTGCTCGTTGTCCACCTCCTCGGCTGCCGAAGGACGGGGCTCGCTTCTACTTCCTCACGATCCTCCTCGGCGGGGGTCTTATGCGGAGTGGCGTGACGCTCCCCGGCCTTGCGGGCGCGGGCCTCGGTTCTCGAGGTGCGGCGGGAGCTCGCGAAGGAGCCTTAAGCCTTTTCTTTTTGTAGACCATGCTTGAAACTTCGTGAGATGATCCTTCGCGCCCCACGGTGGGCGCCAAATGTTGGGTTGAAACTCCAAACACGGGCAACCCTACGCCCGGCCGGAGCCTGCGCGGTCGAGACCTAGCGGCGTAGGTCCGAGCTTAGCGCGGCGGGGGTTCGCTGGTGAATTCCCGCCCAGCGATGCCTCGGGCGATGGATGACGGCGGCGAAACGAGGGATGACGTAGTAGAGAAATTAGGGCTTCTTTTACTACTTCACCAACCGTCCCCTTCGATAGGGTGCGTCCTCTTTTATAGTCGCACCTGACGAACCAGGCGCTAATTTACATTCATGCCCTATTATGCTTGGAATATTCTTCTAGGGCGCCGAGAGCACCGAGGGCGATTCGGTCTTCACCTCACCACCGAGTAGGCGGCCCCGCGGCCGGCCCGGCCCGTTGATCGCCTTGGCCCGTGGTCCAAAGGGGGAGCGGCCGACCCTGGGCGGCCCAGGTTGGCGCCAGCCCTCCCGCGCCCGGGGCCGCAAGGCCACCACCTTGGCCAACTTTGGGCGAGAGAGGAAGAGCGCTTCTTCCCGCGCCGCGACCGGAACTGGGCGGAAAGAATGGGCGGCGTGGGCGCGCGGAGACTCCGCCCCCGCCGCGCTCATCGCCCTCATCCCTCGCCAACGGTCCGCGCGCAGGGCCGAGGGCGGCCGCTCCGACCCTGACGGCAGGGCGCCGGCCGCCGTTCAGCGCGGCCGAGGCAGAGGTCCGCGGCGGGCCGGCTGCCGGCGGGTTCCCGGCGCCGAGGCGATCCAGCGGTGAAGGCCGTCGGCGGATGCCGGCGGCGCCACTCGGCCAGTCTCGGCGCGCCCACGAGTCGGCGATGGTGACCTGGGCGGGCCACCTGCGGTCGGGAGCGGAGGTGCCTTACGGCGCCGCCGTCTTCTTCCGACGCGCTTCCGGTGCCGCGGGCCTTGCGCCGGCGGTCACGCCTTGTCGTGCCCGGCGGTTGGAGCCTGCCGCTGTGGGTGGGGGGGGCCTTGCGCCCGCAGGGCCGACGCTGGCGCCCGGCGGCAGGGCGCCTTGACGGCCGAGGCCTTGCGCTAGGCTTTGGTGCCTCGCGGCGCGCGACGCGTGGGCCCACGTAGGAGGCCAGGAAGGAGCCTTGCGCCGCCCCTTTGCGCTGCGTCGTCCCGCGCTGCGTGAGGCTAGGGCCGGCCCGCCCGGCCTCGCCTCCGGGTCGGCGAAGGTAAGCGTCACCCACAGTGCTCCTGTAAACCGAAAACAAGATAGATGGAAATTGATGAATCGTTAATCAAGCGCGCAGACTTCGAGTTTCGATCAACGGTCTCGCCCGATCCTGCTTATTATCCATGCCGATGTTGCGCAGGTTCATCTCGACTTCGAGCACGGGCCCAACAATTGTTAAGGAATCAGTCTACTACGAGTGTACTATATATAAAGATGCGTAGAAGTGAACTATTGTTATGTACAAAGGCACCCATTTTGTTGCTAATTTGTAGATTTTGGGAAACCTACTAACCCACCGTTCTCTGTGATGTACAAAGGTATGCTTTTATATCTCTGCTTTAAATACATGACCAACTTCTCCATAGAGCTTGGAACCACATAGCAGTTTGCAACCGGTGTCTGCAATATTAGTTAAGTAGTGTTAGGTTGTGCAAATCAATTCGGAAGTAGGAATGTTCATTATTGCATAGAATAATGCAATGTTCAGTGCCAACTGGTACCGGTTTTCCAATGAGTATCCCATTTCGTTCCGCTGATTCAGAAACTAAAGCATCACCAATGTAGGTGTCCAAATCACATTGAGAATACATGCAATCCTTGATGTATAATGTTTCGTAGTGATTTACGCCAATGAAATCAATTTGGTTTTTCAGTAGTTGCTTCTCTGCTTTTGTGAATTTCGGCAAGTTTGGACCTATGATTTGGCGCATTTGGTGAGGATAGTCACCATAGAACAAGGGATCCAGGAACCTGTTTTAGCATATATCATCAAGTGATCATTCAGTAGCGAAGACCAAAATGTCAGTTCGAATAGTAAAATACTAGTATGATGGAAAGTTACTGAATCAACTAATACCAGGGAGCTTGGAAACACTGAGCTCGGCTTACTGCCAAGTGGTCCTCTGTGATATTCCTCAGTGGTTCATACCATCTCATATATACTGTAATTCCAACAGAGCCACCTTGCTTGGCCTGAGAGGATGGAGAACAAGGGAAACAATTTATACAACTTCCATGAGGGTTTAAGAGTAGCACACGGTAGGAGCCTCTGGCTCCTCCTGATCATTGATCCAAATGTGTATTTTGTACCTTGTAATTCTTTTTGTAGATTCTGACCGTCTTTGCATGAGCTAATATCATGTTATGCGCTGCAATGTAGGGCTCAGTTGATGAATTCCCAGAATCGCATTTCCCAAATGGCTCTGAACAGTGTCTGGGTGGAAATTTCCCCATAAAGTATGCGAGCTTTGGTAGAAAATTTGCCTCATTGAATGTAACCCAGTGCTTTACTCGGTCACCAAACGTCTTGAAACAAAACTCAGCAAAGTAGGTGTAGTCCTCCCTGCACAGAAATGCAGAAACAACCACATATGAGCTTACTGTATCTTCTTGCGGCGATATTTATCTTAGAAATTATTGTGAAACTTTCGTAGATAAAGCTATAATATGGCCTTACTGAAACTCCGGGCTCAACCAGGAGCCATATCTTTTTTGGAGTTCCTCGGGTATGTCATAGTGGTTGATGGTCACAAATGGTTGTATCCCTGCTCCAAGCGTATCAAATGCCAGGCCCAGATGAAAGTGACTGAACTGAAAGGACTTGCTCGTTTTGCAGGGAGGCATTTGTGGAGGGAGGTGCCTAGCCACATAATAACAGAACAAAGAATGGATACCTTTTCCTATCAGACCGTTGATTAGGCTGTTGTAGAATTTGACGCCTGCCGGATTAACATCTCCGAAGCGACCCTCTGACCATGGACATTTGAAAGGTAAGCATATAATTTAATTTAAACCCTGGTATTAAGGAGGGATTCCATGCATGTTTGTTGAGCTGGGAGCTGGGTCAAAAGACATCGACAGTTGGTGTAACTCATGAGATTATGAGAAGAGCTCACTTGGAAGTATTCTCGACCAGGACAATGAGAATCTGTAGGAGTCGAGGCCAATAGAATGCATCATTTCTATGTCCTCCTGCCAGTGTGACAGTGAGTGAGATTCTATTTTTTGGAGGGAACTGTCGAACCCTTCATCTTACTGATTTATGGTTAAGAAAAAAACACACTGATAAAAAAATCTTTATGTTTCTGATGATGCTTACCTTGTATCTTTGTTTTGAGGGAACAGTAGGGGTGCGCACCCCTACTGGAATTTTATATCTTACTACTAAAAATCCCAAAGAGAATCGTCCACCAGGCTAATCCCCCGCTCCCCTCGCGTGAGTGCCCACCCGGCGCTAATCACCCCGCTCGCCTCGTGTGTGCCCGGCTATAACCTCCCACCACGACGCCCCTGCCCCGCTCCCCACCAATCCCACGACGCCCCTGCCACTGCCACGCCCCGCTCTCTCCTCGACGACCACAACCACCAGCGGCGGCCTCTCACCGGCGCAGGAGAAGGGTGCTCGTCTAAATCGTCCTCCGAGGCCATCGGCTGCCCCAAGCGCGGCGCTGTCGAGAGGATACTCGGACGTCGCGCCAGTTGCCAGCAACCGCCATCGTCGTCTGACGCCGCGCCGCTCTGCCCCAGCGCCGTCCGCGCCCTGGCGTCTCCCCGCCGAAGCTATCGCCCACAGCCACTGCAACGGCCGCCGCTGCGCTGCGCCGGGTCGACCCAAGCGACGTCGCGCCAACCGCCGCCGTCGTCTGACAACGCGCCGCTCTGCCCCAGCGCCGTCCGCGGCCCTGGCGTCTCGCCGCCGAAGCCGTCACCCACAGCCACTGCAACGGCCGCCGCTGCGCCGCGCCGGGTCGACAAGCGTCGTCCGCGGCCACTGGCTCTGACCCCAACAGCGGTTCTGGTGGCCTGGCGGTCCTTCCCCACCCTAACAGATTGCAAATACGACAGTGAGTAGATCCCAACCGCAGTTTATTTTTTTGTTGTTGCAGTTCCCTTTTTGTAGTGATAGAGAGTACATAGCTCATCGGTAAGGTATTTGCTAAAATGTCAATACATGGAGATGTTTACTATGCAAATTCAAGATCAAATTATTAGTATCTCAAAAATATCTTTATGGGTTGTCAGATTATTATATTTAAAAAAAGCATGCGGTTCTGTTATATGTTTTTTAAGGTAAGATTATTTGATTAGTTACAGCCATTTGTTATGGGAGAAATTCACGCTTTAGACTGGGAAGCTGTAATTACTGAACTGCTACCACTACATTAGCTACATGAACTAGCAGCAGCGCTCGCTCAAAGCTTTGAGTGGCAGGTACTGCAGCTCGTGTTTCTCAGTGATAAACTATCAGGTTGCATTAATATACTAATATCGTATTTGTAGATTGTTTATTAGTGTTTCTCTAGCGCACAACAAAATATTTTCCTGAATCTTCCTTTTCATCATAGGCACTGGTGCGAGAGCTGAAGACATCTCTAGGAGTACTTCAAAATAATGTACAAGAAGGTATGGTTGCTTCTATGTCCGTTGTAGGCTAATGTTGTCTATTAATTTTCAGTTATATTTTTAGTGAAATAAAGTAGGTAAAACGCTTTTGTGGCATAATATTACCAAAGTCGTTGCATCAATCTGGCTTAATTGAAAGTTATGAGTTCCTGTAAATCAGGAATTTACCAACCAATGTGCTCCAGCTGCTACAGAACATCTATAGATTTGTTTTTGTGAGGTAATTGGGTAGGATATGGGTAGAAATGAAATATTCATAATAGGCTGTTTTGCGTCCTATTCTCAGATTGAGCAGTTCTCTTAGACCATTGGTTTTATTAATTATGGAGGTCAATTTGGACAACCACTTGAACATCCACTCCTTTTGTAATTCCAGGTTTCAAATATGATATAACTTATATCAGTGACTGCCCGTTCCTTGACGTCGAGTCCGCTGCGCCGAGAACGGCCGCCCCGACACGTCCTACACTAAGTGGCGCTGGCAGCCGTCGCACTACCATCTCCCCAGGTGAGATTCCATTGTTCAATCTTGCAAAATGACTGTTGTCATCTATCTAAGCAGTACGGATAAATATATATATGTAGCCTTTTTAATGAAGATACAACATTGATGGTCAGGGTGCACCAAACCTAGCTGATTAAGCTGTACTGCTATTACAATGACCATACTGCTATTATTAGGCTACCAATGTTTACCATGCTTACATACCTCATAAAGTGTATTTTATTGTTCTCTCTATATTCCAGTGTTTCTTGCCTTGTCCATTGTCCATAGATGCTCCTACTGTTAACTATTTGTTTGCTATAGCTTACTACTGTACCTTTAATATGATTGTTTGTGCACCTAAAAATTTGAGTAACTCACTTTATCTGTCATCTCAGGGACCAATCTTTTTGTAGTATACACCATCCGCAACCATATCTCACTTGTCGAGCTTTGGTGTGCAGAAACTAAAGCATGGTCTGCCCACAGCCAAGTAGACAGGTATATGAAATGATGATCATTCCCTACAGATTTCAATATTAAAATATTGTCTCTGTTGCAGTCAGGTGGGTGCTTTATCGATTCAGTTCTTTTTACCATCATCTGTTATCTATTTTTGTCTTATATTTCCAATGTTTTGCCACTCTGTCAGCTTCACTGTTGAGAAGGCTTCCATGCTCACTTGACAGGGTGACTGGGGAGTTTCTCAAGGTAGTTATCCTCAATGCATTGTTATATTAAGTTTCAACCTGTTTGGTTCGATTTTCATTTTGGATGAGGCTGCCATGCTCACTGGACAAGATGACGGGGAGTTTCTCAAGGTAGTTAACCTTTTCAACCTGCTTGGTTCGTTTCATTTTGGATGGATGTTTAGGCTTGCCTAATTGGCTGTTGCAATCGTCATCTATTGCCATATGGCTTTTTGAAAATCCAGGAGCTGAATATCAGACCTGCACGGCTGTCTGTTGTGTTGTGTCTGCATCGGTTTTTAGAGGGCCAAAAGGTTGCACATACAACGCTCTTCGGGTGAATAGTCAGATTTGTTTTCTCTTGTTGAAGGTTAAATTATGAGGGTCTCATTGAGTTTTTTATGTTGTTGACTGACAGCTGATCGACAGAAGGTGTGAAGGGAGACTAAGTCGGTATGACCTCCTTTTAGTTGAATCATGTTTGAAAAAAGGGAAGAATTACAGGTTTACAGCCATATATTTGCGCAATGGATTTTGAATTTACTCAGTCTAAGAACCTTTGTTTTTGCTACCAGCTTGTACGAGATCTGTTCAGAGGATGATTAACCCGCTACAAATTTAGTTCAAAATTTTAGCCGGCTTCTACTAAAACTTGGTGGCGCCCCTTTCAGCCTCAAGACATGCTACCTAACCGTTTTCCTTCATCTCATTTTTACCAGGATTCTGTAAAATCAAGGCATCCTCAGCTTCGGTATGGGTGGAAACTATACATGCTTCTCCATGGAGGAAGTATTACAAGGACCGAAGGACATTTGTTAGCTTGTTTCGTGTATGTTATATATTTTTTTTTTCTAAACTTCAGTTGGAACTGGAATCCCTCATTTGAAATGGTTTTGGAATGGAGGGGAGTACAATGCCATCGTCTTTGATGTCCTTGGTACAGTCTCGCAGACCTGTTCAACTACTGCAACATAAAGTTCTATCTGGAAAGAGTACTTATGCTAGATGAAAATAAGTACAAAGGTTCCTGAAAATAATTTTAAAAGACGTTGACATGCAATATTACTGAGCCAGTTAAATTGTTTGATTTGATATCTAAATATATTCTATTGATATGCGGCTTTGTAGCATTCAAAAAATTGGCGTCAGGGACTCATGGCTGCAGGGGCAGTCACAGGTTAGATTTTTGGACATGGTTGGTCTGTGCACCTCCGAACCAGCTCTGATCTATTACATGCTTGATGGTTCCTGAATGCCAGATCCTAAGAATTCTAGAACTGCTGAAACATCAATGTTGCATATATTATTATTTACAAAAAAAAATTGGGCATATTAGGCACACATATAAGTTGTTAAATAGTGTCTTATCTGTATATCCCAGTAAAGAAATTGATGGTTGATGTATACCCTATTGCCATCTCTATTAATTTGCAGGGATGAAATAATCAAGGACTTGCCTTGTGTTGCTACTTAATTGGCTATATCTTCATTGAATGAGTTATCAAGTTATCAACCCTTCTATGTATATACCCGTAGCAAAAGCACGGGCACTTACCTATTAAAACTAAAAGATAAAAGTTTACAAAGTTCTTTCAGGAAACAAAGAAGGTAACAAAGAAAATTAAACTAATTACACAAGGTCATCTAGCCATTGATCTATAAGAGATGCTTACCTTGTATCGATGATAATGGTCAGTGGCCACGTCGCCATTACTTCCATCCTCAACGTTTCCTGATTTTTGATTAATAGCCAAGACTAAGACAGGCAACAAAATCAAGCGACGTCTGTGATTTCCAAAGCGCACATGTTCTAGTAGGGACAGCTACCTCCTGAATCGTGCCTACCAGAAGTGGATGGGTTTCAGGTTTTCAGCACATAATTGTGCTAGTTGGTTGGGCTCGCGCCCGGCGTCACTATCACCACATCCCGATCTTGTGTGAGTGAATGGTGGGGCCCTTTTCTCAAAACCAAACAGTCTCAAAACTGGGTCTAACTCAACCCTTGAATCCACTTCAACCCCTAAACACTTTCCAAAGCCCCTGGCTCAAGAGCGTGGATGGAATGAGACCAAAACAGAAAGAGGAAAGTGGAGTGTGCAATGACCTTCTAAATGGATACATCTCCTAGGTAAGTCCAACAAAAGCACCGGAAATATCCTCACAAATCGCTTGTTCTAGAATCTCCTTAACTTCTATACAGTCGCTACTTCCACTCAAGGCGGCCATAGTTTGCCTATGTATGCTCCTTATTATTTAGTTGATTAGATGCCTTAGATCGTCGTATGCATAACTGAGACCTATGGAGGCACGTTGAATATGGGTGAAGACATCCCAATTGCTCAGGCCCTTGTTGTCTTCTCGGTAGGCGCCTTCAATCTAAGAATGAGATGTAGAAGATAGCCATAAGAAGGAACTAATTAAATGGAATACAATAGAGAAAGTATCCAACTAACATACTACTATATCATCATGATGGCAGCATGCAGGCTGCTTACATGCGTGCGTGCGTGCGTTAGAGCTAGCTTGCTGAGCTCGGCATCGGTTGCCGAACGGCCAGTACCTGGTAAGCCGATGTGCCGGCGCCGAATAGGAAGGACGGCGGGAAGTCGCTGCGCCTGAGCCCGGCGACGGAGGAGCAGATGAGGAGGGGAAAGAGGACGAGGAAGAGACGCGCCATGACGTTGCCTGAAGTATAGCACGCGTGGGCATCCGGTGCAACCAGTGCTGCTGATCTGCAACTGTTTCCATATATATAGTACGATGTAATGAGAAAAACCTGCGAGCCATATTTGTGTTGTGCAGCGTGGGTTTGGTAGGCTGTGCGGAATGAGAGAGCAGTCGTACATAACAGACTCCAATCACCATCTGTACCCAAGAGCTGAGCTGACATCGACAGTGTCAAAGGTGGCCGCCGGGCGCGTGGAGCAACCAACTCTCACGGTCCCACCTGCTGCGACTGCGAGACCACCCTCACCTGCACGGACTTCGAGATAAACAAGACGCATTCTATCCTATCATAAGCCGTTCGTGCCAAAAAAAAAGTGTAGCGCCAATAAATTTATGAGATAATATTTATAAAATAGCTCTATTTAGTCCAATGTCGATTATGGAACTAATTCCTATAATTATGAAACCCTTGTGAGATACGGAGGAGTAGGCTATTCTTTTTTTTTTTTGAAATTTCGTTGACCAAGAAAAGTTGAAGCTGCATAGATTATTTACACCGCTCCTATTATTACCAACCAGGGGCTCGTTTGGATGCGGGGTGGTCAAATGCACGTGGTTTTCAATCACAAGGTGAATTTCCCACTGCCCTTGGCACCCTCTCCCCGCGTGAGGAAAATTCACTGTGCCCGTTTGGAAGACATAGGAATTACAATACCGGCTAGCAAAAAATTCGACCAAAGGGGTGAATGAGAGCCGTAAATATTTCTTTCTTTCGAAATATTTAGGTCACTGTCCCAATTTCGCCTCCAAAAGCGAACCGAAGACCGAGATGTCAACGACCCAATTGATTAGGTGGATGTTTCCTAAGAACACGGCGGGACACCTCACATGATCACACATGACAAGAAAAAGGTCGGGCCGACGAACAAACTAATCGAACCGGCGAACGAAAATGAGATACTCAACTTCTATAGAAAAGAAGTGAGTTCCCGAATCTAAAATATCAACGCCAACTCATGACGATAGAATTTCATCGCAAAAAGACGGATAAAAAATTGGAGCTCAAATGAACAAATCATGGATTAAATAGCAAGAGAGAATTTCCAAAAATAATTTCACGGACCGGACTCAAGCAAAGAGCAACTAGGTGACCATGATGATTAAACAAATTGAACTACTGTAGCTTGATGGAGACAGCTTAGGAATCAAACCAATTCACGAGCAAGCAAGAAAAATACCTGAAGTTGTACTCGACAATCACTGCTCCTGTACACAGAACGAAACCAGACTGAAGGACCCTGACTCAAGTATTTGTACGTGAGGGATTTTTGGGCAACTGCCGCGCTGAATGCCAAGAATATGACGAGAGAGCGACTCTAGACACGGGAGAGGGCGACAGAAAGGGTGACTCCGGCGAGGCGATCGTCGCCGACCGAAATCCCGGCGGGGACACGGTCCCCGGCCGGAAAAGTAGGGGATCTGTGTTCGGCGCGCTACAGATTGACGGGCGTGGAAGCATGCCGCTCCCTTTTCCATCACCGCAGCGGGCTCCTGCTGGGGATGGCCAGCGAGCCTTCGCGGCGAAGGAATGGCGCTCTGACCCAACACGACTTCGACGAGATCCTCCAGAGGACAAGCGACCAACGGGTGATTATTCAAAGCCGGCTTTCTCGGTGGATTTGAGGGATGTTCTGAGGGAGGGGTGGGAATCAAATTGAGAATCAACCAAACCTCCAGCAAATCCAACAATATTCACTAGGATTATCTTAGGCTTTTTGGTGTGTAAGGGAATATTTCATCTATAAGGAAGGCCCTTATTAGGAAAATAAATAGGATTTGCTTGTAAAAAAGTTATTCCAATCTATAAGGAAACCTTTTTAGAGATTACTTGCGATACAAGTCCCACTAGCGCTATAAAAGTAAGGGATCTGTAATCTTTCAAGGTAACAAGCAATAAAGAAAATTTATCCCAACTCTCTCTCCTCCCCCACCGCCCGCCCGCCCGCGCCCCCCGCGCCCGGCGCTCGCCTCCCCCCACCCGCCGCCCAAGCCCGCTCCTCGCCCGCTACCACCTCCGCCCACGTCGACACCACCGTCCCCCCTTCAATCGCCCGGGCGCGCCACCCTACGGCGCATCGGGGCCACGTGTCACGCCGGATCGATCTGGTCTGTGACATGTTTATTTGGACATATTACATGAATCAACTGGTTTGCGTCATTATTGGTAACTGCATTACATACAGTGAAAATTGTCACTTCTGATTTGTTCATTTTTAAATCTTCTATAACTCTGGCTGTACGCCACATACTGTTTGGTCGAAAACCGAGCGAAAGACAAGTATAAAATAATGTAATGCAAGGAAACACATGCACACGTATTCGAGAACCACATATTTCATTAATTCTTTCTTGAATATACAAAATACATGATCAACGAAAAAATGTCTTCTTTCGTCTTCTCAAGTCATGCTTAAGGAGAGGTCCGACTTGTAGAAAAATTGCGTGGTTCGCCGATTCCCGGGGCCTGTTAGGCGTGGCGGTTAATTACATCCGCAAGACGAGCTTGCGAAAAACCTCCGATTAAGCTGCGCTAGATAGTCGCCTTGTATTTGATCGCCGCCGCCATATGCGATATATGGCGTGGTAAATATGGGTGGCTTTGTGTCGCCGAAGCTTGGTCGCGACATCGCCAACGCCACGTCGAGTAAACGGAATGTATTGTTGATGAAGGGGATGACTATCGCCTTTGCCGGTGCCAAGAATGTGTATCCGATCCCGTTACATGGGGCGTGTCGGTGGAGTGGTGACCTCGCCTCATTCTTGCTAGACAAAAGGTAGGAGGCGTGAAGCACATGACTTAAGGGAGGCTCGGAAAGATTTCCACTAACCCCAAGTGGTCCTAATGAAGTGTTAACCTTTTTTCACACTATTACCACGAGGGAACTACACCACACGTGTTGGTTGTGTTGGAATATGAACATCTTATGAGTAGCATACCTTTGTGGCTGGTCCACCATTGGAAGCATATATTTTCTTAATCAGTGTTGTTGCTCTCAAGTTTTCATTGAGAAGAACAAGAATTATCTCTACCCCACAAAAATTGGATGGCTCTTTGGTAAAATTCAGCAAGATGAGCATCCCATGTTACTGCTCGTGCAATTCAGTGAAGGGTGTGCAAGACCTTCATCAAATAAATTATTCAGATACATGGCCATTACCTTTGGTACGTCTATGAGGATTCAGACGGATATCAATAGCTGTTCTAGAGCAGCGAAATGCGCCACTATTGGCATACCTGCAATCATGAATCATTTTGTCTCTACTGGTTGGGCATCATTGCAACGAATGATCACTTAGCAAGCTAGCCTGGTGATGCAATAAAGAAAAGGTCTGAAAGTAAAGTCTACAAGAACATCTTTTTGGAGTTCTGGTGGCATGTTCTTTCGCCATTATTTAGCTAAATTAGTGGCGGTTCTATGCATCATCCTCGGCAAAAGTGAGGCCAACAGTTGTCTTAGCCATTTTCCCCCAAACCAACCATGAAATTCGAGCCGTATCCTACATTTCTTGCTAGACAAAAGGTAGGAGGCGTGAAGCACATGACTTAAGGTGCCTTGAATGACAAAATCATAAAATAGACATGGAAGCGGTTCCCCCATGCCACCGTCCTTAGATTGTTTTGGGGACATTGGTTAGCAGCACAATACTTGCCACCAGCTCAACAGTCATAGTCGATTCTTGTTTCTAGGCAACCATATAGAAAAGAACTTTCAGACCGTCAAGGAAGACAATCTGCTCAATCAGCTGTGCAGGAGAGACATCTAGCGTGAAGAAACCTGGACCGCATGCACTAGCAAGGGTGACCCCTTTAGTAGCTTTGCCAGGTGCCATTATGATTCTCAAGGAGACGAAGTCTGATCAACAAGCTTTCTATTTAAATCATGGTGTGCGTGCTGCAACGCCAAAATTTCTTGGGCGTGTATGCTTACTGTCTTTCGTTATTGCACACTGTTTATTTAATATGCCATTGTCGGACGATTCGCCCAGCAAAGGAGCTCTCAAAAATAGAGGCCAATATGAAGTGGTGGGTGATTTCAGCGACACATCTTTGGGACTCCTAGTTGGAAATCGCTGAATTTAAGTACCACAGCCAGGAGGTATATCTTTGGAGCAAGCATTGTCCAGCATCAGCCATCATACTGAGAGAACAGATATTTTTGACGACGACCGTTGAAGCGCAGCGAAGATGGGAGGAGAATCAGGTCCCACTGGGCGTGCCATTTTGTTTGGTCGAAAACTGAGCGAAGACACATACTACTGATTTTTCTTATATACAGAGAGCCCAAAAGGCTAAGGAGAGAGCTGCAATAGAAGCCAGTGATCGATGAACCGATGACAAGGGGACAAGGGGACAAAGTCTCTAAAGGAGACTTCAGCAACTATTGTGATGACCACACCCAATGGATGTTTTTTTTTTTTTTTTTTTTTTTTTTTTTTTGACCAATACACCCAATGGATGTTATCTCCCCTACTAATCCCACACATAAAGAACAGTTCTAGCCTTCTTTTGGTAGCAATGAAGAGCGTGCTGCAAGTAGGTGCAGTTTTTTCTGCAATCGGAAAAGCTGTAGTTGACCTTCACATGATATATGTCAATGAAAAATGTATTTGCTAGTGAAAAAAAAATCTAGCATTTCAGTTAATAATCAATGTAAATTTTTTCGTTTGGATGGAATGATATATTGTTTCACCTTAGTATCCCAAGGAAGGACTTTTGCATAATTGCATCTAGAGTGTTTGATTACATGTAATATGCCATTCTTAAGAAATACAGCTGCAAAAACCTTGGTAAAATGATGAATAAATTCGTTTTGTCGAAATCCCTTAGAATTAGTGTCTTGGTTTATGCTATTTACTATAATTTATATCATTAAATGAAGATTTCGTTGCAAAAGCTTCAGAGGAGATTTGGTGATTTGGTCAATAAAATAAATGAATTAATATCTTTTCTGTATCAAATGCCATATACAGAGGTACTGTTTCATCGAGGACATACATTTTTTTTTTTGAACAGGGACAATATATGTCGGTGTAATGGATTATGCAAGCAATTGTTGATTACTATTATGTGTGCATTCGATTCTTACACTTTGCATCATTCATGATTCTGTCATATTGCCTCCGAAGCTGATTCGTTTGTGTCATTTCTGTCATAGTGTCTCTGAAGCTGACTCCTATATGACACTGCGTAATGTGCACGAATTAATGCAGATAGCTTATGAGTGCAAGTTATAGATTGTTCTAGATAACGTAATTAACATTCCGGCCTTTGTGGTAACGCACACAAATTAAAAGCCTCTAGCGATGACCACATTACCTTAAAAGCCTCTTCGTGACCACACACCAAACTTATTATAAAACTAAGAATAAAAAAAAACTTTAGTACATGAAGATATATGTACTAAAGATCTACTACATCCAAAAAAGAATTGAATTTACTACTCAAGACGATTGCTAAAGATATCGATGTCGCTTCATTGAGGTCTTGAAAACAGCCCACCACGCCTTGAACAACGCGTGCACCAAAATGATCTTGAAAGAAACTCATTGGATGTAGGCGCCCCCCCCGCAACAAGCAAATCAGCCCACGCTTGAAATTGTGTACCCTCACCATTGCCCCACCACCTTGATGCAAGGGTGGCGTTCGGAATAGCCACCATCGATCTTTTTGTGTGGGCGAAGACCCGAATCGTCTTCGATCCGCCCGTCTCTTTCGCCTCGATGACCGCTTGCGCACAAACGGGGCCCCACACCAACCATCTCCGTGGCGCTGTCCTCGGTAGAATGGAGGACGCCGCACCGCCGCTCCAGCCATTGGAAAGCCGGATTTGGAGAGGGCGGGGTGTGGGCGTTGGCGGGACGCCTTGAGCTCGAGGCGAGGCCAAGCGAGGCAGCGATGGAATTACTCGCCCGCCCCAGATCGATGCTCAAGACGCCGGGATCGCTTGATGGGAGGGACGACGAGTTCGTCCGGAGGCGCCGCACCGCGCGACGTCCGCGGCCAAGGTCGCGGTGGAGGCCGTGCATCCAGCCTCTAGGCCGCGGATCCTGTGAGATGCGAAAGCGGGCGCCGACCAAAGAGCGCACCGCCGGCGTTGATCGCCGCGTGGGAGCACTCGAGAGGAAGGCCCGATTGAGGATCGCGGGCGGGATTTCGCCGGGGGCCGCTCATGCCATCCACGGTCCCGACGCGACGGAGACGGCCGGCCGGTGCCATGCCAGCCGCGCCGCGGCCCTCCCACATGGCAGCCCGGGGCGGCCGCGGGCGGCGGCTCCCGGGCGACCACGACGCCGCTGCCCGGCATGGAGCGCTACGAGGCACCCCCGGCCGAGGATCAGGGAGGGACCCCGCGGCGGCAGCAGGCCGGCCGATGGAGGCCCAACCGGCGATCCGTGGAGAACACGGTGAGCGCGAGGTAGGCGAGCGATGGCACGAGAGGACGCCGAGCATGAAGCGCCAATTTGGGGTGCTCGCCCGGTGTCATGTAGAAGATCTCACGGCGCTGCCAAGCACGCTGCCACGCACGCCCGCACCGCTCGCCACCCACGACACGCCCCACTCGGGCCGCACAGCCACCTTTGGTCCTCCCTGGTCTCGTGCCCGACGACGGCTCGCGCCGCCGGCGCCCATGGAGGGTCCCAGCACGTACTCCCTCGATGAGCGGTGTCGCCACCGCTGCCGAGGCCCTCGACGAGGAGCCATCTCGCCAGACACGGCCCTCCCCCGCGCAAAGATCCGGAGGATGGCCCTGGCCACCATCATGCGCCCCAGCTGACGAGCCAGCGCGCGACACCGGGAGCTAGAGCGGGGCCAGGGGAGGAGGGGCCGGAGGAGGCCGGCGCCAGCGCTGGTATAGCTGCCGGCGTTGGCGTCGGGGTGTCCCCCGTCAGGCCGGGACTTCGCCGAGTGCAAGTTATAGATGATGAATTGTCAATATGTTCTCAGTCCCTGGCATGCTAAAGTTTCACCAAAACATGGACGTATAGACCAAACTCAAGTAACCATATCATAAAAATGTAATTAATTTGTTATCATCCTCATGTTTTTTGCTATATTAGTAATACATTTTGGGCCTTTTGAACCAGGAAGGAGGATGGTCAGATTATGTACCCTACTTTATTTTTTAGTAAATCCCTTTTAGAGGCATAATTCATAAAAAAAATGGTTGAGAGTTTATGGCACTAGCGTACATGGACATGAGGAAATTTACCAAATACTTTCCCTGTAAACACCTTTATTAAATCACTGAGTAATTTTTTTTACATAGCAACATCTCTGATGAGTGTTGTAAATAGGTGGACCTTGATAATTTTGTATTCTATGCTAGGAAACCATATGCTTAGGTGATTCTTCAGAGACCATCTCTATCTGTTCATACCCCTTGATAAACTTGCTATACCATTTAGCAGACAGTTTTGGTGTTCGCTTTAGTGACTTGAAATCCACATGACAAAGACCGTACTTTTGGGTGTAACCAGCGAGCCATTCAAAGTTATCCATCAAAGACCACACAAAATAGCCTCTCACATCTGCTCCTTTCCTGCACAGAAGTAACAAAGTTTTGTTATTACCTGGCTGCAGAGCAGTTTAGATGAAAAGTTAATTGAGGAATGCAACAACCTTATTGCAAAGCTCAAGTAAGTGAGGTAGTCACGAATGTAACGTAACCTTTCAGTATCATTAACTAAATCTCCTGCTGTGGTGCTGCTATTGGCTATTTGGGCGTAACCTGAAAAAACAAAAAGGGAGATCAAGAGGCCCAACCAAATATTGTTAAGGTATCAGTGTACTACAAGTGTACTATATATAAAGATGCGTAGAAGTGAACTATTGTTATGTACAAAGGCACCCATTTTGTTGCTAATTGGAAGATTTTAAGAAACCTACTAACCCACCGTTCTCTGTGATGTACAGAGGTATGCTTTTATATCTCTGCTTTAAATACGTGACCAACTTCTCCATAGAGCTTGGAACCACATAGCAGTTTGCAACCGGTGTCTGCAATATTAGTTAAGTAGTGTTAGGTTGTGCTAATCAATTCGGAAGTAGGATTGTTCATTGTTGCATAGAATAATGCAATGTTCAGTGCCAACTGGTACCGGTTTTCCAATGAGTATCCCATTTCGTTCCGCTGATTCAGAAACTAAAGCATCACCAATGTAGGTGTCCAAATCACATTGAGAATATATGCAATCCTTGATGTATAATGTTTCGTAGTGATTTACGCCAATGAAGTCAATTTGGTTTTTCAGTAGTTGCTTCTCTGCTTTTGTGAATTTCGGCAAGTTTGGACCTATGATTTGGCGCATTTGGTGAGGATAGTCACCATAGAACAAGGGATCCAGGAACCTGTTTTAGCATATATCATCAAGTGATCATTTGGTAGCGAAGACCAAAATGTCAGTTCGAATAGTAAAATACTAGTATGATGGAAAGTTACTGAATCAACTAATACCAGGGAGCTTGGAAACACTGAGCTCGGCTAACTGCCAAGTGGTCCTCTGTGATATTCCTCAGTGGTTCATACCATCTCATATATACTGTAATTCCAACAGAGCCACCTTGCTTGGCCTGAGAGGATGGAGAACAAGGAAAACAATTTATACAACTTCCATGAGGATTTAAGAGTAGCACACGGTAGGAGCCTCTGGCTCCTCCTGATCATTGATCCAAATGTGTATTTTGTACCTTGTAATTCTTTCTGTAGATTCTGACCGTCTTTGCATGAGCTAATATCATGTTATGCGCTGCAATGTAGGGCTCCGTTGATGAATTCCCAGAATCGCATTTCCCAAATGGCTCTGAACAGTGTCTGGGTGGAAATTTCCCCATAAAGTATGCGAGCTTTGGTAGAAAATTTGCCTCATTGAATGTAACCCAGTGCTTCACTCGGTCACCAAACGTCTTGAAACAAAGCTCAGCAAAGTAGGTGTAGTCCTCCCTGCACAGAAATGCAGAAACTGTTGGAACCTGACCACTACCGATCAGCTTGGAACGCCGAGATCGTTGAGAACGTCGGCGTCGCGGTGACCGCGGTGAAACAGCAGTAGATTGAAACTAGAGAAAAACAAGAACATAGGCAAATAGAATATTTGTTGCTGCCCAACCTGCAGCCCCTCACGACACCTTTGTTTCATATATATATGCGTGAGCCTCCCCACGCCGTGCCGCACAGAACGGGACACCGTTCCGAAAGTGGTACACGTTTCATGCGCCTAGAACGTCACGACGTGGAGTTACAAACCGACTCAAGTACAGACATGACCAAGCACGACATTGATCAAGTCCTACTCCTAAACACACTAGACTTACGAAAGGTAACACGGACTGGACTCTAGTAACGAAGACCTGAACAGACTCTTGCAACACTTAAGCTAACAAATCACCCCCCTGTTGTTGCACATCTCGCGACACCAAGAGCAGTGCGCAGCTCAACAAACTTGACACGCCCGAGCGGCCGTGAATATATCGGCAAAGCTGTCCAGGCCGATCCCGACATGCTCAATCTCCACTCGCCCTCCCTCGATGCACTCACGTATGAAATGGTACCGGTGTCAATGTGTTTGCTGCGATCATGATGAACTGGATTCCTACTCAACGCAATTGCGGACATGTTATCCATCAACAATTTGACCGGTGCCTCCTTCGTTTCCCAACAAGTCGACCATGAGTCGGCAACCAAACACCTTGACAGGGCTGCGGCGGCTGCCGCCACATACTCGACCTCACATGATGATAAGGCGACAATCTTTTGTTTCTGAGATGCCCAAGTCACCAAGCTACTTCAAGAAAATAGATCACACCTGTTGTGCTCTTTCTATCTGCTGAATCTCCGGCAAAATCGCTATCACTTGAACCCAAGCAAGACCGGCTTCGGTTCAGTCCCTTTTTCATAGCCGCAACCATAACCGATGGTGCCTTTCACATATCTCGAACACGCTTGACAACCGCCCTGCCAGTGCCTTCCCTTGGGAGCCTCCATGTACCCGCTCACTACTCCAACCGCGATATGCCAAATCCGGTCCGGTATTTACCAAATACCCGAGGCTTCCTATCACACCCCTGTATGCCGTCACATTCAAAGCTTCGAGTCTTTTCCTTTTGCCAAGCTTGAACCGTGGTTCCATCGGCGTGTCGGACGAAGTTCTGATGCTTTGCATCCCAGCACTCTCCGAATCTTCAACGCATAGGATCCTTGGCTCAACGTTATCCCTCCTTTTCCTCGCTTAACCTCTATACCAAGATAGTAGCCGAGAAGTCCGAGGTCGCTCATACTGAATTTACTTTCATCTCCTCCTTGAACCGATTGATGTCCTCAATCTTTGGTCCCAAGATGATCGGATCATCGACGTATACTCCAACAATTAGAAGAGACTCCTTGCTTCCTCTTTTATACACGGCATTATCCAACTTGCTTCTCACAAAACCCAAAGCCGCCAACTCTCTATCGAGTTTGAAGTTCCATGCACGAGGTGCCCGACGCAGTCCATATAGTGCTTTTCTCGAGCTTCGTAACTTTGTCACCTTTGCCAACAACAAATCCGGTGGTTGCCAGACGTGATCGCTCTCCATGAGATCACCATTCAAGAATGCGGATTTAACGTCCATGTGATGGACCTCCCAACCACCGTGTCTTTGCAAGAGCCGAAAAAACCCTCACTTGTTTCTATCCGGGCAACAGTGCAAAAACTTCCTCAAAATCCACACCATAGCGCCGCGCATATCCCTTTGCTACTAACCGGGCTTTGTGCTTAACAATGTTGCCATCGATCCTTCTTTACCTTAAAAACCCACTTGAGGCCAATCGCCTTCTCGATTCCTTGGAAGTTCGGCCGACATCCCAAGTTCGATTTGCCTCAATGGCACCATCTCTCGCCCTCGCATCGCGCATCTCTCCAAAGACTTTTCTCAAAAAGCCGCCTCCACCGAGCTTGGTTCCTGTTTGCTACCAAACATACACCATCAGAATCCAAATTAAACGGTAATTGCCGAGTCCAAGAAAGCCGAGACAAACCGATAACGCAGCTGGCACCCCTTCTCAGACGGATGTCGCCGCCGGTAGGTGGAGGGCCCATTGTATCCGCGATTACCAACCACCACTTGACTGTATCGGGGTATGTGGTGATGATCCACTAGCACCCCGAGAGATGGAGTTGATGGAATGCAGACGAGCCCGCTCGGTCGATCCGACCGGCGCCTGTATCGCCCGACAAATCTGAATTTTCGCCCAATGTCCAATGTCGGACCAGCTACGCGAAGGTCGTCGATAACCGAATGTTGAATCAATGTCGCCGTTTGTCCGATGTGCTCGATGCTTCGCTCCTCGCCACCCCCCAACTCCAACTCTTCTTTTCATCAAGATCACATCCCGAGAGATTAGTAATTGCTTCTTCACGGGATCATATACCCCGTATGCCTTAGAACCTTGTTCATATCCGAGAAAATTTCCGGGAATAGTCCCTCGCTGGCTAGCTTAGTGACCCCCGTCCAACTTTCTTGGCATATGCAACGCAACCGAAAGTCTTTAGATGACGAACACTCGGTTTTCTCCCAAACCAAGCTTCATAGGGAGTCATACCATTCGGGCTTTTCGTCGGAGCTCGATTCAGCAAGTACACGACCACCGTCACCGCTTCTCCCCAAAATCGCCCGGGCACTTGCTTCGACTTTAACAAACAACGTGCCATCTCCACCACGGACTGGTTTCTTCTCTCAACAACAATCGCTTTTCTTTGTGGTGTAAAGGGTGCAATGGTGTTGTGTTTGATGCCATTAGTGTTACAAAAATTGTAAACACACCTGAATTGAACTCTCCTCCTCGATCGGTCCCGAATGCTTTAAGCGCAACCTGGACTCCAATTATTTTTGCTTTCACCTTCTTGAAACAACGGTCGAACGCCTCATCCTTGGATTTCGTAATTCAATCCACATATAACGACCGAAATCATCGACCACTAGAAGAAAGTATAGCTTGCCTCCGGTGTGGCTGGGTTTATCGGACCACATAAATCACCATGAACGAGCTCAAGGCCTTTCTTTTTGCTCAGAAGTCGATGCTTGTGGAAAGGGCTTGCGGTGATGCTTGCCCAATGCACACCCATCACAAACCTGTTCACCGCTACGGATCAAAGGCATCCCCTCCACCATCTTCTTACGTCTAAGGTCACGGGCGACCTAAAATTCAGGTGTTCAAACCGCTGCGTGCGAGCCAGGGCTTCATCATCCATCTTGGACAAAGAAACGGTCGGTCTTTGTCGATTCCACGTTCATGACATACGGCCTATTCTTCCTCTCGGCCTTGATCAGCATGTTCGGTCCTCCTTGTGAGCGTTCATAAACCGTCATGACTCCTTTGTCGATCTCCACACACGGCATCCAACCTCCCTCGAGCTGTCAAGGCTAACAATGTTGCAACGGAGAGATGGTATGTAGTATACCTCGGTAAGAACTTCGGTGATCTTGATTCTTCCCTACGAGAGTTACCGCCCGATCCCAGAGAGATCTCCACCTTGGAGCCGTCTCCGAATTTCACTTTGCCCCTTGATCGTTTCATCCAACGATGCTAGAGATTCCCGACACCCGTCATGTGGTTTGTTGCTCCCGTGTCAAGCACCCAAGTTCCAGCATCATAGATCATTGGGTGCACACGATCTTGATTAAGGAAGACACGCTGGGGTTTAGCTTCCACAGAACGCACTATATTGGAGACCTGCGCAACCAGCAGAGCCCCGTTCTCACCACTGTTATTTACATGATGAGCAACGTCTTGCTTCTCCCCTTGCGTCCTCTTCTTGCACTCTCTACGCCAGGTGCCCATACACACCACACTTCCCGCACTTGCCACGCCGCTTTGGCGTTCCCCGTGAGTTCGCACGGGTTCTTGTCGCGTCGCCATCGCTGATTTGTTATAACGTGGCTTCCAAAGCTTCTTGTCTTTGTTCCGATAGCTTCCTCCTCCACTCCCCTTGAGTTTGAGCCGATGGTTCTGTCACCATCCTACTCTTGTTCCTCGCAGCCCACTCCTCCTCCGTCAACAAGAGCTTCCCGGCTTTCTCTGTAACCTGATCAATTGATGGATCAAATCTCTCCTCAGCCGCCCTGAGATGTGCCACCAGATCTTCAATGGTGAGAGTCTTGAGATCTTTGACCATCTCGACAGCCACCGCCACCCGAGAGCACTCTTCGGCCGGCACTACACCCAGAGAAATTTCTTCACCACCCTTGTATCGCCACGCTCTCCTCACCGAGACCGCGCAGATCAAGAACCGGCTTGGTTATGCGAAGTGCAAAGTCGTCAATAGACTCCCCGGCTTGAACGCCATCGCCTCAAACTCGCCCAAGAGCTTCGTGCATTGACTTCCTTAACACGGTCCGCCCCAAGACGCATGGTCTTGATTGCCTCCCAAGCATCCTTCGCCGTCTTCTTGTTGAGTAACATGGAGTGCATCTCTTGTGGAACGCCCGGAGCATAGATCCCAACGCCAACCGATCTTGACGTCTCTCCGCCTTCTCACCTTTCTCGACGGCATCCCAAAGATTCAACCCTTCAAGATTGCACTGAATGTGTGACGCCCAACCCCGATAATTTGATCGGGTTAGCACCGCCACGCCAAATTCGCGGTCGGACCGAACGTCTTGTCCATATCGGTCTTGCCGTCGCCCATGGTGACCACACTTGTGTTCCGGCCGAACTCCTTGCGTATCTTGATGAACGGCTTCCTCCCCGCTTCCTCTACAACCTCTCAAAGACCACCGAACGTCCTCTCCAAAGCTCCGATACGGTTGTTGGAACCCGACCACTACCGATCAGCTTGGAACGCCGAGATCGTTGAGAACGCCGGCGTCGCGGTGACCGCGGTGAAAACAAATGAGTAGATTGAAACTAGAGAAAAACAAGAACATAGGCAAATAGAATATTTGTTGCCGCCCAACCTGCAGCCCCTCACGACACCTTTGTTTCATATATATATATCGCGTGAGCCTCCCCCACGCCGTGCCGCACAGAACGGGACACCGTTTCCGAGTGGTACACGTTTCATGCGCCTAGAACGTCACGACGTGGAGTTACAAACCGACTCAAGTACGCACATGACCAAGCACGACATTGATCAAGTCCTACTCCTAAACACACTAGACTTTACAGCTTGTAACACGGACTGGACTCTAGTAACGAAGACCTGAACAGACTCTTGCAACACTTAAGCTAACAAATCACCCCCTAAGTTGTTGCACATCTACGACACCAAGAGCAAAGGCGCAGCTCAACAAACTTGACACGCCCGAGGCGGCCGTGAATATATCGGCAAGCTGTCCAGCCCAGCCCCGACGTTCTCAACGATCTCGACGTTCCAAAGCCGACGGTAGTGGTGGTCGTTCCAACAGCCCCCCACGCCGTGCCGCACAGAACGGACACCGCTTTCCGAGTGGTACACGTTTCATGCGCCTAGAACGCCACGACGTGGAGTTACAAACCGACTCAAGTACGCACATGACCAAGCACGACATTGATCAAGTCCTACTCCTAAACACACTAGACTTCTGATTGTAACACGGATCGACTCTAGTAACGAAGACCCGAACAGACTCTTGCAACACTTAAGCTAACAAATCACCCCTAAGTTGTTGCACATCTACGACACCAAGAGCGCGGCGCAGCTCAACAAACTTGACACGCCCGAGCGGCTTTCGTGAATATATCGCCAAGCTCGCCCAGCAGTCCTGACATGCTCAATCTCCACTCGCCCTCCTCGATGCACTCACGTATGAAATGGTACCTGGTGTCAATGTGTTTGCTGCGATCATGATGAACTGGATTCCTACTCAACGCAATTGCGCACATGTTATCCATCAACAATTTGACCGGTGCCTCCTTCGCTTCCCAACAAGTCAGCCATGAGTCGGCTTAACCAAACACCTTGACAGTCCGCAGCAGCTGCCGCCACATACTCAGCCTCACATGATGATAAGGCGACAATCTTTTTGTTTCTGAGATGCCCAAGTCACCAAGCTACTTCCAAGAAAATAGATCACACCTGTTGTGCTCTTTCTATCTTCTCAATCTCCAGCAAAATCGCTATCACCGAACCCAAGCAAGACCGGCTTCGCTTCAGTCCCTTTTTTCATAGCTGCAACCATAACCGATGGTGCCTTTCACATATCTCGAGAACACGCTTGACACCGCCTGTGCCTTCCTGTGAGCCTCCATGTACCTGCTCACTACTCCAACCGCATATGCCAAATCCGGTCCGGTATTTACCAAATACCCGAGGCTTCCTATCACACTCCCATCATGCCGTCGCATTCAAAGCTTCGTAGTCTTTTCCTTTTGCCAAGCTTGAACCGTGGTTCCATCGGCGCAGTCCGGACGAGTTACGTTGCGCATCCCAAAGACTCTCCGTAATCTTCAACGCATAGGATCCTTGGCTCAACGTTATCCCTCCTTTTCCCCTCGCTTAACCTCTATACCAAGATAGTAGCCGAGAAGTCCGAGGTCGCTCATACTGAATTTCGTTTCATCTCCTCCTGAACCGATTGATGTCCTCAATCTTTGGTCCCAAGATGATCGATCATCGACGTATACTCCAACAATTAGAAGAGACTCCTTGCTTCCTCTTTTATACACGGCATTATCCAACTTGCTTCTCACAAAACCCAAAGTCACCAACTCTCTATCGAGTTTGAAGTTCCATGCACGAGGTGCCCGACGCAGTCCATATAGTGCTTTTCTTCGAGCTTCGTAACATTGTCACCTTTGCCAACAACAAATCCGGTGGTTGCTGTGACGTAGACTGTCTCCATGAGATCACCATTCAAGAATGCGGATTTAACGTCCATGTGATGGACCTCCCAACCACCGTGTCGCGCAAGAGCCAGCAAAACCCTCACTGCTTTCTATCCGGGCAACAGGTGCAAAACTTCCTCAAAATCCACACCATAGCGCAAAGCGCATATCCCTTTGCTACTAACCGGGCTTTGTGCTTAACAATGTTGCCATCGGGATCCTTCTTTACCTTAAAAACCCCACTTGAGGCCAATCGCCTTCCGATTCCTTGAAGTTCGGGCGACATCCCAAGTTCGATTTGCCTCAATGGCCTGCATCTCTCGCTTTCGCATCGCATCTCTCCAGCAGAGCCTCGTCAAAGCCCGCTCCACCGAGCTTGGTTCCTCGGCCGCTACCAAACATACACCACTCAGAATCCAGTCAAACGGTACCGTCCGAGTCCAAGAAATCCGAGACAGTCCGATAACGCAGTGGCACCTTTCATCGATGTCGCCCGCCAAGAGGTGGAGTGGCCCATTGTATCTCGCGATTACCAGTCGAACCACCACTTGACCGGGGTATGTGGTGATGATCCACTAGCACCCCGAGAGATGGAGTTGATGGATGCAGACGAGCCCGCCGTAATCTGACCCCGAAGTGCCTCGTATGCCGACAAATCTGAATTTTCGCCCAATGTCGGACCACCAAATAAGGTCGTCGGGGATAATCGAATGTTGAATCAATGCTGCCGTTGTCTGATGTGCTCGTTGCTTCTGTTCCTGTCACCCCCCAACTCCAACTCTTCTTTTCATCGAAGATCACATCCCGAGAGATTAGTAATTGCTTCTTCACAGGATCATATACCCTGTATGCCTTAGAACCTTGTTCATATCCGAGAAAAATTCCAGGAATAGTCCTGTCAGCTAGCTTAGTGACCCCCGGTCCAACTTTCTTGGCATATGCAACGCAACCGAAAGTCTTTAGATGACGAACACTCGGTTTTCTCCCAAACCAAGCTTCATAGGGAGTCATACCATTCGGGCTTTTTCGTCGGAGCTCGATTCGCCAAGTTACCACGACCACCGTCACCGCTTCTCCCCAAAATCGTCCGGGCACTTGCTTCGACTTTAACAAACAACGTGCCATCTCCACCACGGACTGGTTTTCTTCTCTCAACAACACCGCTTTTGTTGTGGTGTAAAGGTGCGATGGTGTTGTGTTTGATGCCATTAGTGTTACAAAAAATTGTAAACACACCTGAATTGAACTTTCCTCCTCGATCAGTCCTGAATGCTTTAAGCTGCAACCCAGACTCCAATTCGGCAGCTGCTTTCACCTTCTTGAAACAGTCGAACGCCTCATCCTTGGATTTCAGTAATTCAATCCACATATAACGACTGAAATCATCGACCACTAGAAGAAAGTATAGCTTGCCTCCGGGTGTGGCTGGGTTTATCGGACCACATAAATCACCATGAACGAGCTCAAGGCCTTTCTTTGCTCTGTAAGCCGATGCTTGTGGAAAGGGCTTGCGGTGATGCTTGCCCAATGCACACCCATCACAAACCTGTTCACCGCGCTGGATCAAAGGCATCCCCTCCACCATCTTCTTCTGTCTAAGGTCACGAAGCGACCTAAAATTCAGGTGTTCAAGCCGCGTGCGAGCCGGGCTTCATCATCCATCTTGGACAAAGAAGCGGTCGGTCTTTGTCGATTCACGTTCATGACATACAGCCTATTCTTCCTCTCGGCCTTGATCAGCATGTTCAGTCCTCCTTGTGAGCGTTCATAAACCGTCATGACTCCTTTGTCGATCTCCACACGGCATCCAGCCTCCTCGAGCTGTCCAAGGCTGACAATGTTGCAACGGAGAGATGGTATGTAGTATACCTCGGTAAGAACTTCGGTGATCTTGATTCTTCCCGGCGAGAGTTACCGCCCGATCCCGCAGATCTCCACCTTGGAGCCGTCTCCGAATTTCCTTTGCCCTTGATCGTTTCATCTAACGATGCTAGAGATTCCCGACACCCCGTCATGTGGTTTGTTGCTCCCGTGTCAAGCACCCAAGTTCCAGCATCATAGATCATTGGGTGCACACGATCTTGATTAAGGAAGACACGCCGGGGTTTAGCTTCCACGTAACGCACTATATTGGAGACCGCAAGCGGCCCGCCAGAGCCCGTTCTCACCACATTATTTACATGATGAGCAACGTCTTGCTTCTCCCCTTGCGTCCTCTTCTTGCACTCTACGCCCGGTGCCATAGACACCACACTTCCGCGCACTTGCCACGCCGCTTTGGCGTTCCCTGTGAGTTCAGACCAGGTTCTTGTGCGTCGCCATCGCTTGATTTGTTATAACGTGGCTTCCAGTGCTTCTTGTCTTTGTTCTGATAGCTTCCTCCTCCACTCCCCTTGGAGTTTGAGCCAGATGGTTCTGTCACCATCCTACTCTTGTTCCTTGCAGCCCACTCCTCCTCCGTCAACAAGAGCTTCCCGGCCTTCTCTGTAACCTGATCAATTGATGGATCAAATCTCTCCTCAGCCGCCCTGAGATGTGCCACCAGATCTTCAATGGTGAGAGTCTTGAGATCTTTGACCATCTCGACAGCCACTGCCACCTGAGAGTACTTCGCTGGCACTACACGGAGAAATTTCTTCACCACCCTTGTATCAGTCACGCTCTCCTCACCGAGACCGCGCAGATCAGTAACCAGCTTGGTTATGCGAAGTGCAAAGTCGTCAATAGACTCCCCGGGCTTGAACGCCATCGCCTCAAACTCGCCCAAGAGCTTCTGTGCATTGACTTCCTTAACACGGTCCGCCCCAAGACGCATGGTCTTGATTGCCTCCCAAGCATCCTTCGCCGTCTTCTTGTTGAGTAACATGGAGTGCATCTCTTGTGGAACGCCCCGGAGCATAGATCCCAACGCCAACCGATCTTGACGTCTCTCCGCCTTCTCACCTTTCTCGACGGCATCCCAAAGATTCAACCCTTCAAGATTGCACCGAATGTGTGGCGCCCAACCCCGATAATTTGATCGGGTTAGCACCGCCACGTCAAATTCGCGGTCGGATCAACGTCTTGTCCATATCGGTCTTGCCGCCGCCCATGGTGACCACACTTGTGTTCCGGCGAACTCCTTGCGTATCTTGATGAACGGCTTCCTCCCCGCTTCCTCTACAACCTCTCAAAGACCACCGAACGTCCTCTCCAAAGCTCCGATACGCTTGTTGGAACCTCGACCACTACCGATCGGCTTGGAACGCCGAGATCGTTGAGAACGTCGGCGCCGCGGTGACCGCCCGGCGAAACAGCGAGTAGATTGAAACTAGAGAAAACAAGAACATAGGCAAATAGAATATTTGTTGCTGCCCAACCTGCAGCCCCTCACGACACCTTTGTTTCATATATATATGCGTGAGCCTCCCCCACGCCGTGCCGCGCACGAGAACGGGACACCGCTTTCCGAGTGGTACACGCGTTTCATGCGCCTAGAACGTCACGGCGTGGAGTTACAAACCGACTCAAGTACAGACATGACCAAGCACGACATTGATCAAGTCCTACTCCTAAACACACTAGACTTACAGTTGTAACACGGACTGGACTCTAGTAACGAAGACCGAAACGGACTCTTGCAACACTTAAGCTAACAAATAATTGTTGGGTTTAGTCCCACATCGTAATCGATGGTGGGGAGCACAACATATAAGGTGGGGCAGTCTCACCCATCGCTAGTCTTTTGGGTTGTGTAGGCCCAAGGCTGTGTATGTTGTGGCTCGGTGAGCTCAGTGGGGAGTGGCACCGCAAGTGGGCGGGCCAGCTCCAAGGAACCTAGCGGCACCAAAGAAATGGGCCGGGCCTGGTTCCAACAAGTGGTATCAAAGCCAGGTCCAGAAGAACCCTGAACGGATCTCCGGTAGGATCACACACCGGCGAAGCCCATTACAAACGGAGGCCGTCGGGACGAAGCCCGCTATGAGCGGGAGGCCGTCATTGACCGACATCTTGGACAAGAGTCGGGTCCGATGTGTGACTACGGGGGGTGATTGTTGGGTTTAGTCCCACATCGTAATCGATGGTGGGGAGCACAACATATAAGGTGGGGGCGGTCCTCACCCATCGCGCTAGTCTTTTTGGGTTGTGTAGGCCCAAGGCTCTGTGTATGTTGTGGCTCGGTGAGCTCAGGGGAGTGGCACCGCAAGTGGGCCGGGCCAGCTCCAAGGAACCTAGCGGCACCAAAGAAATGGGCCGGGCCTGGTTCCAACAGAAACAACCACATATGAGCTTACTGTATCTTCGTGCGGTGATATTTATCTTAGAAATTATTGTGAAACCTTCGTAGATAAAGCTATAATATGGTCTTACTGAAACTCTGGGCTCAACCAGGAGCCATATCTTTTTTGGAGTTCCTCGGGTATGTCATAGTGGTTGATGGTCACAAATGGCTGTATCCCTGCTCCAAGAGTATCAAATGCCAAGCCCAGATGAAAGTGACTGAACTGAAAGGCTTGCTCGTTTTGCAGGGAGGCATTTGTGGAGGGAGGTGCCTAGCCACATAATAACAGAACATAGAATGGATACCTTTTCCTATCAGGCCGTTGATTAGGCTGTTGTAGAATTTAACGCCTGCCGGATTAACATCTCCGAAGCGACCCTCTGACCATGGACATTTGAAAGGTAAGCATATAATTTAAGTTAAATCCGGATTTAAGGATTGATGCCGTGCATGTTTGTTGAGCTGGGAGCTGGGTCAAAAATTATGAGAGGAGCTCACTTGGAAGTATTCTCGACCAGGACAATGAGAATCTGTAGGAGTCGAGGCCAATAGAATGCATCATTTCTATGTCCTCCTGCCAGTGTGACAGTGAGTGAGATTCTATTTTTTGGAGGGAACTGTCGAACCCTTCATCTTACTGATTTATGCAGGGTTAAGAAAAAACACATGAGCTGAGCACTGATAAAAATGTCTTTATGTTTCTGATGATGCTTACCTTGTATCGATGATAATGGTCAGTGGCCACGTCGCCATTGCTTCCATCCTCAACGTTTCCTGATTTTTGATTAATAGCCAAGACTAAGACAGGCAACAAAATCAAGCGACGTCTGTGATTTCCAAAGCGCACATGTTCTAGTAGGGACAGCTACCTCCTGAATCTTGCCTATCAGAAGTGGATGGGTTTCAGGTTTTCAGCACATAATTGTGCTAGTTGGTTGGGCTCGCGCCCGGCGTCACTATCACCACATAGCGATCTTGTGTGAGTGAATGGTGTGACCCATTTCTCAAAACTAAACAGTCTCAAAACTGGGTCTAACTCAACCCTTGAATCCACTTCAACCCCTAAACACTTTTCAAAGCCCCTCCCAATTCTAAAGAGAAGGTGCATTCTGTGGCAAAAAATGTTCACTTCGTGCTCTGGCTCAAGAGCGTGGATGCAATGAGACAAAAACAGAAAGAGGAAAGTGGAGTGTGCAATGACCTTCTAAATGGATACATCTCCTAGGTAAGTCCAACAAAAGCACCGAAAATATCCTCAAAAATCGCTTGCTCTAGAATCTCCTTAACTTCTATACAGTCGCTTCTTCCACTCAAGGCGGCCATAGTTTGCCTATGCTCCTTATTATTTAGTTGATTAGATGTCTTAGATCGTCGTATGCATAACTGAGACCTATGGAGGCACCTTGAATATGGGTGAAGACATCCCAATTGCTCATGCCCTTGTTATCTTCTCGGTAGGCACCTTCAATCTAAGAATGAGATGTAGAAAATATCCACAAGAAGGAATTAAATGGAATACAATAGAGAAATTATCCAACTAACATACTACTATATCATCAGGCACTGCAGGTTTGTATGACCAGATCATCAGCAAAACAAAAACTAAAAGGTTTAGAGGCAGATTTCATTGAGTAGTCAAAGGGGAAGCAACAGAAGGAGAATGTGACTCACGGCCAGAGCAGAGCAACTAGCCAGTCAAAGGAAACTTCAGTTTGCAAATTATTATTTTTTTTTCAAAAAATGATGGCAGAATGCAGGCTGCTTACATGCGGTGCGTGCGTGCGTTAGAGCTAGTTTGCTGAGCTCGGCATCGGTTGCCGAACGGCCCGTACCTGGTAAGCCGATGTGCCGGCGCCGAATAGGAAGGACGGCGGGAAGTCGCTGCGCCTGAGCCCGGCGACGGAGGAGCAGATGAGGAGGGGAAAGAGGACGAGGAAGAGACGCGCCATGACGTTGCCTGAAGTATAGCACGCGTGGGACTGTCTCATCCGGTGCAACCAGTGCTGCTGATCTGCAACCTGTTTCCATATATATAGTACGATGTGCTGAGAAAAACCTGCGAGCCATATTTGTGTTGTGCAGCGTGGGTTTGGTAGGCTGTGCGGAATAAGAGAGCAGTCGTACATAACAGACTCCAATCACCATCTGTACCCAAGAGCTGAGCTGACATCGACAGTGTCAAAGGTGGCCGCCGGGGCGCGTGGAGTAACCAACTCTCACGGTCCCACCTGCTGCGACTGCGAGACCACCCTCACCTCCACGGAAGCACACATCCGAAGAAGAAGGCGAGAACCATGGCGCCACCTGCTGTAGTGCTGTGTCCCTCTCCTCGCCGGCTGTGCCACCTTCCCGGCCTCAGCCCCCCGTTAGCGTCGCCACGTCTCACCCCTCCTCCCTCAGAAGGCTCCCAAGATTCGCGGCTCAGAGTAGAAGCAACGGCGGGGGCACACGTCCTGAGCCGCCTCTTTGACGTTATTAGCAGTTATAAGTCTGATGCCGGATATGTAAAGTAGGCTAGCTGGTTTCAGTTTTCATTCTGTCAGCGCTGACGTTTCAGACTTTGGGTTAGAGTCCGCCCGACGTTGTGGCACTTCCTAGCGGCTTGGGATGGTACTCCATGATCACGACGAGCGTGCCACCAATTTCCTGCCAAGTGTAACAGTAGATATGTTCCCTGGGTTAGGTGAGCTTAAACATGTGGTGAAAATTGGCAGAAGGGAAATGTTTTTGCATTCATTTTTGAAACTATATGGTATAGAGTCCAGATGCCTAATTCAAAGTGTGATGTGTTTATTTGGACATATTACATGAATCAACTGGTTTGCGTCATTATTGGTAACTGCATTACATAAGTGAAAATTGTCACTTCTGATTTGTTCATTTTTTAAATCTTCTATAACTCTGGCTGTACGCCACGCCACATACTACTGAATCTTCTTATATACAGAGAGCCCAAAAGGCTAAGGAGAGAGCTGCAACAGAAGCCAGTGATCGATGAACTGATGACAAGGGGGACAAGGGGACAAAGTCTCTAAAGGAAACTTCAGCAACTATTGTGATGACCACACCCAATGGATGTTATCTCCCCTTCTAATCCCACACATAAAGAACAGTTCTAGCCTAGCAATGAATAGCGTGCTGCAAGTAGGTGCAGTTTTTTTCTGCAATCGGAAAAGCTGTAGTTGACCTTCACATGATATATGTCAATGAAAAATGTATTTGCTAGTGAAAAAATCTAGCATTTCAGTTAATAATCAATGTAATTTTTTTCGTTTGAATGGAATGATATATATTGTTTCACCTTAGTATCCCAAGGAAGGACTTTTGCATAATTGCATCTAGAGTGTTTGATTACATGTAATATGCCATTCTTAAGAAATACAGCTTCAAAAACCTTGGTAAAATGATGAATAAATTCGTTTTGTCGAAATCCCTTAGAATTAGTGTCTTGGTTTATGCTATTTACTATAATTTATATCATTAAATGAAGACTTCGTTGCAAAAAGCTTCAGAGGAGATTTGGTGATTTGGTCAATAAAATAAATGAATTAATATCTTTTCTGTATCAAATGCCATATACAGAGGTACTGTTTCATCGAGGACATACATTTTTTTTTTGAAGGAACAGGGACAATATATGTCGGTTTAATAGATTATGCAAGCAATTGTTGATTACTATTATGTGTGCATTCGATTCTTACACTTTGCATCATTCATGATTCTGTCATATTGCCTCCGAAGCTGATTCGTTTGTGTCATTTCTGTCATAGTGTCTCTGAAGCTGACTCCTATATGACACTGCGTAATGTGCACGAATTAATGCAGATAGCATATGAGTGCAAGTTATAGATTGTTTTAGATAACGTAATTAACATTCCGGCCTTTGTGGTAACGCACACAGCCTAAAAGCCTCTACGTGACCACACACAGCCAAACTTATTATAAAAACTAAGAATAAAAAAAACTTTTAGTATATGAAGATATATGTACTAAAGATCTACTACATCCAAAAGAATTGAATTTACTACTCAAGACAGTGCTAAAGATATCGATGTCGCTTCATGGAGGTCTTCGAAACAGCCACCACGCCTTGAACAACGCGTGCACCAAAATAATCTTGAAAGAAAACTCATTGGATGTAGGCCGCCCCCACCGCAACAAGCAAATCAGCCCACGCTTGAAATCGTGTACCCTCACCGCTTGCCCCTCCACCTTGATGCAAGGGTGGCGTTCAGAATAGCCACCATCGATCTTTTGTGTGGGCGGAAGACCCCGAACTGTCTTCGATCCGCGTCTCTTTCGCCCGATGACCGCCGCGCATTAACGGCCCCCACGCCAACCATCTCCGTGGGCGCCAAGTCCTCCTGTAGAATGGAGGACGCGCACCGCCGCTCCAAACTATTGGAAAGCCGGATTTGAGAGGGCGGGGTGGGCGTTAGCGGCGGACGTCTTGAGCTCGAGGCGGAGCCAAGTGAGGCAGCGATGTGGAATTACTTCGCCCCCGGATCGATGCTCAAGACGCCGGGATCGCGATGGGAGGGACGACGAAGTTCGTCGGAGCGCCGCACCGGGCGACGTCCGCGCCAAGGCTGCACGGTGGAGGCCAGGCATCCAGCCTCTAGGCCGGATGCGGTGAGATGCGAGCAGGGCCGCCGACCAAAGAGCGCACCAGCGCCGGGCGCTTTCGGATCGCCGCGTCGGGAGCACTCGGAGAGGAAGGCCCAGTCGGGCAGGATTCGCGGATTAGTCTTGACTCAAGGCCATCCACGGTCCCGACGCGACGGAGACGGCCGGGTGCCATGCCAAAGAGGGGCCGCGGCCTCCCCACATGGCAGCCCCTCTGCGACCACGGGCGGCGGCTCCCGGCGACCACGATGCCACAGCCCCCAGATGGAGCGCGCGGAGGCACCCCAGCCCCCGGATCAGGTGGGGAGGGACCCGGCGGCGGCAGGCCGGCGTCGATGGAGGCCCAACCGGCGATCCGGGAGAACACGGTGAGCGCAAGGTAGACGAGCGATGGCACGGAGAGGACGCCGAGCATGAAGCGCCAGCTGGGGTGCTCGCCCGCCATGTAGAAGATCTCAATGGCGCCGCCGAAAGCACGATGTCACACGCGCCCGCACCTGCCGCGCCACCCACGGCAGCCCTACTCGGGCCCGCATAACGTCACCTTTGGTCCTCCCTGGTCTCGTGGTTCGACGACGGCTCGCGCCGGCGGCGCCCATGGAGGGTCCCAGCACGTACTCCTCGATGACGGTGTCGCCACCCGCCGCCGAGGCCCCTCGAGGAGGAGCGCCATCTCGCCAGACACGCCCCTCCCCGCCGCGCAGCATCTGGAGGATGGCCCCGCCTCCATCATGCGGCCCTAGCTGACGAGCCAGCCGCGGCGACACCGGGAGCTAGAGCGGGGCCAGGAGGAGGGGGAGGAGGAGGCCGGCGCCAGCGCTGGTATAGCTGCCGGCGTCGGCGTTAGGGGTGTCCCCGCCAGGCCGGACTCACCGAGTGCAAGTTATAGATGATGAATTGTCAATATGTTCTCAGTCCCTGGCATGCTAAAGTTTCGCCAAAACATGGACGTATATATAGACCAAACTCAAGTAACCATATCATAAAAATGTAATTAATTTGTTATCATCCTCATGTTTTTGCTATATTAGTAATACATTTTGGGCCTTCTGAACCAGGAAGGAGGATGGTCAGATTATGTACCCTACTTTATTTTTAGTAAATCCCCTTTAGAGGCATAATTCATAAAAAATGGTTGAGAGTTTATGGCACTAGCGTACATGGACATGAGGAAATTTACCAAATACTTTCCTGTAAACACCTTTATTAAATCATTGAGTAATTTTTTTTTACATAGCAACATCTCTGATGAGTATTGTAAATAGGTGGACCTTGATAATTTTGTATTTCTATGCTAGGAAACCATATGCTTAGGTGATTCTTCAGAGGCCATCTCTATCTGTTTATAGCCCTTGATAAACTTGCTATACCATTTAGCAGACAGTTTTGGTGTTCGCTTCAGTGACTTGAAATCCACATGACAAAGACCGTACTTTTGGGTGTAACCACCGAGCCATTCGTAGTCATCCATCAAAGACCACACAAAATAGCCTCTCACATCTGCTCCTTTCCTGCATAGAAATAACAAAGTTTTGTTATTACCTGGCTGCAGAGCAGTTTTGATGAAAAGATAATTGAGGAATGCAACAACCTTATTGCAAAGCTCAAGTAAGTAAGGTAGTCACGAATGTAACGTAACCTTTCAGTATCATCAATTAAATCTTCTGCTGTGGTGCTGCTGTTGGCTATTTGGGCGTAACCTGAAAAACCAAAATGGGTGATCAAGAGGCCCAGCCAAATATTGTTATGGTACCTACAAGTGTACAATATATAAAGATGCATAGAAGTGAAGTATTGTTCTGCACAAAGGCACACATTTTGTAGCTAATTTGTAGATTTTGCGAAAACTAGTAACCCACCGTTCTCTGTGATGTACAAAGGTATGTTTTTATATCTCTGCTTTAAATACATGACCAACTTCTCCATAGAGCTTGGAACCACATAGCAGTTTTCAAGTGGTGTCTGCAATATTAATTAAGTAGTGTTAGGTTGTGCAAATCAATTCAGAAGTAGGATTGGTGTTGCATAGAATAATGCAATGTTCAGTGCCAACTTTTACCGGTTTTCCAATGGGTATCCCATTTCGTTCCGCTGATTCAGAAACTAAAGCATCACCAATGTAGGTGTCCAAATCACATTGAGAATATATGCAATCCTTGATGTATAATGTTTCGTAGTGATTTACGGCAATGAAGTCAATTTGGTTTTTCAGTAGTTGCTTCTCTGCTTCGGTGAATTTCGGCAAGTTTGGACCTATGATTTGGCGCATTTGGTGAGGATAGTCACCATAGAACAAGGGATCCAGGAACCTGTTTTAGCATATATCATCAAGTGACCATTCAGTCGCAAAGTCGAAAAAGTCAGTTTGAATAGTAAAATACTAGTATGATGGAAGGTTACTGAATCAACTAATACCATGGAGCTTGGAAAGACTGAGCTCGGCTTACTGCCAAGTGGTCCTCTGTGATATTCCTCAGTGGTTCATACCATCTCATATACACTGTAATTCCAACAGAGCCACCTTGCTTAACCTGAGAAGGAGGGAGAACATGGAAAACATTTTTACAACTTCCATGAGGATTTAAGAGCAAGCACACGGTTACTCCCCTACTCTGCTTTTTTATCCAAACGAGTATTTTGTACCTTGTAATTCTTTCTGTAGATGCCGACCGTCTTGGCATGAGCTAATATCATGTTATGCGCTGCAATGTAGGGCTCAGTAGATGAATTCCCAGAGTCGCATTTCCCAAACGGCTCAGAACAGCGGCTGGGTGGAAATTTCCCCATGAAGTATGCGAGCTTTGGCAAAAAATTTGCCTCATTGAATGTAACCCAGTGCTTTACTCGGTCACCAAATGTCTTGAAGCAAAGCTCAGCAAAGTACGTGTAGTCCTCCCTGGAAACAACCACATATGAGCTTACTGTATATTCTTGCGGTGACGTTCATCTTAGAAATTGTTTTGAAACCTTCGTAGATAGAGCTATAATATGGTCTTACTGCATCTCTGGGCTCAACCAGGAGCCATATCTTTTTTGGAGTTCCTCGGGTGTATCATAGTGGTTGATGGTCACAAATGGCTGTATCCCTGCTCCAAGCGTATCAAATGATAGCCCCAGATGTAAGTGACTGAACTGAAAGGCTCGCTCGTTCTGCTGGGAGGCATTTGTGGAGGGAGGTGCCTACTCATCACACAATAACAGAACAAAGAATGGATACCTTTCCCTATCAGGCCGTTGATTAGGCTGTTGTAGAATTTAACGCCTGCCGGATTAACATCTCCGAAGCGACCCTCTGACCATGGGCATTTGAAAGGTAAGCATATAATTTAATTTATACCCTGATGTTAAGGAGGGATTGCATGCATGTTTGTTGAGCTGGGAACTGGATCAAAAGACATCGACAGTTGGTGTAAGTCATGAGATTATGAGAAGAGCTCACTTGGAAGTATTCTCGACCAGGATAATGAGAATCTATAGGAGTCGAGGCCAATAGAATGCATCATTTCTATGTCCTCCTGCCAGTGTGACATTGAGTGAGATTCTATTTTTTGGAGGGAACTGTCGAACCCTTCATCCTACTGATTTATGCAGGGTTAACAAAACGCATGAGCTTTTTTTATTCCCACTCGGGCAAACTCATTTCCATTGATAACGGAAATACAAAGAGTTAAATTACAGAGAGAATTCGACCAACTAAGGCATAACAGCCTCCGATATCAAGAAACTAACTGACCAGCTTAGCTATAAAGAGGAACGACACCTAGCCTAAAATCATCAGCTCCTCGCAAAAGACCGATATAAAAGTTCAAGCCAACTAAAGGAGCCAAAAAAAAAACGCATGATAAAAATGTATTTATGTTTCTGATGATGCTTACCTTGTATCGATGATAATGGTCAGTGGCCACGTCGCCATTGCTCCCATCCTCAACGTTTCCTGATTTTTGATTAATATCCAAGACTAAGACAGGCAACAAAATCAAGCGACGTCTGTGATTTCCGAAGCGCACATGTTTCTAGCAGGGGGACAGCTACCTGCTGAATCGTGTCTACCAGCAGTGGATGGGTTTCAGGTTTTCAGCACATAATTGTGCTAGTTGGTTGGGCTCGCGCCCGGCGTCACTATCACCACATACCGATCTTGTGTGAGTGAATTATCGGGCTTTACATCGTAAAAACAACGTTTTTGACTTTTACATATCATATTTGACCATTTTTCTTGTTCATTTTTTTTTCAAACATTTCTAGTGATAAATTAAGCTATGACAAAATAAATAAAATATATACATAAATTTTGAATAATATGATTATTCAAACAAGATGTCTAAAAAACGTTATCTTTTTAAGACCGAGCATGTTAGACTTTAGCCTCATCTAGAGAGCTTCTCATTACCTGCCCAAATCAACGTGGCCTAGTAGAGCCATGTTGTGTGGATCACCGGAGAGCCATGTCATTAACTATACTAATATGGATTATGGACTTGCACTCAGGCGGCCATGGTATGTTTGTACCTCTATTTTTGACTTGCTTAGATGGCTTAGATCATAGTATGCATAACTGAGACCTATGGAAGCACCTTGAATATGGGTGAAGATATCCCAATCGCTCAGGCCCTTGTTGTCTTCTAGGTAGGCGCCTTCAATCTAGAATGAGATGTAGAAGATAGCCATAAGAAGGAATTAAGTGGAATACAATAGAGGAGAAAGTATCCAACTAACATACTACTATATCATCAGACACTGCAGGTTTGTACCAAAACATCAGCAAAACAAAAATTAATAGGTTTAGAGGGAGATTTCATTGAGTAGTCAAAGGGGAGGCCACAGAAGGAGAATGTGAATGTGACTCACATCACATGCAGTACGGCCAAAAGCTGGCTTTCGAAAAAAAGTGAATGTGACTCACGGCCAGAGCAGAGTAACTAGCAGGTCAAAGGAAACTGGCTTCCACCTCCAGTTTGCAAATTAATTTTTAAAAATGATGGTAGCATGCAGACTTCTTACAGCATCCGTGAGTTAGAGATAGCTTGCTGAGCTCGGCATCGGTTGCCGAAAGACCCATACCTGGTAAGCCGACGTGCCGGCGCCGAATAGGAAGGACGGTGGGAAGTCGCTGCGCCTGAGCCCGGTGACCGAGGAGCAGAGGAGGGAAAAGAGGAGGAGGAGACGTAGTGCCATGACGGCGGGCACCTAGCTAGATCTCGCAGCAAATGTCGGTCCCCCGTGCTTTGCGTCCAGAGATAAGGTAGCTTGATGATCCCTTCGAAGATATTTATGCCAACGAGCCTATGTACATAGTACAGTATAAATAGCTGGCATATATAGACATGTCACGTGTGTGAAAAAGAGGTACGACTATGAAGTGTGAACCGGTAGCTACCAGATTAGGCAGCCTGTCTACTACGTCATAAAGAAATTAGCCCCATCCTAATTAATATACAGGCGCGACCAACGTACAGTTGCTCTGCATAATTAGGGTGTGTTTCGTTTCAATGAAGTGGTATGGGATGGGTCTATTCTATTTCGGTTGGGTTGGGATGATCTCAGTTTGGTGTTTCGTTTTTTGATGAAAAGTTTGGTGTTTGGTTGAAGAGGTTGGGGCCATCTCGGTTCCATGGATTGGATGATACATCTCCGTTTATAATTTGTTAGACACCTGTTATATGTGATTCACAGGCCCTCTCTGATACATCTATGTTGGTGATTTGAAAGACACCCGTTATGTGAGATCCGCAAGTCATTCTCTCTCACATTCTTCCTTTAGCCACCTTGTTTGCCGCCACCCTTACCCGAACGGCCGAACCTCAGCCACTCCACTACGGGTGGCTTCGTATCCGTTTTGGTTTTGCATCCGGGCAGTATGTACCGGTCGTTCCTCTGCACCAACATCGTCCGTCTCCCTCCCTTCGACCCGATAATGCTCCAAGAACTTGGATGAATCTTCCCACCAAATTAACATAGTAACATGGGAGCTGGCTTCTCATGTCTTTGATCTCGAGTGGGAGCACGACGTCACATGAAGGAGCCGGTGTCCGCAATGCCCTTGTTCCCTGCTGGTTCCAGCGTGGCAACGATTAGAGGTTTTGAAGGCTTGATATTTTTTTGTGAGCTTTTATTTTTGAGATCTATGGTTCAAATCGGCTGTGAACGAACGCCTTAGGGCCGTGTAGAATGCACCCGTGGGAAGAGATTTTTCAACTTAATTTCTTTTTGTTTGCCTTCTGTCCTTTTCTGTTATAATGTCTTGGAGTCCAACGTCCACCGACCCTGCACAAAACGTCCTTTGCAGAGGAACAATTGGATGTAAAATTCTAAAAAAACAATTGGATGCAGGACTTAATAAGGCTATAACACATACAGTACAACTTGCGGTATATAGCTGATGGAGACTAGTAGATTCAGCAGGACCTGTCATCACAACACATATCAGAAATGCAGATTTAGTTTCACTTCACGATTCAGACATATTTTTTTTGAGACCACGCCGTTGCGCGTTTTTCGTTAAGCAGAATAAAGTTCAAACAAATGATTCGAGACGGTAACCACAATTACTGAAACAAGACCTAGCATCTACGGGAAACAACAATATGGATTACATTTGAACGGATATGCGACACATGCACGATCCCGAACGGACCAAGTCAAGCTACCGCCTCCTCTAGACCCTCAGTGTTGAGTTCCATAGTAGAGAGGTCAAAGGCGCCATCCAACAGCGTCTCGAAATGACGGCGCTTGGACTGGGACATACCGCCCCTAAAGACGGCCCTCACTGTCTCCTCAACAGCTGCCGGGGCCTCGCCCTGATCGACATGAACGCCCAGCTTCCAGAGCAGCAACATCTGGGCTTGGAGGGTTGCGTTGGCCGCCCGTGGACGCTGCGCAATACGCCTGCTACGATGCACATAGCAGTTGGAGGCCGGGGTGCGTGATCGGCGCAGCCGTGGTCGACCAGTGGTACACAGACCATAGCTTCGATTTTCGCTTGTCGGGATTCGGGACCCGGAGGGTTGGCCTCGATCTCACCCCCAGAGGACACTGGGGGTGCATCTACAGCCCTGGCAGTCAGGTTCCCGGCCAGCCCGGTGTCCGACTGGACATCAGAAGGCGGCCGAGCCGTCTCTGTATGCAACGGGACCGCAACGGAGGCCGCTGGCATAGTACCATCTGTCCCAACGACCTCATTAGCCGCCACCAACACAACAACATCCGTAGGGCTAAGCTGACCCATGCGTGGCGACAACGAGGGGTCCCCCAGCACTGCCAGGACCGCCAAAGAAGGTGGGCGCACGACGAGGGAGGCCGCGAGCTCGTCGAACATCGGGTCCACCCTAACTAGGGAGGGCCCCGCAGCCTCGTCTGGCACTAGTGTGAGCGGGGGAGGCCAACCGAAGCCACCTGTAGGGGCCCATCCCAGCGCATCTCTAGCTGATGGAGCAGGCTCCGACGGAGGCTCCTCCCACGACGGTGGTGGTGTAGGTGACGCGAATGGGGCCTGGATTGACTGTGGTCGGCCAGCAAAGGCAGATGTTCCGAACACTGTGGTCGCCGATCCAGGCCGGTGAGGGGCCTGGGAGCCGCAACCCCGATGAGAACGATGAGCACAGCTCGAGGCACGCGAGGTCGAGTAGCTACACTTGGCCCCAACACCTTCAGCGGGCAGCGACGCGTCCAATTCCCCTCGCGGTGGCAGTAGTAGCAGCGTGACTGGGAGGTGCAGAGCACATGAACATGCTCGTTGGAGAGGCAATTGAAGCAGCACCCGACTAGCTCCGGTGGGAGGGCCGCATGCGGTGCGTGCGACGGTGGTCCGAGGCTGCGGGCTGCCGCTAAGGGAGGACCTCCTGCCAGCCGAGACGGTCTGGGTGGGAGGCACAGCGGTGGGGCCCCAGCTGCAAGTGGATGGGGACGCGTCCTGGCATCATGTGACTGCGTTGCGCCTGCTGACCGGCATTGGTGGATGGAGACGCGGTTGACCGGCACGGCGTGGGTCTTCTTCTTGCTGTGGTAGTGCGGCCGCCTGCACTTCCTCTTCGTGGTGAGGTGTCTACCATGTTCGGTTGCTCCACGCCCGGTGAGCTCGACCGGGTCAGACACAGACGAGGCGAGGATGGTGGAAGCACCTCCAGGAGCACCATTGCTGGACCCGAAAGCCACACCCCGGGTGGCCTTGACGGGTCCGGCCACCGGCGTAGGGCGGCCCTCCCCGGAGGAGCCCCCGGTGGCAATGGCACCCATCCCAGAGCGCGAAGACGACGGAACGGGGAAGCAGATGGTCTCGCGGAGGAGGATCGGTGCCCTGTGGCCAGCTGGCGGTAGAGGGTGCGGAAGCTAGCAGCGGGGATTGGCACCTCGAGCTCATCGTCAGAGTAGTCGGACATGGGGACATCGACCCAATGCTCCCCCTTGGTCCTGCCGGCGGAGGAGGGGAAGAAGGGGCGAGCCTCGACGGAGAGGCACATACCGGCGTCGACATCAATAACCTCAAGATGAAACTCACCCTCTTCGATGTCCACGACGGAGCTAGCTCCGGTGGGCAGGGGGCAGCCGCGATGGCCCCCGTCCTGCGGGTCTTCGTCCTCGAGGTTGCCGACGTAGAGGTCACGACCGACGCCGCACGGTCACCCGGTTGGGCAGGCGCTCCCTCGACGCGCTCTCCTCCTCGGCTGCGGTGCGCCACGCTGGGCGGCACCGGCCATGGCGTGTGCACATGCCCATCCACGCACGGGAGGAGGTCCCGGGGACCTATGACCACCGAAGAGCTGGGCTGGGGGGGGAAGTGCCATCCGCAGAGGCGCCGCGATCGCAAAGCGCATGAGCCCCCGACACCATGGATGGATGGATCAGCTTGAGGGGAGCACGGATATGGGTTGGGGCTGGGTGGGGAGGTGGCCGGGGCAGCACCGACGGTAGTGGGCGGGCGGCAGCGCCCCACCAACGGGCGGAAGGGGTGGGCCGGGAGGGTCAGGAGGCATACCCTGACTGAACCGTTATGATTCAGACATACACATTGATAATATAAGAGATCTCATAATATAAGGCCTTGAAAAAAATTACTTTCAACCTCTACCTAACAACAAACATGCAGCTAGCCAACTTCCGCAAGCCCGGGAAGATCCCTGCAGAGCTTTTGGGAGATGCTTCAACCGCCTTTTCTACTCACATCGACTGGGGACTTGACGGTTGCCTCGACGTTGCTTTTGCGTTGCTGCGGTTTACACCACCTCGCTAGGGACTGCAAATGGACAAGCCATACCACGACTTTGGCGGCAAGGGTTGGTGGTCGGCAGTGGTGGAGCTAGAGCAAAGTCGAGGGGGTGCGTTTGCTCCGTGGGTGCCTAAAATTTTATTTTATGGGTGCAAATACATTGAAAATTTGACCATAACCACTGATTTTTGATTTTTTTTAGTGGGTGCGGCCGCACCCGGCGTGGTCACACTATAGATCTGCCCATGGCGGTCGTCCATGGCATATTCAGCTCGTGGCGGCAACCGACCAACATCCCAGCACGCATTCCGCAGTTTAGAGGTTCGTGCGACTGGGTTTGAACCGGCCAAGCACATGGCGGGTAGCTCTACGCCGATGCGGGATGGTCATTCGGATGGCCAGGCCACACCTGACCCTTCTACTACAACAAAGGACACACAACTAGGGCAACCAAGCCACGCCTGACCCCGGCGAAGCGACACCCACACCGGGCGAGGCCACTTGACATCTCACACGGTTTGTTGAGGAGGTGCAACTCAAGCGAAGGTTGCCCTTACCTCGCCACTGCACCAAGGAAGATGGCGGCCACTAAGAGGCCCTTGCCACCCATGAACAGTAGACAGATTGCCACTCAATTACTGGCGCACATACCGATCTCCAAGAGGGGCGAGGTACTCCTCAGTCAAAGGCTGGGCATCACACCGCTGATAGCTTTCTCCTACGTCAAAATCAGCATTCGACACCGTACACACTAGGAACTTTATGTCGATCCTGGTGGAAGCTCTGGACGAGTTGTTCCCAGTTCCCAGCGGCCAACTGCAGGGCAGTTAGAATGTTCTTCAAAGATGTTCCATAGGTTGTTGCGGCTCAAATATAAATGAATAGTGAAAACATACAGATGGAGTTGAAGCTTATGTCTTTGTTCTCTAGCAGTGCAATCTTCTCCAGCCAAGTAATCCATTATTTGCATCATTGTTTCCTTTTTTTTCTTTAACAATTGTGTAATTGTTCTCAACGTTTGCCACGTGGTGCAGGGAGGACTTTCCACATAAGAAAGTTCTCTTGTTTAGGCTACTTGGAAGTAGGAGGGGGCGCCGGCAATGAACAAGATAAACTTTTCCGTTGTCATATGTGTTTGGAAGATTCAACTCTAACCTCTTGTAGAAGGCCACGTTTGTTATATATTTATATGTCAAGGACAAGTACTTTTTCCTAACACAAAAGGTGGATTACTTGAAATTTTTCTTCATGATGAACAAAATACATTTCCTCCCTCGTATTCTATTGATGTCTTGATGCACGTACATACATACACATGCATGGCATACATATACAAAATCCTTGAGACAACTTATATGGGAACATGTAATCAACTTTATGCATAAAACGTGATAATAAACATTTATACAAATTACTAATCTTATGAGGAGAAATGGTCCCTGGATTAGGCAGTGTAATGGTGGGAATTCCCATTTGGGGGTCTTGTTCTCAGGGGTGACCCCTTAAGGAACTCACTGTACCATTTTGCGGACAGTTTCGGGGTTCGTTTTTGTGTCCTGTAGTCGACATGGTAGAGCCCGAATCTCTGTGTGTACCCAGAGTCCCACTCGAAGTTGTCGAGAAGAGACCACACGAAGTAGCCACGCACATCGGCCCCTTTCCTTTATAGAATGAAATGATCGATAGACAAGAGGAATGTGTGATTCAGTCAGTGACCAAATAGAAAGGAAGAAGAAGAAGATGCAGCTGCATCGAAGGTAATGCTCAAGGCCACAAAGTGTTGCTTCTGAGCTGGTTTAAGATTGATCGAGAGTTATGACAAGTACCTTATTGCTGAAGCCAAAAAGGTGAGGTAGCCTTGAAGATAATTGATTCTTCCCGTGTCATTAGTAAAATCCTTGACAGACATGCCGCTATTGCTTGCTTGAGAATAACCTGTAAAATTCTTATATCACATGAATTTGAGTTTGCATTATCTTTGATGGGTATCTTTGAACCACTTTTTTTTTGGGCAAACTTTGACCAGTATTATTTAGAATTCTTAAACTTTTTTCAAACTTTTGTGTTATTACAATTATTTTCTTAATACGAATCTACCTAACACGTTTTCAATCTGAATAATTAAATTCATGAGTAAATATCTAAGGAAAAAAAAAATACTTGTAACAGTCCTATCAATGTACGTACTAACACATAGTGAAGTGCATGATTATTGTATCTGTGTAAAATTACAACTGAAGGACCGAAACGGCGACCAGAGGGGGGGTGAATGAGAGCCTCGATTTTCCTTTTCAATTTCGGGTCATCGGCTCAACCCCCAACCTCAAAAGCAAACTCAAACGAGAGACGAGCAAGATGACACGAGCAAAGAGAGCACCGAGATGTCCACGACCCAAATGATTGGGTGGATGTTCCCTAGGAACACAGCGGGACACCTCAAAAGATCACACACGATCGTGGAGCACAAAGATCGAACCAGAGAAGAGAAAATAAGTCACCCAACTTCTATAGAGAAGAAGTGAGTTCTCAAATCTAAAATACCAATGTCAACTCGTGACGAGAGTATCTAGATAAATTCTCTAGATCGATAGAAAGTCATTGCAAAAATCGGATTGCAATTCGGATCACAAAGAATGATGGATTTGCACGGCACTCGAAGGTGCACGGCCTACCAATCAGCAACAGCTTGAGTCACACCTGCAGAGTCAACCTGAATTCACAAACAAGAACAGAGCAAGAGAAATTTACTGTCGTGCCGCACTTCGATGCTGAAGAACACAACAACCAAGGCTAAAAGCTGCTGCCTGTTGCTCGGTAAAATCACGAAGCCAAATACAACGAGCAGGAACAATTTCAAACTGTAACTAGCACAACAGCCAAAAAGAGTCACCTCAAAGCTCTCACGATTAGGAAATAATTGATTGGTGAAATTTCCGGCTACTAGCTAAACAAATGAGATAAAAATAAATGCACCAATCATTAGCTCATGATTGCTAAGTACTAGATCGAGGTTACAGGAAGGAAATTAGTACGTAGCCTTGCTTTACCTTGGCGAGTGCTGAAGTTGTTACCTGTTCTTGCTGGAATCCGCACGGCAGCACCCAGGAACTGAGGATGCGGAGATCTGCTCAAGCGAGTGCAAAAACAAGATCGATGCTTTCCTGGGACCTGCGGTGAAACTATCAAAGAAAGCTGTTGAAACAGCTAGACAGAGGAGCTGCACACATACTGCAGACTGATGAACAGACGCTCCAACTGAAAAGAAAGGAAATCACAGGGCAGCTGGACTGCACACGCGCTTGGATTCATGCTCGGCCTGGATTGGGAGGCGCTATAGCGCTGCAGCGATGCTACTTGTTCCCCTGCACCAGATCTCGAGAACGAACTCAAACAAAGAATAGAACCTGACGAACCGAGAAACAGCCAGGCACCAAATCGATCGGAACTCAGCCAAATCAGAAGAACTCGAGCCCAAAATCTGGTCAGACGAAATTTAGCATAGCCGCAACCTATTCCCAAGAAATTATTGCCTGAAATAAACTCGAACTCCGGGAATTTCAGATCTTGGCCAAGAACGAAAATAGCAACAAAAAGCAACTCGAGAGAAAATAAATCGGACAGCAGACACGAACTGATCCCAAAAGCCACCATGGCACAGGCTGGTTAGGGGCAGCCCTTCCCCACTCAAATTCGATACAAATCGGTGGACCTCTCACCGGTATTTTGAACCCTAGCTAGGAAATGCGAAAATGAGAGGCAAGGGAGGATGAAGGGGTATGCCTCTGCTAAATAGCCCCAATTCCCTCGCCTAAACTACCCCTAAGATACATGAGTCGATTTTGTAACCCTAAGGCTATTTCGGCCGACTGGAAGGCAATCTTCGATCGACGGCCACCGCGCCTCCTCATCGGTAGCCTTGCCTCCACGCAACCTCCCCCCGATGCCGCCACGTGCCGCCCTTCCGTCCGCCCGAACACTTCCGGGTTTTGAGGCCCAAACCCGCTGAAACCAGCGCTTGTGGTTTTGAGGCCCAAACCACTAAACCCGCGCCCGATGGTTTTGAGGGCAAACCACCAAACCTCCTCGACACGTGTCATCGCCGTCTTGACCGCCCGAGTCGCCAAGTCATCCGAGCTCCCGCCTGCACGCGCTTCGCCGTCTTGACTCGATCGACACGGTCCCGCCACGCCCTCTCGCATCCGTCGATGTCCCGGATGTCGGCCTCTATGGCTAGCCACCCGGCGATCCGGTCCCTCGGTCCAAGCCTCACGTCCGTCCTTCACCTCCCTCCGGGTCCGTCGGCCCGGCACGTCCTCCTTGGCCCCTTCACCTCGCCGTCGGCTACCATCTCCGAGCTCAACACCCGCACAACACGAACCAAGAGATACGTCTTCGACACACTCCACGTGTGCCGGTGAAACATAGCCGCGAGAAAAGATAAAAGAAAATAGAAGGAGAATGTTGACTGTTGACAATCACTACATCACAAAACTAAACACATGCGACCTAAATCAACCATGTGTTCGCAATCTCCCCTTGATGAGTGCATTGTCAACATTCAACACAAAAGACGAAAGATAGCACATCCGAGTGAACAAAATCTATGCAGAAGCTAAGACAATCACACTGGATAGCAAACATGGAGCAAAAGACTTGGTTCCCAAAGACATGGGCAAAAGGCTCGACACAACCAAGCTAAGACAGCTAGTCCTCAAGAAGAGGTAGAACAGGCTCAACACCACTAGCAAAGCTCCAAACCAAATACTTTCACACGCAAGCAGCTAGACCCTCAAGACAGAGGCAAAAACTCTACACATCTAGCTCAAAGTGCTACTCCCTCTGGACACATGCAATCACTGTCTTTGTATCTTTCTCCCCCTTGTTGGCACATGCACTAATCAAGCTATGAAATGCAATATGTCACAATGCAAAGCTTCAAGATTATATTCAACCGAATGAGAGAGTGCTCAAAGTGGTACCATAGCAACAAACTACAAGTGCTAGCCAGAGCTCAAGCTAATCAGATGATATGAAATATGGCACAAAGCATTTTGAGCAAATTTTAGTATCTTGCAAAAGGAGGTTCACCATCAAACATAGCACCTAGCACAAGTAGATAGGAGATCAACTAAGTGCTTAAACATGTAAACCGGGTGAACTACCCCAAGCGGCGTTCGAGACATCATGCTAGACATTGTTGCACAAACTTGTGTTCATTTTAGTTCGAGTTGCGGCGTTCACAAGTTACAAGAGAGCATGCGAGTGGTTATCCACATTTGCCTTGCCTTACTAATCAACCATGTCAAGCCTATGCGTGAGCAATGATTAGCTTAAGACAATGGTCTGGGTCAAACACAATGAAGTCCAAGTTCATCCAAGAGTGCAAGTGAAAGCGTCTCGAACTTCAAAGTGTGGCAAAATGGACCCACTTCGATCTTTTCATCACTTTAGCTTTAGACTTCATGTTTTAGCATGGTATTATCATGAAAATCTAAGCAAGTGAATGAATCAAAGCATGAGACATAGCTACCAAGCATACACATAAAAGCTCAAAGGATCTCAACATCCTACTCATGATAGAAGCTAGCTCAAAGGTGAACCAAGATTTAATTTCATCATCCATTTATCAAGTTCACATTTGGAAAAGGTTGCTCAGCTCATAACATACATCACATGATTAAAAAGAGCTCAAGCTAGAAGCACTATCATACTCATACTACTAAGAGCACAACCTCATTCAGATCAATATAAAAGTGAAGCTCATGATATGCAAGTATGATACAAAAAGTCAAAAACAAACCTAAAACTAAATCAGTACATCAACTACAAAGCTACCCCTCAAAAGGGATAGCACACGCCCAACTCTCTACGAAAATTGGGCAAAGCGGACTTGGTCTAGTGGTTTCGTGAAAATGTCCGCAACTGCTGTTCCGTGTACACATCTTTGTACATCTATGTCCCCTTTCTCCCGGTGATCTCTCGTGAAGTGGTACCTCACCTCTATGTGTTTAGTCCGGGAGTGCAAGACAGGGGGTTTTTGGCTACGCTCACGGCTCCCATGCTATCACACAACAAGGGTACACGAAAAAGCTCAAAGCCAAAGTCTCTCAAAGTGGCAACCATCCACAAGCAGTAGGAACAACAAGCGGCCAGCAGCAACATACTCTGCCTCAACCGTCCGACCGAGCGACACCCGGCGCTGCGAGGACGACCAAGACACAAGAGAAGTACCAAGAAACCGACAGTACCGCAGGTAGACTTTCTATGCATACGATCACCAAAGATAATCGAGTCTGAATAACCCGGTCGGGGAGAGGGTGGAAGAGGCCGAAAATACCATAGGCCAAAGTCGGGGGTAACCGCAAATACACAAGATCCTCTTCCGCGGCTGAAAGTGAGAGGTGCGCCGGCGGGGGGCTGAAAAGCGTCTTGCAGAGGGCACACCGCAAAACCGGATGTCGGGCGCTGCGCGCCGTCGTCCAAAGAAATAACCGATCATGCTTCGTACTCCCTTTGGTCCACAGCTTCTCCATCCTTGTCCTCGTCCCAGGGCCGTGCGCCGTCGACATGGGCGCCGAAAGAGGCTTGGCCTCACCCATGCGAAACTTGCGGATGATGTCCTTCGTGTACTTGCCCTGGTGTACGAAGATCCCATCCTTGGTTTGCTTGATTTGAAGTCCAAGGAAGTAGGTCAGCTCGCCCATCATGCTCATCTCGAACTCCCTACTCATAATCTCTGCAAAACTCGATACCATAGCATGTGAAGAGCCACCAAAGATGATATCATCCACATATATCTGGACTAGGAGGATGTCGTTGCCTTTTCTAAGCAGGAACAAAGTCTTGTCTACGGTCCCCATCACAAAACCCTTAGCTAAAAGGAAGGCTTTCAACCTCTCGTACCACGCCTCGGGGGGCTTGTTTTAGGCCGCATAAAGCCTTGTACAACTTGTACACATAGTCCGGGTGTTTAGGATGCTCAAACCCCGGGGCTGCCTCACATATACCTCCTCCTCTATGAACCCATTTAGGAAAGCACTCTTGACATCCATCTGGAAGAGCTTAAAGCCCTTCGAGGCTGCAAAGGCAAGCAAAATCCTAATAGCTTCTATGCGGGCTACGAGGAGCGAAGGTTTCCTCATAGTCTATTCCCTCTTTCGACAAAACCCCCTCGGGCAACTAATCCGGCTTTGTTTCTCACCACCACACCATCCTCACTCTGTTTGTTTTTTGAACACCCACTTAGTACCTATGGGATGACACTCGGCAGAGGTGGGACTAACACCCAAACTTGGTTCCTCTCAAAGTTCTGCAGTTCCTCATGCATGGCATTGACCCAAATCAATCCGATAATGCAAGTGTTAACATCTTTGGGCTCAAGAGAGGAAACAAATGCGAGAATGAGCGAAATGACACATGGCATAAGCTTTGGAACGAAGTTACCCTCGATTAAGTCCTCCAATCATGGTCTCCTCGGGGTGGCGACGCCACGTGCCGAGGCGCCGTGGCGCGAAGATGTCGCCTCCCCCTCGACCGAGGTGGGAACCTCCTCGTGCAAATTGTCTCGCCCGGGGGCCGCCCACGGGACCCCGTGAAGTAGTGGTAGTAGGGTCCGTCCGTGGCAGCCGCCGCCGCCATTGGTCGGCCCAAGGCAAGCGGTGGAGTCGCCGGGATCACCCCGCCCAACATCTTCCCCTCTCCTCCTCCACAAAGATGCTCGCTCCATCTCATCCTTTCCCGCACACTCAAACACGTAAGAGGAACAAGGCGCAGCCTCATCGAAAGTAACCTCACACGCCTCTACAACGCGGTTAGTCTCAAGGTTTAGAACTCAGAGGCATGTGAGTGTAAAGCATATCCAAGAAAAATGCCATCACCGATCGAGACTCAAACTTGTCGAGATTACCTTGCTTGAGAATGAAACACCGCATCCAAACACACGGAAGTGGCTTACCTTGGGCAATCTCCCAAACCGCAGCTCATATGATGTCTTCTTGGTGAAAGCACGAAGGAAAATGCGGTTGGAGACATGGCACGCCGTGTTGATTGCCTCAGCCCAATACTTCCTGAGTCTTGTGTTCATCGAGCATGGTCCTTGCCATCTCCACAAGCGTCCCCAGTTCTTCCGCTCAACAATCCCGCTTACGTTGCGGAACATAAGGGCTAGAAAAACGGTGCTCGACACCAAGGTTAGCGCAAAAGAGACTTCGAACCGAGAGTTCTTGAATTCTCGTGCCATTGTCACTGCGGAATCGCTCGAATGGTCGTCTCTCGTAACTTCGCCTCCTCAAAATCAAATCACGAAAGCAAAACCGAAAGCCTCATCCTTGCCCTCCATGAAAAAGACCCAAGAATATCTCGAAAAATCGTCAACGATCACTAGACAATACCACTTCCCACCGGACCGACCTCACCCGAGATGGACCAACTGTGTCCATGTGAAGGATCTCTCCGGGTCTCGAGGTCATAACTGAAAACTTGGGTGGTGAGAAGCGGATACCATCTTCCCGTGACGGCGGGGGTGGCGGACTAAATCCTTCTCAAATTTGAGCTTAGGCAATCCTCGGATTAGACCCATTGCACTTAACCTTGTGAGAAGGTCAAAGCTCGTGTGTCCAAGTCTCCTATGCCATTTCCACAAATCGGAGGAGGACCCGGCCAACAAGCAACAAGACGTGCCAAAACCTCAAGAAAAATCAGCCGCGAAAAGACTTGCCCAAATGGCACAATCCAAAGAAATGAGATCATCGTGAGAGTCCAAAACTCGAGAACACCCAACCTTGAAGCGTACCTCATACCCGTCTCGCCATGAGCCGAGAGACGCATTGGAGATTGAAGTGAAGGTTGGAGACGAGCGCCACATCCTTGAGCACAAAGTGGTCATTGATTCCGATTGACCCTCGAGATAGAATCTTCCCTCCTTGCTGTCCCCCAAAAGTGATGTACTCTTTCGTCTTCATGGGGGTGAGGCCGAGAACCACTTGAGTTACCGGTCATGTGTCGAGAAACGGCCCAGAGTCAATGAGCCACATGTCCTCCAAATTTCCAAACTGATCAACGATAGAACATGGGATGAGCATATGGCACAACATCAAGGTTAGTAAACTTGGAAGAGTACCGGTGTTGACCATCTTGCCCCAAATAAGCATTAGGCAAAACAAACATCCCACGCCCCATCTTACCAAATCGCTTACCACGCACAACAAAGCGTGGTGCACTCCTCTTATCAACCTCAAAACTCCCAAAGCGAGGATCTACATCCACTCGCGAGCACGACCACCAAAGGGTCTCACAAACCGTGGCCCAAACCTCCGAGGCCTCCTACCTTCAAGCCTAGCAAACGCCTCAACCGACCGCACACCCCTCTCATACATGCCAAGTGGTGGGTGATACATGTCACGGTTCTCAAACTCCACTCGACGCCTAGCATCCCTCTTCCTCCTAAAGCAAAACTCAACCAAGTGACCATCTCTCCGGCAATACTCACAAAGATACCTCACCTCTCTTTAGGTGGTGGTTGGTTCACTCTCTTGGGTGGATGGTTCACTCTTGTTGTGGTCTTGGCCTTAGGAAGGGTTTCCTCGAGGATCCCGGGCAAAGTGTCAAGTGGGTTCTTGAGGTGGTTCGGTTTGGGAAGCCACACTTGTTTGGGAGGTGGAGTCTTAGTTGGCTCTTGGAGAATGCCATCTTGCACAATGGGTTCGGTAGGCTTAGGTGGAGTGATCTTGGTCAATTTTGGAGTGTTTGTTGGTTTTCACTCGAGCTCAAACCACTACCTTGACCAACCTTGCCATAAATGACTTCTCCCTTCCCACCTATAGCAAAGCCTAAACCCGATGTGTCGGTCCCCCTCTTGAACCGACTCATCATCATGCCAAGTCGCGGCTCTCCACAGACACCCAACTCAAGACAGAGCGAAGATACTTGATCTCCTCTTCGACTCTCCCCTTGTCATGCCTACAAGACATGAGCTCCAACTCCAAAGCTTCACACTTAGCACATCCCAAAGACGGTGCTATCCGAGTTGGCCTTCTCAAGCCTGAAGAAGCTTGGCAGCCTTCTCTCGCCAACTCGGAACGCAAGTCGTGACAAGACTTGCACGCACTCAACAAAGATCGGCCTAGACTTCAAATCAACGTGCTCATCTAGCAAAGCCGAATACTTGGACTGCAAAAGACATGATGCTAGACATATGCACCGCACAAGCATCACACTCCGTCTCATCGAGAGACATCGACGTGGTTCCTAAGCAACTCTATCTCCGTCACAGCCATCTCCCACTTCTCCTTGTACTCCTTTCTCTCCCTAGCGCACGCTTTAAGCAACTTCTCTTGACACACAAGCGCATCGCCCAAAGATTTAACCTCATCGAAAGAGATTCGATTGTAGGAGGTACCTCGGAGGAAGAGGAGTCGTTGCCGTGGTGGCTTGGTCCGTCGGTCCCGCTCCATCGAGGGCCATGGTGCGTAAAAACCCCCGGGCTTGGAGTCGGTGAAGAAGCAAAGTCCATTTAGCTTGTCCTCGACCTTGCGCTCGGACTCCTCATCGCTGAGGAAGATTGCCCGTCCGAAGAGTCGTTGTCGAGGTCGCCGAGGGAGGCAAGGAAGGCGTGCTTTGTGCTCCTTGGCACGCTTTTGAGGTACTTCTTCTTGATCGCCTCCCTTGTCGAAGCCCTTCTTGGACTTGTGCTTGCCGGAGGTGTACTCGCGCTTGTCCTTACGCTTTTGTCGGAGTCGCATTTGTTGGAGTAGTACTTCTCGCCGGAGTACTTGTCCTTGTTCTTCTTGGGGCATGCGGCGACGGCGGTCCGGATCTCCGCACTCGAAGCATCCGCCCTTGGATGGGCCGCCACGCCGACGGTTCAAGCGGTTGTTGTGGAACCGCGAGAATCGGTGATGACTAGTGCAAGCTCATCATCCCCAAGACTCTCCATCTGCTCCTCCGTCACGCATACACCAAGGAAGACAAGGCGAAAAGAAATCTGTGATGGGTTAGCGTAAGAACCGAACCGCCCTTACCCGAGACGAGAGCAACATTCGGGCGCCAGATGGGTTCTTCACCGCCGGATCTCAGCCTCGATCTCGTAAGACTTGAGCTTGCTGTAGAGCTCGCCGGGTGTGAGGGTGTCGTAGTTGGCGCACTCCATGATCGCGGACACCTTCACATCCCACACCTTCCGATCTAGAGCGCACAAGAGCCGCATCGCCTTCTCGTGCTCATCAAGCCTCCTCCGACGGCTTGTTCGCCTCGGCTTGTTGCGCATCGTCCCAAACCTAGCAAAGAGAGAATCGATGGACTCGCCATCAAGCCGGATTAGGTTGTTGTACTCTCTCTTGTAGGTCTCGTATAGGCGGCCTTGACTTGTGGGGTTCCCTCGTGGTAGCTCTCTAGTGTCTTCCACACCTCACGAGCGGTCTCACAATTGGCAACTCTCAAAACTCGTATCCTTGAGGCTAGAGAACAAGACACTCCTCGCTCGGTTGTTGGCATTGTGTTGGGCTATTTGATCCTCACCCACTCGAGCTAGCACTTGGTAGTTCTCATCCTCGACAATCTCCCACACTCTCCAATCTATCCCCATAAGATGTGCTTGCATCTTAATCTTCCAATAGGGATAGTTGGTGCCATCGAACTCCTGAGGCTTGCCACCAAAGTGACCAAACCTCTCCATGTCGCTTTTCTCGCGGATCAAGAACCGATTAAGGTGGATATGACCCTTAACCTGCTCGATACCAATTGAAGGACCTAAACGGGCGACTGAGGGGGGGTGAATGGGAGCCTCGATTTTCCTTTTCAATTTCGGCCATCGGCTCAACCCCCAACCTCAAAAAAGCAAACTCAAACGAGACGAAAGCAAGGTGACACGAGCAAAGAGAGCACCGAGATGTCCACGGCCCAAATGATTGGGTGGATGTTCCCTAGAAACACAAATGACACCTCAAAAAGATCACACACGATCGTGGAGCACAAAGATCGAACCGGAAGAGAAAATAAGTCACCCAACTTCTATAGAGAAGAAGTGAGTTCTCAAATCTAAAATACCAATGTCAACTCGCGGACGAGAGTATCTAGATAAATTCTCTAGATCGATAGAAAGTCATTGCAAAAAATCGGATTGCAATTCGGATCACAAAGAATGATGGATTTGCACGCACTCGGCTGGTGCACGGCCTACCAATCAGCAACAGCTTGAGTCACACCTGCAGAGTCAACCTGAATTCACAAACAAGAACAGAGCAAGAGAAATTTACTGTCGTGCCGCACTTCGATGCTGAAGAACACAACAACTAAGGCTAAAAGCTGCTGCCTGTTGCTCGGTAAAATCACGAAGCCAAATACAACGAGCAGGAACAATTTCAAACTGTAACTAGCACAACAGCCAAAAGAGTCACCTCAAAGCTCTCACGATTAGGAAATAATTGATTGGTGAAATTTCCGGCTACTAGCTAAACAAATGAGATAAAAAATAAATGCACCAATCATTAGCTCATGATTGCTAAGTACTAGATCGAGGTTACAGGAAGGAAATTAGTACGTAGCCTTGCTTTACCTTGGCGAGTGCTGAAGTTGTTACCTGTTCTTGCTGGAATCCGCACGGCAGCACCCAGGAACTGAGGATGCGAAGATCTGCTCAAGCGAGTGCAAAAACAAGATCGATGCTTTCCTGGGACCTGCGGTGAAACTATCAAAGAAAGCTGTTGAAACAGCTAGACAGAGGAGCTGCACACATACTGTAGACTGATGAACAGACGCTTCAACTGAAAAGAAAGGAAATCACAGGGCAGCTGGACTGCACACGCGCTTGATTCATGCTCGGCCTGGATTGGGAGGCGCTATAGCGCTGCAGCGATGCTACTTGCTCCCCTGCACCAGATCTCGAGAACGAACTCAAACAAAGAATAGAACCTGACGAACCGAGAAAACAGCCAGGCACCAAATCGATCGGAACTCAGCCAAATCAGAAGAACTCGAGCCCAAAATCTGGTCAGACGAAATTTAGCATAGCCGCAACCTATTCCCAAGAAATTATTGCCTGAAATAAACTCGAACTCGGGAATTTCAGATCTTGGCCAAGAACGAAAATAGCAACAAAAAAAAACTCGAGAGAAAAATAAATCGGGGACAGCGGACACCTAATCGATCCCAAAAGCCACCATGGCACGGGCTGGTTAGGGGCAGCCCTTCCCCACTCAAATTCGATACAAATCGGTGGACCTCTCACCCGGTATTTTTGAACCCTAGCTAGGAAATGCGAAAATGAGAGGCAAGGGAGGATGAAGGGTATATGCCTCGCTAAATAGCCCCAATTCCCTCTGCCTAAACTACCCCCTAAGATACACGAGTCGATTTTGTAACCCTAAGGCTATTTCGGTCGACTCTACGGGTAATCTTCGATCTGACGGCCACCGCGCCTCCTCATCGGTAGCCTTGCCTCCACGCAACCTCCCCGATGCCGCCACGTGCCGCCCTTCCGTCCCGGCGAACACCGGGTTTGAGGCCCAAACCCGCGAAACCCGCGCTTGTGGTTTTGAGGCCCAAACCACTAAACCCGCGCCGATGGTTTTGAGGGCAAACCACCAAACCTCCTCGACACGTGTCATCGCCGTCTTGACCGCCCGAAGTCGCCAAGTCATCCGGAACTCCCGCTCACGCTGCCGCACGCCGCCGTCTTGACTCGATCGACACGGTCCCGCCCGCCCCTCGCATCCGTCGATGTCCCGGATGTCGACCTCTATGGCTAGCCACCCGCCGATCGGTCCCTCGGTCCAAGCCTCACGTCCGTCCTTCACCTCCGCGGTCCGTCGGCCCGCACGTCCTCCTTGGCCCCTTCACCTCGCCGTCGGCTACCATCTCCTCGAGCTCAACACCTGCACAACACGAACCAAGAGATACGTCTTCGACACACTCCACGTGTGTGCCGGTGAAACATAGCCGACGAAAAAAAGATAAAAGAAAATAGAAGGAGAATGTTGATTGTTGACAATCACTACATCACAAAAAACTAAACACATGCGACCTAAATCAACCATGTGTTCGCAACAACGATTATAACTCAATACAGTTTCAGTTAGAACTATGTTTATTCCATCTAAAACATAAAAAGATTGGTAAAATCCGTACCATTTTCAGTGATATACATTGGTGTGTTATTGTATCTTCTTTTGAAATACATGACCACTTTTTCCATCCCGTATGGAACAGTATTCAAGTATGGCGACCCTGTCTGCATGAATGAGATTGCAACAGTCAATAAACATTTCTGTTCTTCCCTTCAACTTAACTAAAAAAATCACCAAGAGTTCTCTTATCTACTACTCCCTCCATTCCAAATTATAAGTCGTTTTGACTTTTTTGGTTCATCCATTTAGTTATGTATCTAGACATATTATTGTATCTAGATACATAACTAAATGGATGAACTTAAAAGTCAAAGCGACTTATAATTTGGGATGGAGGGAGTACCTTCTTTAGCATCACCTAAAATAGGATGTGGGCATAACCACCTAAGCTAGTCCTACTCAAACTAGATGAGCACCCAGGCTAGTCCTCCACGACCAAGAGGTTGGCCTATTCCCAATTTTAAATAAACTAAATATTTTATTTTATTTAGTTTATAAAATAAACATTTAGCTTATAAAATTAAATAAACTAAATATTGCAACAAGCCAACGGCTCCACGAATAGTCGGGAGGTCCGGTTGACACGTGCAGGGGTTCGAGCATTGGTCTGCCATAGGTAAAAAAAAAATTCCCTTGCTCGCCCCACATTCCCAAAGCACGTGTAAATGGACCGATCCTTTCACCGGGTAATAGGCCCTGTATGAGGGTGGGGCATGGGGTTTGGCGATTTTTTCAGGCTGAGGTGAGAGTCCATTACTTAAGCGAATAGCTGGGTGCCCCCCCCTCCTAAGTTTTTAAAAATATTGCAACAAAAACATTTTTACCCTTGGACCAATAAGTATTCCATCTCTTTCTTTTAGAGTACTAATTTGGGCATCCCCATCAAATGGATCCAATTCACATGGTGATGATGAGGAGATGCAATCCTTCAAATAGGATGTTGAATAATGATTTAAACCAATGAAATCCAACTTGGATGATTGTAGTATCTTCTTTTGTTTTGATGTGAATTCAGGTAGGTTTGGACCCATCATCTTGCGCATTGCAGGGGGTAATCACCAAGAATTATAGGGTCCAGAAACCTGGCATAGTCAAGCAAATTAGCCATACTGCTATAAAATACAAATATCCTTGGCAATTAACTATTAACATTATATGTCTGGTTATTAGAAAATAAAATAAAATGTTATTTGTATTCTTGGTTATAAATATATCAGAAAGATTAGTACCATAGAGCACCAAAAGATAAAGCCCGCCCAACTGCTAAGATGTCTTCTGGGATATTTCGAAATGGTTCGTACCATCTTGAGAGAACAGTAATTCCAATGTGACCACCTTGTTTTCCCTACAAAACAGCCATATTACGTACACATTTTATTCACTTGGTATTTTCAGTAACTCACTTATTTGGTGTTTTCATTTCAGTAACTCAACCAAATGTGATTATTGTTGCATGTTTTGTACCTGATATTTTTTCTTGTAAATGTTGACCACATTTGCATGCGACAATAACATGTTGTGACCCGCTATGTATGGTTCAGTTGAAGAATTCCCAAAAGTACAGTTACCAAATGGCCTAGAGCAGTGACCAGGAGGGTACCGTCCATAGATATAGCCCAGCTTTTGCGAATATATGTGGCTCATTAAACGTGATCCAAAATTTTACTCGGTCGCCAAACATCCTGAAGCATACATCTGCTAGGTAACCAAAGTCCTTCCTAGAAAGTATTTAGGAGTCAAACCAACCAACCAATCAAGAATTATATTAGAAGTCATCTATTGCAAATGATTAAATTGACATACTGAATTTCGGGGCTCAACCATCCACCATATCGCTTGTCCAGTTCATAAGGGATGTCATAATGAGATAGGGTCACAAATGGTTCTATGCCTGTTTAATATGTAGTTCAGAACTTCATATCAAAGTAGTGTTCATTGGGTATATCTCTTGAACAAAGGGATGTCATAATGAGATAGGGTCACAAATGGTTCTATGCCTGTTTAATATGTAGTTTAGAACTTCATATCAAAGTAGTGTTCATTGCGTATATCTCTTGAACTCATACCTCTTTGTATAAGAGCATCAATAAGAGCATTATAGAATGCTATACCGTCTGGATTAACATGCCCGAAACGGCCTTCTGTAGCGGGAGTTGAATTACATTGTTAACGAACTTTGTTTTTCTGAACAACAATGCGTAACCACACAATATATCCCATAAGAGAGCATAATATACTAATACATGGATTAAATGTTGTCAAACTCACTTGGTAGAATCCTTGTCCATGCAATGGAAAATCGATATGAGTTGACACCCAAGGAATGCATCAATTCAATGTCATCCTAGAGCATACAAAAATGTCTCTGTATCAAGTATTGAACATATACTAGGAACCATTGGAATATCAACTACTACTATGAACTATCTTTTTATGTTAAATTATTAAATTATCACCCAACATGGAAAATGTGTAGTGTAAATACCATGTAACGATGATAGTGATCATCAGCGGTATCACCATTGGTCCCATCCTCAATTGTACCTAAAAGGATTGAATAAACAAAAGAAGGTGACATAGAGAAGAATAAAAATGAATTGACGACATCAAGAAGTTCGTCTAAATTAGTTCCTATACATCACCATGCTTTACCTTTCCTATGGGTGAAAACATCCCAATTGCTTAGGCCTTTATTACCCTCCAAATATCCACCTTCAATCTGGACAGTCAGAGAACGGTACCCATAAAAGTTATGGAATAGCTAGCTAGGCATCCCAATATGAAGAAAGTTAGAAAAAATATAAGGATGTGGCATTGGTGTTATTTCCATTAGTTGAATAGATACATATCCATTTCATTAGAACATAATGCCTTCTCTGCTACTGTCTGTGAGGAGAACCTCCGACCAAGAATATAATGTTCTTCCTTTTCGGCGGAAATAGGTATGTAGGCGACTGTGGGGCGTAAATACCTGATAAGCAGAGGTAGAGGTCCCAAACAGAAAGTTCGGGGGGAAGTGGGTGCGATCAATAGCTGATGACGCGCACGGTAAGAGGTAAGAGCTCGTGAGCAAGGAAGAAGGCGAGCCAAACTATCACGTTCACGCCCGCCATTGTTGCTCGCTCCCTGCTGGCTTAGCTCCATCAGCTGGTTGCTTTGCTACGCCACCAACAATCTGTGCCCTCTTTATTTATAATCTCACGGGAACGCAGCGTTTAGAAGCTTGATATTTCTTTAGTTATCATTCAATTTTGAGATCTATGGTTCAAATCGGCCTGCACAATGTGTTTGGAAAGGGACTTTAATTAATTGGATGTATGCAGGGCAACCAATGAGCAACACATGTGTAGCACGTGTAGACTACTTGTGAGGCTATAACACATACACAGCGTGTGGTATAGCTGATGGACACAACTAGATTCAGTAGGACCTGTCATTACAACTCATCAGAAATTAAGATTTAGTTTCACTTCAAGATATTCAGACATACGGCAAAACTCTAGCCGACTTTTTTTTTTTAAAAAAAAAGGATATTTAGACATATACATCGACTTCTGCCTAACAAGAAACACACACAGCCACAAGAGATGATGGATACTTGTTGATTCATGTGTGACACTGAACTCAAGGGCTGTACGTTATATGGTCACTGCAAGGATTGAAACGAGTGGTCAGGTTAGAGTTTGGGTGTTTGGTTGAGGGTTGGTAGGTTGGGTTGGATCTAACCCAGTTTTTTGGGTTGGGTTGAACCCATCTCAAATTTGGTTGCACCTTTGATCGATTTTTGGGTTGGGTTGAACCCATCTCATGTTTGGTTGAAGAAATTAGGAATACAGGTGAGTTGACAATTTAATAGCGTTGCTACAGAATGGGTTGCGCTTTTCATTGGGAACCCTAAACTTTCTAGAACTCAATCAAGCCCAGATCAGTAAAAAATTCTCTAGCACTTTTGCATCGGGAACCCTGAAAAAAAGCAAATTCAATTTTTAGCATTCCTTCTTCTTCCTTTGTACGAGCAGCGGCGGGGAGGGACCGCGACCTGTTGCCGCCGCGGCCTCCACCGCCGCGGACCGGCTTGTAACGTCCGCCTCCTCGAGGCCGGGCCCGCTTATCATCGACAACTCTCTAAGGATCAAGACTGTCCTCACGCACCAACATCGTTTTTTTACTCAAGACTTTGTCCTCACTCATGCCCACCCGGGAAGGACTTCCCTGCCGGTCACCCATCGCTCCAGGCCAAGCACGCTTAACTTTGAAGTTTTTAGGAGATGGGCTTCCGGAAAAGAAGTTGCAACTTGTTGGTATGAGTATTCTATGAACCTTATTAAGCCCTCGGGCCGGGGTGTCACACCAGCACCGCCTCCTCCGCTCGACCCCGCCGCCGCCTCCTGCGCCGGACCAGCGCGGCCTGCCCGCTGACGAGCGCCGCCTCCTCGCTGAGATCTGCGCCGGTGCCGGAGTTCCGCGTGGGCGGCCGCGCGGGTGGAGGCCGCCGCCGCGTGTGCAGGCCACGCGTGGAGGCCGCGCGCCGCAGCCGCACCCGCGCCGCGAAGATGGAGCGGTCACGGAGGCGAAGTGAACCCGGCGGGTTGCTTCGCCCATCAGATTTTGAGGGACGAAATCAACCCGCATTCCATGCGGAGCCAACCCAACCCACTCGTTTTTCAACCAAACACTACGAAGGATGGGTCGAACCGGCCCGTGTCCAGCTCCATCCATCGAACCAAATAGAGTGTCAACTTTCAAGAGTATATTCTTTTAGGGTTCAACCTAACCCACCTCCAACCCTCATCCAAACAACCAAAAAAATAGGTCCAACCTAGATGGGTTCGGCCCATCACTCCAACCAAACACACGGTTAGAGTGTCAACTTTCAAGAGTCCTGCAGCGTCGCTGTTGCTGTCTCCTCGCCCGGCTGGACGCTCCAAATCAGCCTATCCTTCGCTATCCTTCGCTGCCATTCATTTTCATCCTGGTACGAGGCTGCTATGGGCCACACTCTGTGGTTGTAGTGTCAAGCCGGCTCAAATATAATATCAAAACTGTAGCATCACGCAGTTTAGTTGTGGTCTTGTGCGGCTCAAATACCAGTGAATAGTGACGAAAGATACGGATGGAATTGAAGTATGGTTCTGTCCAAGCTCGGATTGATTAATAATATGGTTTTTAAACAATTTGTTAGTATTATTAGTATCTTACTTTTCAGCAAAAATCTTTTTATTATGTGATGAAACATAACATATATATTTAGCGCTCATGCATGAGCATAACGTGTATGCTTACTTTAGTCAGACAATATATCAATATTGTATAGGTTGGGTAATGTAGAAGCATATATATGCTCTATGGTTATTTAAACCAGAGTTAAATACACTGGCGATCCTTAAACGTGTAGCATTGTCCTCCTTAGGTCCATAAACTCTCAAAACCGAAATTCACCCCCACCCCCTCAAAACTTGTAGTGTTGTGCTACTTAGGTCCATAAACTCTCAAACCTGAAATCCACCCCCGAACTTGTCGAGTGGTGCACCGTAGATCCATATTCTAGTCAGCACTTTTTGAAGGAGTATGGATCTTTGCGCGCCGCAACACTTGACAAGTTCAGGGGAGGGGCGGATTTCAGTTTTCGGAGTTCGTGGATCTAAGTGACACAACACTACAAGTTTAGGGAGGAGAATTTCGGTTTTAAGAGTTCATGGACCTAAATGGCACAACGCTAAAAGTTTAAGAACCGCCAACGTATTTAACTTACAATTATTTTTATAACATAAGATGCTCACAATTTAGATGTAGATTTAAGGGGACATATAGTTTTTCTAATAATGAGATAAAAATTGGGTTCATGAGTTATCTATCATAATAGGAGGACAAGGGTTATTTGAAATTATATTTCATACTGGAAAAAAAAGTTGGGTAACTTAGATCCAATGTTATGGGTTTATTTTGAAATATGTTGTATAGTGACAAAAATGTGTAATTTATAAGCACAATTAGGGGATTATTCTAATTATCTTTCGTAGCAACAGACGTGGTAGTTTATATACAAGTTTAGGCTCCGTTTGGATGAAAAGTTTTTTTAGTTTTTTTAGCTTGATACCATGGTTTTAAAAATACCTTGGTATCCGAAAGAAAGAACTGAATGACGTGCACACTCAGAAAAATATTATATGGCCACAATATCTCATGTACAGATCAATATAAAGGAGCTAACCTAAATTTGCTACAACAAACATAATATTGACAACAATTTATTTCCAATAAAGAGGACCCATTTCCTCCCTGCCTTTTATTTTTATTGATGCACACATAATCAAAGTACTTGAAACAGCTAACGGTTACTGTACGTGAGAACATGCACAATGATTAGACCATGGTAAACAACTACAAATTACTAATCTTTTCAGCAGAATGGTGGGAGTTTCCAGTTCGTGGCCTTGTTCTGAGGGGTGACCCCTTGAGGAACCAATGGTACCATTTCGCCGACAGTTTGGGGGTCCGTTTCTTTGTCTCGTAGTTGACATGATAGAGCCCGAATCTCTGTGTGTACCCAGAATTCCACTCAAAGTTGTCGAGAAGAGACCACACGAAGTAGCCACGCACATCGGCCCCTTTTCTTTAGATAGAGAGTGAAACGATCGATTAGACAAGAGGGGGCATATGTGACTTAATCAGTGTCCAGAGAGAAAGGAGGAAGGGAATGCAGATGCAGCAATGCATCCAAGGCATTGCTCAATGCAAAGCCCAAACCGTTGCTTCAACTGTTTTAGGATAGATCGAGAATTGTGACAGTTACCTTATCGCTGAGGCCAAAAAGGTGAGGTAGTCTTCAAGGTAATCGACTCTTTCTGTGTCATTGATAAAATCCTTGGCGATCATGCTGCCATTGCTTGCTTGAGCATAACCTAAAAAATGTTTCGCAGCACATGAACATGCATGTCCCCTCGTACTTTCCTTTTCCTGTGCTTATAGGGATGAATCCTAATTTTGAAAGTAGCAAGGTAGGGTTTCTAGCAATGATGTAGTTTCATATTCGCTGTATGATTTAAGCGTTTTAAAAGATTTGAATACTTGAAAGTAAATATAGAACATTGAGATGATGAATGTGTTTGAATAATCTTCCTTATGCAAAAGACTACAAAAGTCCTCTGAGTATATGTATAATATTTAAAATACAAATTTGCAATAGTGGAGAAATTGTATAAACCAATCTAGCCATTCAAACACATATTTTTATTTATTTCTATCTCAGGTGATATTATATTTCCAACTTGGCCCAATGTGTAGGCCTGTTCGTGCTTGGGCAGTGTCCTACTCATTTTACACTGATCAAAAGCACATAAGCTATAAATTTAGCTCAATTACTATATACTAGCCTTAAAAAAATAAACAACAAAATAGGATCCATACCATTTTCTGTGACGTATATTGGAGTGTTATTGTATCTTTCTTTGTAATACATGACTGTTTTTTTCCATCCCATATGGAACATTATAAAAATATTGGCGACCCAGTCTGCATGAAAGAGTGCAACACCATTAATCATCATATTCATACAAATTAGTTTGTCTTCATCTGAAAATTGGTCAAGTGCTCATAATTTCACCACAGAAATAGATGAGCACTTCAATTGATCCTAGGACTTGGACCTGAATAAGCAAAGAAACTGAACAACCCTTCTCACTACTAGGTCTTTGTCCTATCGCATTTTAAACGAATTATTTTTAGAGGATTTTCACACAAATAATATTATTTTAACAACACATAAAAATATTATTTTAACAACACATATTTACCCTTTTACCGATAAGTACTCCATCTCTTTCTGCTAAAGTAAGAACTCGGGCCTCTCCGTCAAGAGGATCCAATTCGCATTGTGAAAAAATGCAGTCCTTCAAATATGACGTCGTATAATGATTTAGCCCAATGAAATCCAATTTTGTGGCCTGTAGTTTCTTCTTCTGTTTCGATGTGAATTCAGGTAGGCTTGAACCCAAGATCTTGTGCATCTCTAGGGGATAATCACCGTGAATAATAGGATCCAGAAACCTTAGTATAAGCAAACAAGTTAACCAGTGCACAAAATGAATGGGAAAAATGGAAATAAACCACAAATTGCACAAAATTTAAACATATGGTTGAGTTGAGTTGACTAATAACATTACATGCTTAGATTTATTGTTGGCAAACAAATTGTTTTTCACTTAGGCTTTATGATTAGGACATTGTATCCAAACTCCAAAGTTATCATTCTAAAAGAGAAAGTGGAGTACCATGGACCGTTGAAAGAGAGAACCCGTTCAACTGCTAAGATGTCTGCGGAAGTATTGTGGAATGGTTCATACCATCTTGAGACAACAGTAATTCCAATATGACCACCTTGTTTCCCCTATCAAATGCCAAAGATACTAGGCAAAGAATTTATTAAAAAAGCTCATGTTGTTTTCGGAAGCTAATAAGCAAGTCATATGTAGGGTAGTGCATGGTTCATACCTGATACTTCTTTTTGTAAATGCGAGCTACATTTGCATGAGACAGTATGATATTGTGACCTACTATGTATGGCTCTGCTGAAGAATTGCCAAAAGCACAATTACCAAATGGCTTAGAACAGCGACCAGGAGCATATCGACCATACATATAGCTTAACTTTTGTGAACAAATTTGGCTCATTAAAAGTTGTCCAGAACTTTACTCGGTCACCAAACATCTTGAAGCATACATCTGCAAAGTAACCAAAGTCCTTCCTGGAAAGTTTTTAATAGTTAAATAAACTAATCAATCAAGTGGGGCATATTTTGGGTAAGACAACAAACATACTGAATTTCTGGGCTCAACCATCCACCGTATCGCTTGTCCAATTCATGTGGAATGTCATAGTGATATATTGTTACAAATGGCTGCATACCTGTTTCTGGAAGAAGTAAACAACTGCATATATTCAGAACTGTGCTAACTGCAAAAGTTCTTGTTGCATACCTTTCTGTAGAAGAGCATCAATAATGGCATTGTAGAATGCTACACCATCTGCATTAACTTCCCCAAATCGGCCTCCTGCAGCAAGAATTTGATTTGTAACCAATATTTAACTAACTCGACAAAACAACAAATATACCATAGGAAATGAAGTGACTGCACAGGTTCAAGTGTGTTAAACTAAACTCACTTGGTAGAATCCTTGCCCACGCTATTGAGAATCGGTATGCATTGACACCCAGGGAATGCATTAGGTTTATATCTTCCTGGAGCAGAGAACATACTTTCAGTTAGGGGTTGTACGGATGTGAAAAAAAAAATGTATCCGAACATCTCTGATCTCTAGTATGGATTCCCCACTGTATCATCTGGCATAAATAGCAATTCTTCAGAAATTATCTGTACTTTGCAAAACCAGAAGGTGTACCATGTATCGATGATAGTGATCATCAGCTGTATCACCATTGCTCCCATCCTGAATTGTACCTGATATTGTTGGAGTGGCAAAAAAAAAAAAGGTAACACGAGATAGCTGACAACAGTTCTAGTGTTCTACAAAGGAGCTGTGCTGTGCCTAGACTGAAACTGGGCAGTAATACAAACAGGCATGCTTCACCTCGCTTATGGGCGAAGACATCCCAATTGCTTAGGCTTTTGCCCCCTCCAAATATCCTCCTTCAATCTGAAGAATCAGATAACAGCGTCAGTGAAGATAAAGAACAGCAAGGCGACTCAGAGAACAGCGGCAGAGGCGAGTACCTGGTAAGCAGAGGTGGAGGTCCCGAACAAGAAGTTGTCAGGGAACTCGCTGCGATCAACGGCCGAAGCGCGCGGCAGGAGCTCAAGGGCAAGCAAGAGCGAGAGCCCGATCACCACGCTCGCCGCCATCTCCTTCCTGCTCCTGGCCGCTACTCCATCCATTGTCTCTGCTCTCTCCCTGCCTCCGGCCCGGCCTATGCTATCATGCAGAGGCAGAGCTGAGACGACAGGGTTGTCAGTGGAAACAACAGAAGAGCTCGACGGGGACAAGAGCTGACCCGAGCAGCTGCAGCATGGTCTCATCACAATCGTCTACGCCGAAAACTGAATCATTTGAATCGGCAAGTGGATTCGTTCACGCATGTGCAGCGGTCGAGCGGATGTGGATCGAATGCTTCGGTGGGCACCGGCAGTTTAAGTAGGATATCGACCTTGCCTGCAGTTGGCGGATGCAGGTTTTACTCGTGCCTAGGACCTCCAAGAAACCAAACATTTTGTATGATCGACATGATAAGATGGAGATAAATATCTAGTGTCGAACTCTAAAAAAAATAAATATCTAGTGTCGAGTGAGGTGGTCCCTTTGCATTTTCCGTGTCCTCATCAAGCTCTCGATGTGAATAAGATGAAAATAGAGGATAATAAGTCCAAAGTAATGGTCCTCTTCATTGTGAAGAACCTAGTGTAGATGAGTACATCCACGTATCCATATTCCATCATACAATACAAGTGACTAGAAATTAATTAAAACAAGAAAAATGAAATCTGAACGCATAGATACCACTATCTCAGAACTAAAGAGGGCCAGAGGAAGGGAGCATAGTAGCAGGCCGAGAGAGCACAGAAGAGGGGGCGGGCGCCGGCTGCCCTGGCTGCGTGGCCTGCTCTGTCCGCAGAAGGGGCAGGCGGCAGGGTGTGCGGCGTTCGCGGCGGCGGTCGCCTGACGTCCTGAGGCCTTGACGGTGGTGGTGGTGGTGGTGGGCTGGATAGCCAGCGTGGGCGCCAACGCATCAGGATTCAAGGGAGAGGGCGACGAGCCGCGCAGAGCCGCGGATGAGGCAGTGGCTGTCGCTCACGAGCCAGAGGAATGGGCCTCATTTATGGCTTTATTGGTCTAAAAACTATATGGGGTATAGAGTGCCAGTGGCCCAACGACTAGAGACCGGGCCCGAGGCCTGGGCCACTGCTTGCCTGGGAGCTGGAAATCCTCATCCAAAAAAGGCATGGACAGAGACTTGAATCACGAGCCCTATTTGTTTTTTAGGTTTTTATTTTTAGTGTTTTTTATTTAACTTCAGTAGAGTGCTAAGGTCTAAAATGATGCCTTGAGTATAGTCCACCTCACAAAACTTTATATCACAAAAGTGAGCTAAAGTGGTCTAAACTTTTAGTCCTTAACTCTAGCCACTAAACTTTAAATTTAAACTAGGGAATCCATACAAACCCTAAATTAAGGTCATTTTTGTTTTCTTTTCTTTTCTCCACTTTTTAATGTATATTCTACCAATTTGATATGTCATAAATTCAAACAATATGATTATGAGTTTATACAAAGGATTAATATTTAAATTCAAGGATTCAAACATATTAATTAGTTAGCAAGCACGTGAATTCAGGTAGTGGCAGCAGTGGTGGCGCCACGCTTCTTCCTTGGAGGCGCCGTTTAGGAGGTTGTTCTTCTCCGTCTGCAGTGCTGGCCAACGCCGTGGCGAGAAAGGTGGAGGCCTTGTTGAAGATTTGAGTTTGTGGTGTCAACGATGAAGGCAACCAAGAAGAGGGCGTTGGCACGGTGATTGACGGGTTTCGCCTCTCGCTTGGCAAACGAAGGGCGGTGGTTTGGTAGGATTGTACACTAGTTGCGACCACAAAATTGGTGGAGGCTGGTGTGGAAGATAGTGGACAACATATTTGAGTTGTCATGTTGACCTGTGGTGGTATGGCGTTGTCGTTGACAAAGGCCGCACAAAGGGCGGCTGTTTCCAATGCGAGGTGTTCTAACTGGCACTTGTTTCCCATGTTCAAGTCCTTCCACCTGGATCTATATATCTCCATGGAGGTTGCCTTGAGTAACTCCCAAAAAATAAGCTCCTTGTTGTGTGTCATAGTCTAATCGGTTGATCTTTTCTCTTGTAGAGACCATACCCCCTCACAAACCGCCCCACAACACTTTACAAACTTTGGTGCTCACCAACAACACCTAGTCGCCTAGGAGCAAAGCTCCAAGATTAACATATACTTTATTGAATTGCTTGACATTTGGCATAAATTGCTTAAGGCTTTGAACATCTTACAAGTGCTCTATTTTTTTTGGGTACTTTTGTTGATGCTCTCACGCAACTCAAAAAACTCTTACCCAAACCAAAGGATCTCACTTATCACGCAAATCACATGAGAAAAGGGACAACTAGAGAGCTCTATAGGCTTTCTAAATATTAGTTGGACGTGGAAGGCATCAGTAGCCCCCCAAAGTGGGAGATGGTAAGTACTTGTGTTCCATGAAAGTCATTGAGGAACTTATCACACAAAACCACCCTACCTGGTTTTAGAAACCTGCCAGCATTTTACGTTAACATAGTGGTATCGATAGCAGGCGAGGACGCCACAGATGAATTGAGAGGGCACTACCAGGAACTAAGGATGGGGTAGGCGATCAGTGGAGCGCCTAGGGCAGGGACATGGTGGATTCTGGCCCAAGATAGTATCGAGGGGTGGTGAGCAAGGTAGCATAGGAGAAAAAATGGTGGACACAATTGGCAAAGGCCAAGTCACCGGCAACTGAGGACGACTTCGACTTGTGTGTGTATCAATACGGCAGTAAATATTATTTAATATTTTACAAATCATGCACATACATTGCACCAGTGAGGAAATCCACTGATGACATTTATGCCCAGTGTTTTGCCCAAACTCAGTACACAGTATCCTTCATCAAAATGAAACAACCCTCAAAACACAATGTGTGTCGTACACTTTCGGATGGAGGATCTGATTGGATTTTGTAGAGCGACAGTTCAGGAGCGACTTCGCCCATTTTATTCAACGAAATCAAACATGCATAGTTAGTAGCTTGTTCATTCACATGACAATCTGATGATCGAGGAGAACGATAATGGATCATTATTATGCAGTGCACTGATGCAGCTGGGAACTTTGTGTCGGAGCCTTGTCCCAACAAGTGATCCCTTGAGAAACTTCCTGAACCACTTGGCTGAAAATTTTGGAGTCCGCTTGAGCGTGTTGAAGTTGACATGATAGAGGCCCAACCTTAGCGTGTACCCGGACGTCCACTCAAAGCAATCCAGCAAAGACCATATGAAGTAACCGCGCACGTCGGCACCGTTTTCTTCGAGTTAGAGAGACACAAGCATTCATCAAGGAGAAAAGGCTAAAATATATAGATTTGAGCTAAAACTTACGTCCAACCGGTAAGAGTTGAGAAAAAGTACATACCTTATGGCCGAGGCTAAAAAGGTCAGGTAGTCACGAATATAGTTAACTCTTGGAGTATCGTTGGTAAAATCCTTGGCACTCATGTTGCTATTGCTTGCTTGAGCATATCCTGAAAAACATGAATACATGCTAGATATCGCATACATTGTATCGTGTTGTACTGTTGTGACAGCAATATTACATAAGCAATAGCTAGCTTAACTTAGTGAGAAGGCATGTCAACTTGAAACTTTGCAATTTATTCCATAAAGCAGCTTTACCAGTGAAGCTAAAAATGTTTTCCAAAAAAAGTTTGGTAAAACAAACGAAAGATAGCAGAGAGAAAGTTGGGAGAAGTTAGCACAATATAGTATTTTTCTCAGATTTACCCAGCTTCACCTGGGGAACTGTGTCAATGAGAGAAACTAAAATAGCATAAGGGAGAAGTTGTTTATCAGAACCCGTTTCGTAGAAGCTAAAAATAGCTTTGCTTACCAAACACGCCGAACTATGATGGACGGCATAAAATTTCATTAGGTATAAAAAATAACACCCAAATTTGAGTTGAGCTAGGCTAACTTTCTTAGTTTTCAAAATAGGAAGGTAGGCTTTGATACACTGGTGGAGGTGTAGTATTTCATCGTAACATAGTATCAATTCAAGCTATCAAAAGATTGGTCCAGATTAATCTTCATTACAGTTGATCAACTAAAAATGGGATAAAAATTAGGGATGACAATCACACCCGCGAGTACAGGTGTAACCTTGGGGCGTCTTTTGTGTCAGGGCCCGCAAAGATGTAGGTCGGGTGGGTGTCATATTTTACCCACGGGTGACCTGAGGGCCTGAAACTATGGTTTTCTATTTTTCACACTCCATTTAGGTGTCTAAAACTAATCCTTGGCACAAGTATATGCACGCACAAACGAAGAATGATTTGTATGGACTATGTTGTCTACAAAATATCTACTAGACTAAATTTAAGTTGTTGTGAACTTTCGATTTGTTGGTAATGTGATAAAATGATAATTATGTGTTATTTTTCTCTCAAATTTTATAATCTTTCGGTTATATGTTAGCTTCTTATTAACACACAATATGTGTGACCAGAGACCCACGAGAACACCTACGGTAATGGATGCGAGTATGACATTGCACTTGCAAGGCTCCTTGAGGACAGACGTAGCCAAATATCGTGATCGTCATCGAGGGCAGGTTTTTACTCTACCCGCGCCTTACATGACCATTGTCATCCCTAATAACAAAAATAAAGGTGTAATAACAAAAATGATAGGCCTTTATTAGGGGAAATATGCAAGGAGAGCAGAAATATTACACAAAACTATCTATCGATCCAAATCGATCTTCCTTTTTCTTTTGTTTCTTTTTTTTTTTGTGGAAAGTGACATTTTATATCTATAATATCTAACTGAAGTGTCATTGTCTTGGCAATGAATAGGACACTGCCCAAGCACACAATCCACACTCTGTGTGATGTTGTTGCATATTAGTGAGATAAAAGCATATAACATTATTTCTACAAAAATATTAAATGACAACAAGTTCAGCAGATACAAAATAAACTAACAGAAAGAAGCCATACCGTTTTCTGTAATTTAGGTTGGTGTGTTATTGTATCTTTCTTTGTAATACATGACCACTTGTTCCATCCCATCTGGAACAGAATAATAGAAATGTGCTCCTGTCTGCATGAATGAGATTGCAACGACAACAATTACCACTTGATTATTCCCTTCAAGCAGGGTTTCAAACAAATTAGTTTTCCATTTTGTCAGTTCCAAAATCAATTGAAATTTTGCACTCACTAAAAAAGGAGATGGTCAGTTTAGTTGTTCCTCACTTTCCTATGACTCGAACACAAATGGGGAAGGAATTTAGGAACCTCCTGATAACCACTAGGATGATGACATATTTCGAGCTCAAATAAATTGATATTAAGTAGTTATGTATTTAATTACCGCTTCACCAATAAGTACTCCATCATCGTTTACTGCTGAACTGGAAACTCGAGCATCCCCAACAAGAAGATCTACTTCACATGGTGAGAAGATGCAATCCTTCAGATATGATGTCGTATAATGATTTAGTCCAATGAAATCCAATCTTGTGGCCTTTAATTTCTTCTTTTTTGCTTGAATGTGAATTCAGGTAAGTTTGAACCTAATATCTTGCGCATCTCTACGGGATAATCACCAAGAATTATAGGATCCAAAAACCTAGCATATATAATTAAACAATGAGGAAATCAAATAATAATATTACAATCTAGCATTTATAGTTAGATTATTAAGTGTCTATTACCATCCTAAGGGAAAGAAATAGTACCATGGACCACCAAAAGATAAAGCACGTTCAACTGCTAAGATGTCTATTGTGATATTCCGAATGGTTTGTACCATATTGCGCAAATAGAAATTCGATATGACCACCTTGCTTCTCCTACAAAATGGCAAATATATATCAAGGGCTTATTTTCTTTAACAATTATTTAGAAAGCTTCAGTGACGTTGTTTTTTAGGATTAGCACATAGACAAGGATAGGAATATCAACTTTTTTAGGAAACAGAGGGGCCGAAGCCCCTAGTGAAAAATTTTGTTGATAAACAAGAAAAAAAAACAGAGCACAAAAAAAACAGAACAAAGGAGTGACTACTGTTTGTACCTGATATCTTTTTCTATAAATATTGACTGCATTTGCATGTGACAATATCATATTGTGTCCTGCTATGTATGGCTCTATTGTGGAATTCCCAAAGGCACAATTACCAAATGGCTGAGTGCAACGACCGGTGGGTACAATCCATCCATATAACTGAACTTCAAGAACAGATTTGGCTGATTAAATGTCATCCAAAATTTTACTCGATCACCAAACATCATGAAGCATACTTCTGCAAAGTATACAAAGTCCTTCCTAGAAGGTATTTCGAAGTCAGATAAATCAAACCATCAATCTAGAAATATAATGCACCTTTTATGACATAGCAACAATCCCAATAGACATACTGAATTTCTGAGCTCAACCATCCACCATATCGCATTTCCAGTTCTTGTGGAATGTCGTAATGTGATATTGTTACAAACGGTTGTATGCCTATTTATAAACGAAATCAACAACTTATATCTTCAAAATTGTGTTTCCATTGCACAAATTTTACAGACTTACCCCTTTTGCAGAAGAGCATCAATAAGCTTATTGTAAAATGCTACACCATCTTGAGTAACATGTCCAAATTGGCCTCCTACAACAAGTTAATTATGAAGACATCAGTTTGCTCAATTGACTCTCCAAGTGAACAATAAATTCCTTACAGAAGCAAGTGTGTTAGTTAAGTATTCTAAACTCACTTGGTAGAATTCTTGTCCACGATATGGAGAACCGGTATGAGTTGACACCCAAGGAATGCATCAATTCAATGTCTTCCTGGAGCAGAGAAACATGCTTAGGTAGTTGAGGTAGGATTCACGTGATGAACAATATACAATATAATTGGAATAGAAATTCATTTCGTACACTAATTATTCAATAAAGGATAATATTTGCATTTTGGAGAGAGAGAAAAAATGAACTTGCATGTAACCAAAAAGAGGGAAAAAAAGAGTTTACCATGTAATGATGATAGTGATCAGAAGTAGTATCACCGTTGCTTCCATCCTCGATTGTACCTGCAACCAGTATTAAAGATTGAAGGAACATAAAGGTTAACACAGATAAATAAAGGGAAAGAACTATTGACACGAAAGGAGTTGTCCCCTGAATGAAAGTGGACAGGTGATGCAAATTATCATTCCTCACCTAGCTTATGGGAGAATACATCCCAATTGCTGAGGCCTCTCTTACCCTCTAAATATGCACCTTCAATCTGATTTAATCAATATATTAAATTAAATGTTATGTATATATATCACAAAGACCAATCCAAGATACGAGTAGGACAATGGAATAGATCAATTATGTGTTGCACCGTGTATATGCTCAGCATGTACTATACGCACCGTCCAAAACTATTTTGAGATTTGTGCTATGCACATTACGCAATGCAAAATACACTCTATACCCAATGTGTAACACTACGGTTTTGGATGACACATATCTCGATACACTATGTGGATGGCCCAGATAACACATGATGAGCGTGTATGCATAGCAGAAATGCTTTTGGAATAAAAGACAGATTTGCCACCTCCACTAATTTAGCAAGCACCGCCAATACAACACAAAACGACGTCTATCTATTGGCATGCGAGGTGCTTCTCCGCCGGTCCGCCCAGGTATAGAAATCCATACAGCCCGAGGCACGGTGGTTAGGCCCGAAGCACGACAATTAGATTAGGCTCCACACGAGCACGGCCTGACCCGATAACATGCGGGCCCAGGCTAGCCCGGCCCGATGTTGCAGGTCGTGCTTGGGCCAACCTCTAAGCCCGCGGACTAGCACAACACAACCCGTATTTTAGTGGCAAGCCCGATGGTGGCCCGGTAACCACCATGCAAGGTCGGCCCTACAACGAATAACAAAAAAGGAGAAGCAAAGGGGATGCTTCCTCGTGGTCACACACACCTGCATGCTCCCGTGACTCCTCCCCTCAGCGGGAATATCTGCGCGTCCTTCTCTCCCCACCGCGACTCGCGGAGTCGCGAAGTTTCCTTCCGCCGCTCTAGTGCCACCTCATCGCGTTCGCTTACCCGGGTGTTCAGATTGGGGTAATTCGGGTAACACAAATTTTGTAATCTAAAATGCTACCCGATTTTTGTGCCGAAAAAATCACTACCCGCCATTTTGGGTACCTGCAATTTCAGGTTTGGGTAATACACGAGGTTCTGCGATGGCGATGGATGAGGGTGGCGGCCGGGACTTTGAGGTCAACACGAGGTGTTGGAGTTAGGGCAGCGTGTGCAGTAGCCTGACCACCTGGCGCAGAGGAGGCCGAGCGAGCAAGCAGCGACGGAGACGCGAGTGCTGCCGGCGACACGAGCTCCTTCTCGTCCCTGTCCCACGCGCTCCTCACTCCTGGCCCCTCGATCTGCTGGTGTTGTGGTGTCGGTGCCGGGGTCCAGCTCGAGGGTTCGACGCTCCGCCGCTGAAACCCGAATACTCAAGGCAGAGACACCACCGCCCTATAAAATGTTGTGCGACTTCACGTTTTGTGGAGAGCTCAAGGTGAGTCACCGTGGAGGGATGGGCCTGTGGGATCCTTTTGTGTTCGGATGAGCGTTGGGCTGTTCTTTATTGGGTCAAATGAAGTGAACTAAATTAATCTCAAAAAAAAAAAAAAAAAAAAAAAATGAAGTGAACTAAATTGACAGGGTTGTTGTATGTTCTGTAGATATCGGGTATATTGGGTAATTCGGTATTGTGACTTGTTACCCAAGTAATTTTGGGTACCTCAAGTTAATATCCGAACTACCCAAAACATTTTCGGTTCGGGTAATGGGTGTTTTGCCCAGAGTGAGTGCCACCCTCTCTTCTTCCTTTTGTTCGCCCGCGCAAGGCTCGCCCTCATGCTCCTCTCCTCTCCGCTTGGGTGCGCCGCCGCTTGGCACGACCAGCCTCTCGATCTTTCTTCCCCTACTCATGACCTCCACGACGTAGATATCTAGAGCACCCGTCGAGGGCTTGCCACATCCGCGTCAAGTCATGCTGCCGCCACCTTCCCCAACTCATGTCTTTCACACGGCCGGGCGGCGGTCTTCCGCTCCGACGCGGGCCTCGGGCTCGCCGTCCCTTCTTCGCAAACGTGCTTCCCGGGCCAGTCCGCCCCGAAAATTGGTTTAGCGGACCGTGCCTGGGCCGCTGGTCGGCACGAGGCTTGGGAGGCACAACGGGCTATGCCGCCCGCCCCATCGGGCTGTACATGGCATGGGCCCGTGCGGGCTGGCCCGTTGGACATCTATAGACCTAGTACAACACAAAAGACTTGTATATTCGCATGGGGTTTGGAGCGAGCACACCATTAGCCGCTGTAATTCGATCATGCCCACTTTTTTTTAAGAACTCCAGGGGTAAAGAAACACCTAGAAATGCATTAAAAAAGGTGCATTTTTTCAAAAACCTGAAGTACAAAAATAAGTTAGCGGTCATTACAGCCAGACAGAAGAGCTCAAGAAACAAAGGAGACAAAGAAAAAAAACACTTTAACAATTACCAAAATCGCTTCAATAGAAGTTTCAAAAAAAGAACACTTCAAGAATACCCATTGATCAAAATTTGCTAAAAGCGCGAACTTGACTCTATGCATCAAAGGCATAAGTTCTTTGCAGAATAAACCATCTCTTTGCACAAGTCTGTTTTATGAACCAGTCGTTTGATCTCAGAAACTTTAGTGCTTCGATGGCATGGGCGCTGGCGCATGGCTGCCTGGGTGTCGACCTGCCTAGGAGGCCAGACTAGTACCTGGTATGCGGAGGTGGAGGTCCCGAACATGAAGCTGTCAGGGAACTGGCCGCGGTCGAGGGGCGAGGCGCACGGGCACGGCAGGATCTCGTGAGCAAGCAAGAGCAGGAGCCACACCACCTCGGCCGCCATTTCCGATCTCGCAGTCGCTGTTATTCTTCAGTTCTCCTGTCTGAAGCTCTCCCAGCTTCTCTCAAATGAAATTAGATTCGAACACGAGCTTTTTCTTTGGTGCGCGCGCGCACTTACCTATCCTGTGTGCTGTAGCCTGGGCTGCGTGGCTGTTTTGGTACGTGAACGTGACGGCCGGCACTGTGAGAATGCGATTTTGCAAGGGACCTGACGCTGACGCAAGAACCGCTACCCCCCGCGGCCCGTGGGTTTCAGGCTTCAGCTCCCCAATCCCTGTCCGGACATGTGTCACGTCCACGTCATCATCTTTTCGTCGTACGCTCGCACGGTTTGGTTGTGGTCTTGTGAAATTGTGCCTCTATATTGTGGCCTCAAGGTAGCACAAGCCTGGCCCCTGGAGAGACGCTTATACTTTTCCATGTGGCCCGCGGCCCGCCCAAAGCCCGCCGCTTTGGCCCGCCCAAGCACGGCCCGACCCGGTGGCAACGGACCCGGGCTAGCACGGCCCGAGACGCCCGAAGCGTGCCGGTGGCGACGACGGGCCACGGGAAAAGGAGGAGGCCCAGTGCCAAAGTAGCCCAACGGCTATTTCCAAATGCCTAGCCCATCGGCCGAAAACCCTACCCCCCTAATATAATGAACGCGTCGTGGCGTTCCCCGTCCCCCTTCTCACTCGCCTACGCCAGCTCCCCAGCCCTAACCCTAAATCTGTCGCCGCCGCACTCCAGTTGAGCTCGATACGCCTCCAACGATCGCGTTCCTCTTCGGCTATGAGCCAGTACCAAAGGGTATCAGATATATGATCCAGTACGCGACAAGTTGATGATATCCCGAGATGTCATGTTTGATGAGAAGAAGGCTTGGAATTGGGTGGAGAATGGCAGCAGTCAAGGCGGCGAGACACAGACAGCAACTCCTTACACGTTCGATGTTCAGTACTCGGACACTATTCCCCGGTCCGACAACGCACTGACCCGTGTCGGGTGCCGATCGCCTCAAGGCACCGATCCGGTCCTCACCGTTGCGTCAATTCCAACTACAGGTGATCAAAGTACACCTCCACACATGCCTATCTCAAGAAGCTCGGGGTCGGGATCAACAAGTTCGTTGCATCCGATTCAGTAGGCTACTCCTCCAAGTGTCGACTCAGATGATTCAGACGGTGGACCAAGGCGGTACAGAACTATTCCTAATGTCCTTGAGACTACTGAAGAAGTAAATGGGTTCGAGTATAGTGGAGTTTGTTTGGTGGCTGCAGAAGAGCCACGCTCGGTGGAGGAAGCCATGACTGAACGGTGCTGGAGAGAGGCCATGCAAGCAGAGATGCAGGCAATAGAAGATAATAGGACCTGGGAAATCGCGACAAGCCGTGCAATCGGAAGGAAATCGGTCTTAAATGGGTTTTCAAAGTCAAGAAGAATCCTAAAGGACAGATTGTGAAACACAAAGCACGTTTAGAGGCCAAGGGTTATGCTCAACAAAGAGGGGTGGATTTTGATGAAGTTTTCGCACCAAAGGGCCGAATTGAGACGGTGAGAGTGATGTTGGCATTGGCAAATCGTAAGGGATGGCAACTACACCATATGGACGTCAAATCGGCGTTTTAATGGAGATTTGTCGAAACAGTCTTTGTGCAACAACCACCGGGATTCATAGTTGGCAAAGGAGACAAGGTGCTGAAATTAAGAAAGGCCCTCTATGGGTTGAGGCGGCACCTCGGCCTGAATGCAAAACTCGATAGAGAGCTAGTTGCATTAGGTTTTGTGAAAAGCAAGCTTGATCATGCTGTGTACAGGAGGCACAACAAAAAAGTCTTTTTCTACTTGTGGGGTGTATGTTGATGACTTGATCATCTCGGGGCCCGATGTCGCTGACATTGATTACTTTAAGGTGAGATGGTAAAGAAGTTCAGCATGAGTGATTTAGGTCTTTTAAGCTATTATCTTGGGATCGAGGTAAAGCAAGAGAAAGATGGGATCACACCGAGTCAATATGCCTATGCAAAGAAGATATTGGAGTCGGCAGGGATGAGCAAATGCAACTCAACCGTGACACCAATGGAGGTGAGACTCAAGTTCAGCGTGGGAGAAAAAGGTGGTTGAGCCCACAGCATACAGAAGCATAATTAAGAGCCTTAGATACATTATCAACACCGACCCGATCTAGCTTTCTCGGTCGGTGTTGTCAGCAGGTATATGCAGGCTCCAAGCAGAGAACACTGGGCTGCTATAAAGCATATTCTTAGATATCTGAAAGGAACTATGGAGTATGGCTGCAAATATGGGCGAGGCACTGATCACAAACCACTCTTATTGGGATATAGTGATAGCGACTTTCTTTGGAGACGTTGCCGACTGGAAAAGCACCACACCGGAGTTGTTTATTTCCTTGGCGACAGTTTGGTTACTTGGGCATCACGTAAACAAAGAATTGTGGCGCTTTCGTCATGTGAAGCCGAGTATGTGGCAGTAGCTGCGGCAGCCTGTCAGGGTGTTTGGTTGAGCCGGTTGCTTGGTGATTTGCTAGGAACAAAGGAGGCGACTGTCAAGCTCCTGATGGACAATATGTCGGCCATCGCTCGAAGCAGAATCCAAAGGCATCACGATCGAAGCAAGCATATTGATACGAAATATCACTTCATTCGCGAATGCATAGAGGAAGGCAAGGTGGAGGTGGAACACATTGGCACCTGCGGGATCGGTTGGCGCATCTCTTCACGAAGGCCCTCGGGCGTGTCGGGTTCTTGGAGCTCGGGAAGGCTTTAGGCGTCATTAAGGTGCATCAAGTTTAGGGGGTGATTTGTTAGCTAAATTGTTGCACGCATGTAATCTTTTGTTGCTTAGAATTGAGTCATAAGCTAGGCTAGGGGATTAGCCTGACCGGTGGCGTGCTAGGTCGACTTATCCTGTGTGAGTTGGTCGTAGCGCCGCGGTGCGAAGCATTGCGCACGCAGCGCTGCGTCAGCAGAAAACGGTGTCGCGCACGATGGGCGGCACGGCGCGGTGGGACTCGGTGTAATCGCGAAGTTTGTCATGGATACGATGCGTATCTCTGTACTCCCTCCGTCCCCAAAATAAACGACGTTTTAAACTTCCCGAGAAACATCTGCCGGTAATTATATATTAAAATAGGATTAATATTTATATTACATAATTAGTATCATTGGAAAGATCTTTTGATCTAGTTTTTTAACAAATTTATTTAGAGATTTAAATCTTCTACGTATTTTCTACAAATTGAGTCAAACTTATGGCACGAAAACCCAAAACGTCGTTTATTTTGGGACGGAGGGAGTAAGTAATGAATAAAGACCAAAGGACCGCATCTTGGCGGTGAATGATCTCTATTTACTTGTGCAAGTTGTTTTCTTAGTTTCCATCTAATTTACTCTCGCCGGAGCACTGTCGTGCGCCGCCGGTGACCACGCCCGCCACCCGCCAAGTTGTTCGTGTTCAACAGCCGCTGCCCGCTGGCAGGCGAGGGCTGTGGAGGGGGCATGGCGGTGGAACTGGTCGCCCCGAGTCACCCGGGAGGGCGACGCGAGGGGAGGGATGGGTTCCTTCAGTTTTTAGTTTAGGTTGCTGATTGTTTCTTCCATTTTCAGTCTAGAGTGAAAAAACTATGGAGTAGTGCTAGCATACAGTGACATTAGTGTTTTGCAACTGGTCCAGAGATCCGTGAAAGCATTGAATACTTAAAGCCTGTTGCTTTTTATCAAATTGCAAACTCGCATGCAAGCTCTGCTTCTGAGCAGAGGGAGTGAGTTGACAGCCAATAATTTTTATTTCATGGGCACCGGGACGCCCAGTTGAGCAGCAGCTGCTTTGAAGATTTTCGTGGCACCCTCACCTCCAGCGTATAGTAAACAGGCAATGTTTAGAAGATTCCCAGCCCCAAAATTTAAAAAGCTGCGGCTGCTCTAACTACCGCAAAGAGAACAGCTCAAATGTCAACCATAATACGTGTGCGAATCCATGGAAAAGTCCACCGGACTTCCAAGCTTTGGCATCATTGTACTTTTTTATTGAGAGGATTGCATTTATGTACGTTTTGTACTTCTGTTGCTGAAGCTGGGAGGCACTACTCATGAAGAACCAATAAGTTCTTCACTAAGAAAGACATCTCATGGGTGAATATGATTTGGGAGAAGCATTATAGTAATGGAAGGCTTCCAGGTAACACTAAAAAGGCTCTTTCTGGTGGCGGGACATTCTAAAACTCCTTCCCAAATTCAAAAAATATCCATTGTAAATGTCCAGAGTGGGCTCACTGTCAGCAGCTCCTCTCCAGCTGACCCGCCAGCAAAGGTGACACCGCAGGCCGCCCAGGAACCCAAGGCCCAAGAAGATGAATCCGAAATACTTTGGTCATCAGTGGCCCTGTATTCGTTAAATAGACAGGCACCCGATGGGGAAGGATATCATGTAAATGACAAGTTATTTCATATGCAATATTCATCCGCCATCGTTCTAGCTTTCTTCTTCTTCTTCTTCCCCAAGCCGCTCTCTAGAAATTCCCCATTCTCGCTTCCTCCTTCCGATTTCCCCGCTTCGATTACCTCACATCCGGTATCAAAGACACCGTCCTCGGCACCAACCTCTCGCGCCGCACTTGTACTCCATCGGTGGTTTGATTCAAGCAGATTTGGTCGGGTTCTTCATCGTGTTAAATGCGCAATCGCGGACTGAGCGGATGCACCCGTAATTCCAGCTCTCTAATCCCACTTGTGGTCGGCGCTGACGATCTGGAGCCATCTCACGAGCACTTCACCCGCCGCCAGAAACACCTCGGCGTGATGGATCCAACTCACAAGCTGCTGCTCGACGGCATCGCGCGTTTGGAGAGCCGCTTCGACACCATGGAGGAGAAGATGGACCAGAACAACCTCGCCGCGTCCCGGCGCCTCGACATCCTGGAGGACGCAGGCAAGGTGTTCGATGAATGGCGCCCGAAGATTAACTCCGACATCGACGACCTGCGCGGCGAGATCGGCCGTCTCTCGTCCGTCAAGCTGGAGGTCGGGAAGATTTCAAAGTTCCTGGAGCGTTCTATGGTGGCCGGTCCGTCTGAGGAACCAGGTGTCCATGGCGCCACCCCTTCCATGCCGTTGCTGAAGCCAGCGTCCGCACCGTCTACACCGACCGCACGTTCGCCGATGTTTCAGCAGCCGCAACCTCCTCTGGCGTTCCGCACCGCGCCTCCCTCTCCAACCATGAAGCGGGAGTCACCACCACCTCTACGAGGCCATCTCGGTCTCCATGGTGGCCCCGAGGTCGCCCCCCGCGCCCATCTGCGCGGGAACCGCGGCCAACTCGCCCGCGGCACCACCCGTCGGTCGGGGTGGCCGGAGTGGTTACCACTCTGACGCCACCAAATCACCAGGGTACGTTCTTCTACAATCCCCCTTCTGCGTGTCCATTTCCTAGAGCATCACACTACCCTCGCCCACCACCGCCTCCGCCTCCAACACCCAACCATCACCTTCCACCACCACCACCACAGCCTCCTCATCCCAGCCACCCCATTCCACCACTGCCCTTCCACCCTGAGTCCACTCATCATGGGAGTTACCGTGGTGATCACAACACTAAGCTACCCAAATTTGATTTCCCAACCTTTGATGGTGAGCACCCCAAGATGTGGATTAAACAAGCCATACACTACTTCAAGTTGTACCGAGTAGAGTCCGAGTTGTGGATACAGGCCTCCACTATGCATTTTCGTGGCAATGCTAAGCGCTGGTTGTCTGCCATTGAGGATGAGTTGGAGTCGGTTGATTGGCGGGAGTTACGCTCCACGACTTCTTCTTTGCGTTTTGCACGCGACGAACATGAGTTGTTGGTTCGCCGTTTTTTCCAGCTTCGCCAAACTGGGTCTGTAGATGAGTACACTGACCAGTTTCTCCCACTTATCGATGAGCTCACAGCCTATTCCAAAACCACAGACACTGTCCATTACATCCAGCGCTATATCGATGGCTTACGCGATGACATTAAGGGTGTTTTATTGGTTCATCGTCCTTCTACTCGATCTTGCTTGTACTCGCCAAATTGCGGGAGGAGGCGATGGGGCCTCGAAGCGGCGATTCAGCGCTATGATGGGGTACCACCTTCCAAGCGGCATGGACAAACCCTCCTCCCTTGCCGTTACCTCCACGGCTGGAAGGAGATGACAAACGCCCAATGATTGATGACAAGTTCAAGGCTCTTCGGGAATCACGGCGTGCTCAGGGGCTCTGCATGCGTTGCGGTGGCAAATGGGCTCGCGGTCACAAATGTTCCGAAAGCGTTCAGCTCCACCTCGTCCCAAGAACTGTTGGATATATTTCCAGAATACACTGATGAAGGTGAGCCCGAGCCTCCAACCCCATCGATTCCCGTTATGATGCACTGTCGGTGCAACATCGGTGGGCACCGCTTCCCGGGTACTCTGTGTTTGCAAGGTGATATTCAGGGTCGTGCTCACAATTCTTATTGACTCGCAGCCTCCATACCTTTCTCGATTAGCTACGTGGCTGACCGGTATTTCGGCATTGAACCACTGCTACAGCCGATGCAAGTTCAGGTTGCTAATGGTAGTATTTTGACATGTGACTCCTGTATTCCTTCTGCTCTATGGTCTGTGCAAGGGTATCAGTTTGTCTCTGATTTGAAGCTGTTGCAGCTGTCTAGTTATGACATGATACTTGGGCTCGATTGGTTGTCATCATTCAGCCCTATGCAGGTGGATTGGGCAAATCAGTGGATGGTGATTCCTTATAGAGGTTCTTCTGCAGTGTTGCTGGGTAGTCATCCTACTCTTCCAGTTGGCTCCTTAATTCAGCTCAGTTTGTTGCAAGACCCTTCCAAGTCAACACCCCTGACTGTTACTGATCCTGAATTACAGCAACTACTGAAGGAGTATGAGCACATTTTTCAACCACCAATTGGTTTACCTCCACCAAGAGCATGTGACCACTCGATTCCATTGATCCCTGGTGCACAACCTGTGTTTGTTCGGCCTTACAGATATGCTCCTATCTTGAAAAATGAAATTGAGAAGCAAGTAAATGATATGCTGAATCAGGGAATCATTCAACCCAGCCATAGTGCCTTCGCTTCCCCGGTCTTGCTGGTCAAGAAAAAGGATGGTTCATGGCGGTTTTGCATCGATTACCGTCAGCTCAATGCCATTACAGTTAAGGGCAAGTATCCTGTGCCTATCATCGAAGAGCTATTGGATGAACTCTCAGGCGCTGCATATTTCTCTACCTTGGACCTTCAAGCTGGTTTCCATCAAATTCGCATGAAGGAAGGGGAAGAGTTCAAGACGGCCTTTCAAACCCATTGTGGTCAGTTCGAGTTCAAGGTCATGTCGTTTGGATTGACAGGAGCACCCGGTACATTTCAAGGTGCTATGAACTCGACACTGCTCTCTTGTCTTCGCCAGTTTGCCCTTGTATTCTTCGACGACATCTTGATATTCAGTCGCACTTATGCGGAGCATATGCAGCATCTCCGTACTGTGTTTGAGCTACTGGCACGAGATAATTGGACCTTGAAGATGAGCAAGTGTTCATTTGCCCAGACCAAGATCGCTTACCTCGGGCACGTTATCAGTGCTGAGGGTGTCAGTACTGACCCATCCAAGCTTGCTGCCATTGAAGCTTGGTCGTCTCCAACATCCGTCAAAGAATTGCGTTCCTTCCTGGGTTTGGCTGGCTACTACAGGCGCTTTGTCCGCCATTTCGGTGTCATCTCCAAGCCCCTAACTGCTCTACTTAAGAAACACGTCCTGTTTGTGTGGACCTCTGATCACGAGTCGGCATTTCAAGCATTGAAAACAGCATTGAGCAACTCGCCAGTGTTAGCATTGCCAAACTTCAACAAGCCTTTCGTCATTGAGACTGACGCTTCGGACTGCGGCGTGGGCGCTGTTCTCATGCAAGACGGTCACCCCATTGCATTCCTCAGTAAAGCTCTAGGCCCTAAGACTCGTGGCCTCTCCACATACGAGAAGGAATTTATGGCAATTTTACTGGCAGTTCAGCAGTGGCGCTCTTATCTGCAGTTTCAGGAGTTCACGATTCTAACTGATCAACGAAGTTTGACTTTGTTGGGGGATCAACGGTTGCATACACACTGGCAGCAACGAGTGTTCTCCAAGTTGCTCGGCTTACAGTACAGGATCGTGTACCGAGCTGGTTCTACCAACCGTGCTGCAGATGCGATGTCTCGCCATCCATCTCCTCCGGCGGTGTGTGCAGCAATCTCGGCTGTAGCTCCCACTTGGTCTACAGCGGTTCAGGCTAGTTACACGGATGATGCCTTCTCTACCTCCCTCCTCTCCAAATTGGCATTGGATGGTGCTGCTGTGCCCCACTACACCTTACAGTCTGGTCTCTTACGCTACAAAGGCCGTATTTGGGTGGGAGCTGATTCAGATTTGCAGCGTCGATTGATCTCTGAATTCCATGGTTCAGCCTGGGGTGGTCATTCAGGTGTGCCAGTGACATATGCTCGCCTCAAACATTGTTTTGCTTGGTATGGCATGAAGACAGCTGTCAAGGTTTTTGTGCAATCTTGTTCCATTTGCCAGCAATCCAAGTCTGAACGTGTTAAGAAGCCCGGCCTCCTCCAACCTCTCCCTGTTCCGGACTCAGCTTGGCAAGTGGTGTCCATGGACTTTATTGAAGGCCTGCCCCTTTCATCTTCGTACAATTGCATCCTCGTGGTGATCGACATGCTCACAAAGTATGGACATTTCATTCCTCTTCGCCACCCCTTCTCAGCTACTGATGTGGCCGAAGCCTTCTTCCACTCAGTTTACCGTCATCATGGGTTACCTGCCAAAATGGTGTCCGACCGTGATCGTATCTTCACCACCAAGAACTTCGGGATGACCTATTCCGTATTGCTGATGTACAATTGTGCAAAAGTTCGTCTTATCACCCGGAGTCCGATGGCCAGACAGAGCGAGTGAATCAATGTTTGGAGACGTATCTTCGCTGCTTCGTTCACGCATGTCCTGTCAAGTGGAGTAAGTGGCTCACTCAAGCTGAATTTTGGTATAATACGTGCACCCATTCTGCCATTGGTCGTTCCCCATTTGAGGCCCTTTATGGTTATTCTCCACGACTCATGGCTGTTGATACTGCTGAGTCTCCACATGCTGAGGTGCAGCGTTGGCTGAATGGTCGTGCTGAAATGGATGCTCTTCTACAGCAACACCTGTTGCGTGCCAAATCTCGCATGAAGAAACAAGCAGATATGCATCGGTCTGAACGTACTTTTGCTGTCGGCGACATGGTGTACCTCAAGTTACAGCCCTATGTTCAGACCTCCTTGGCACCACGAGCTCATCAGAAGTTGGCATTTCGGTTCTTTGGGCCATACAAGATCCTCGCCACAGTTGGTTCAGTCGCTTACAAGCTGGAGCTTCCTGCTCATTCCATGGTGCACCCGGTCTTTCATGTCTCGCAACTGAAGAAGGTCGTGGGCGCTCATCATCAGGTAGTACCTGTTCTGCCCTCTGACTTTGAACTTCGTTTGGCTCCAGAACGCATATTGCAGACTCGTCTCGTCAATCGGGGGCCAAGACAGATCACTCAAGCTCTGATCAAGTGGAACAACCTTCCTCCAGAGCTCTCCACCTGGGAAGACCTTGATGCTGTGCGCCAGGACTTTCCCCGTGCCACTGCTTGGGGGCAAGCAGTGCCTAAAGGAGGGGGGGATGTCAGCAGCTCCTCTCCAGCTGACCCGGCCAGCAAAGGTGACACCGCAGGCCGCCCGGAACCCAAGGCCCAAGAAGATGAATCCGAAATACTTTGGTCATCGGTGGAAGGCATAAGCGCTTGCACGCGCTCTCTCAAGCTCTGCCCCTGTATTCGTTAAATAGACAGGCACCCGATGGGGAAGGATATCATGTAAACAACAAGTTATTTCATATGCAATATTCATCCGCCATCGTTCTAGCTTTCTTCTTCTTCTTCTTCCCCAAGCCAGCTCTCTAGAAATTCCCCATTCTGCTTCCTCCTTCCGATTTCCCTGCTCAGTACCTCACACTCACCTGCATGTTCTGAATGATCAATGGACTGACACTCTTCTTCAGTAATAATTCCCGAAGTGTCATTCCTTTGCAAAAAAACAAAACAAACATTTTAGTGTTCAAAGCATTTGATGCCAATAATATTTCAGAAGTCTTTCACCTACCTCTCTCCCAGGAAGCATACCTCTGGGTGCAACTATTAATGCAAAAATTATGCAGGAAACTCATCTGAACAATGATAAAGACATTTGGACCTACTTTGGCGATCCCCAAGTTCTCTGTCTCAAGAGTCTATAGGGACCATGATGGGGCACAGCCCTACACCTATTGCTTTCAAATGGATTTGAAATGCTATTGCCAACCCAAACACAAAGTGTTTGCTTGGCTCCTTCTCAAGGACAGACTAAACACGAGGAATATCCTCAGGAGGACGAACATGGATCTTCAAAGCTTTGACTGCGTTTTATGTAGTCAAAACATAGAAGAGACTGTTGAGCACCTTTTCTTCCACTGTCCTTTTGCCTAGCAGTGTTGGGGGTTCGTCAATTTAGTGACTACAAATGCAGGTGTGCTGAGTAACCTTGATGCTCTCCGACCCAACTTCAGTCTCAGTTCTTCATGGAGACTCTCATCATTATGTGCTGGACCATTTGGACCGCCCGAAATGCACTTATTTTTGAAGCTAATCAGAGCTCCATTCAGGATTGCAAAAGGAGATTTTTGCTGGAGTTAAATCTCATTTGCTCAAGAGTCAAACCCAGCTCCTCTGCTATTTTTACTCAATGGATCCAAGCTCTAGAACAGCGCTGATTCAACCTTTTAGTCTATTTTTTTTTTCGTTTCCTTTTAATTATGTTTCTTGAGCATTCTTTCTAAGTCCTTTTCTCCTTTGTAAGTTTGGACTCTTTGCTTTGCTTTAATATATTCCTGTAGGGGCTTCGCCCCTCCAGTTTCATTAAAAAAAAAGATTCACACTTTCACTAAAACCATCTAAAAGTCCTTTTTTCAATAACCATCTAAAGTCTTGTTCGGTTGCTTAGGATTTTTAGAATAATTTCAACATAGATCAAGTCTTATTCTCTAAAGGTTGAATTTTTCTTTGCCCAAAAATATTTTTTTTTTCGAGGCCGGGGATATAGCCCGTTTTTCTTGCACAAAAATATTGTTTGGTACGGCATGATCATTCAATCTGCGAGTTGAAATAACTGTAACAAAAAAATAGAATCATGGTAAGTATCAACAAGAGACCGAGATTGATCCACACCCCTCAACTCATGGATTGATTCCGGGTGGAAAGGTCGGGATGGATCGGGTTTCAAACTATGGTGGGTTTAACCGAACGATCGTTCCTCATGAAATAGTATATAATTGACTTGGAACGGTTTGGATTTTGGAATAGTTGTAGATTCATGACGGGAGTCGTTCCCAACCCGAATGAATCCTATGCAAAACGAACAGATGCTGCTGCCATCATTTTTGTTGTTGTTGGTTTAGCCGTTGACATCGTTTGCCCACTTGCCCATAATTAAGGACAGCACTACCTTCGTTCAAGTAACCTCCAGTTTCATTGCGGATCCATGACCAATAAATAGACCATAAGACCAACAAGATACTAGCATGATGACACTAGCATGATGATGGCTTGGTCAGCTATCATCAGCTACGCCACTGTCCTTGTCCTCTTGCTGCTGCTGCCGCCACCGTGTGCAACCGGAGACCGGCTCGTCCCCGGCAAGCTGCTCTCCCCTGGCGCCACCATCGTATCTGAAGCCGGAAACTTCGCCTTGGGCTTCTTCTCGCCGACCAACTCCACCCCGGCCAAGCTGTACCTCGGCATCTGGTACAACGACATTCCCCGGCTCACCGTCGTGGGGTCGCCAACAGACAAACCCCGGCCATAAATCGCAGCAGCAACACCTTGTCGTCGCCAGCACTGTCCCCGAACAACGCCTCCAACCTCGTCCTGTCCGACGCCGACGGCCATGTCCTGTGGACGACCGACGTCACCGGCGGTGCAGCTCCGGCGGCCGTCGACGCGGCCGCGGTTCTTCTCAACAACGGCAACCTCGTCATCCAGTCTCCCGACGGCACCGCCTTATGGCAGAGCTTCGACCACCCCGCCGACACGTTCCTCCCGGGCATGAAGATGCGGATCAAGTACGCGACGCGCGTCAGCGACCGCCTCGTCTCGTGGAAGGGCCCCGACGACCCGTCGCCCGGATCCTTCTCCTTCGGCGGGGACCCAAACACGTTCCTCCAGACCTTCGTCTGGAACGCCACGCGCCCGGTCTGGCGTGGCGTGCCATGGACGGGCTACTTCGTTGATGTCAAGTATCAGGTGGCCACCGGCGTCATCGTCTACCTCAACGTCGTCAACACCCAGGAGGAGATCTACATGACCTACAGCCTCTCGGCCGGCTCCGCGCAAACCAGGTACGTGCTCACGGTCTCCGGAGCGTACCAGCTCCAAACCTGGAACAGCACCTCGTCGGCATGGGTTGTCCTCACCTCATGGACCGGCGGTGACTGCGGCCACTACGGCTACTGTGGCCCGAACGGCTACTGCGACCACACAGGGATGAGCACCCGTTGACGTGCAAGTGCCTCGACGGTTTTGAGCCGGCGAGCTTGCCGGACTGGAGCAGCCGTAGGTTCTCCCAGGGATGCCGGAGGAAGGAGGCACTGCGGTGCGGCAACGGTTTCTTGGCGTTGCAGGGGATGAAATCGCCGGACAAGTTCGTTCGCGTCGGGAACCGAACCTTGGAGGAGTGCGAGGCGGAGTGCACCAGAAACTGTTCGTGCGTGGCGTACGCTTATGCCAATCTGAGCAGCACTATAACCAGTGGGGATGCGACGAGGTGCCTAGTGTGGACAGGCGAGCTGATCGACACGGAGAAAATAGGTGTCAGTGCTGGCAGCGACACGCTGTACCTCCGGATTGCAGGTGTGCAACAGATCGGCATTTTCTTTACTTCCCACGTACTTGGACTTTTAATTCATGAAATGTGGTGGGGAAAAATAGTGGGTGACTTTTCACTATTCACCCACTATTTAGCTGAAAAGGTATTTACTTAGAAAAAATCAATTACACAGTTTAGCTAAAAAAAGGCGTTTAATTAGAGAAAAAAAAGGGGGGCAATGCGATGAGAGAATAGTGCATTGGGGCACGTGCTGTGAAAGGAGATTTGATGAGTGAAAGAATGATGAATACTACTGAAAAGTTGAAGTTGAGATGTTTAGTTTGGAAAATGTGATGAAGATGTAATGGAACGAATAGCTGAATTGGAGGGGAAGTTTCTCCTCCCTTGGGAAGGATGCTGGCTGGGATCCTTTTCTCGTTTAAAACAGAAATTCAAATGTTCCATGTCGATTTATGGGGCTTGATCTTATTTTATTTTTCTTGTTTTCTTTTTTCTTTTTTACTATCACAGGTACGATGAGGATGACGAAGAGCAAAGCACTAAAGACTGTGCTCCCTGCTTCTATGATAAGTGGTCTTCTAATCCTCGCAGCCTTTTCCCTTGCATGGTTCAAGTGCAAAGGTAGAGTTCAACATAGTTACATTCTTAATTTCTTACTGTACAAGTCTATATTTTAAACATTTGGTTATAGAATCATATATTATTGGAAACAGGTAGAACAAGATACGGGGCAAAGCCTAAGAAGCAAATTTTGATGAAATGAGTGCATCTGATGAACTTGGGGAAGGAAACCATGCCCAAGACTTTGAATTCTTCTATGTCAGATTTCAGGATATTGTGACTGCAACACGCAATTTCTCAGAGGCATGTAAGATTGGGCAGGGGTTTCGGCAAAGTTTATAAGGTAATCACTTAATTCGACAGCGATTTCCTCTTATTAGTTCTGGTCATGTAATTACATTGATTTTTGTTAATTACAACTCTCATCTTAGGTCATTGTGGTGGCGGTGAGGTGGTTTTCTCTTTTCCATTGTGTTATTCGTGTTGTTTTTCTCTGGTCATAGCTCTTGTATCTCTACACTTTGGGGTTCTCCTGAAGTTGCATTGTGTAGTTCGCTTCTACTTAATGAAAAAGTTTGGTAGTAGTAGTAGCAGCAGCAGCAGTAGCAGTAGCTATAGTTACTGTGTGATAAACTCAAATCTAACTTTTCTCTTTACTTTTCATGAAGGCGATACTTGGTGGTAAAGAAGTTGCAATCAAAAGATTAAGCAAGGATTCTGAACAAGGAACAAAGGAATTCAGGAATGAAGTAATTCTAATTGCTAAATTGCAACATAGAAATTTGGTTCGACTTGTTGGTTGCAGTGTTGAGGCTGATGAGAAAATCCTTATTTATGAATACTTGGCTAATGGAAGCTTAAATACTACCCTCTTTGGTATGCGACACGCCATAAGTTCTTATAGATAGCACATGAAAGTTACAAATATTGTGTTACCTTGAATCTTTTCATGCAGATAATGCGAGGAAGATGTCATTGGATTGGCATACACGGTTCAATATAATCAAAGGGGTTGCAAGAGGACTTCTCTATCTCCACCAGGATTCAAGACTGACCATAATTATAGAGATCTCAAAGCTGCTAATGTTTTGCTAGATGTAAACATGAGACCAAAAATAGCAGACTTTGGCATGGCAAGGATATTCAATGATAGCCAGAAAGATGCAAACACGAAACGTGTTGTTGGGACATAGTAAGTAATTGTTTATATTTTTTTTCGAACGAAGCATAACTAAATCCAGCATTCCTTCAATAATATTTTCACGTGAAATGGTGAAACAGTGGATATATGGCTCCAGAGTATGCCATGGAAGGCAACTTCTCCATCAAGTCCGATGTCTATAGCTTTGGTGTTCTACTCTTAGAGATTGTTACTGGTATAAGGAGAAATTCCGTCAGTAGCATTATGGGTTCTCGAACCTAATGGTCTATGTGAGTATATGCTTTTGGAAAAAGTTCATTTTTTTGACCATTCAACTCTTGTCAAAGTTCGATTTTGGCCATCAAACTCCAAAATCGGGTCTCTTTATTATCCAACTATCAAAACTGTTCAAATTTGGCCACCAGGGCTATTTTGATGGGTGGTTTTAATTCTTTTATTTACAATTTAGTCCTTAGATCTTAAAATGATTATTACTTTTGTCGGTACCTACGATTTATGTGATTCTTGTGGTCACATGTTCATGACTGTGAGTTTTACCTTTTAAATGTTTATTTATATTATTTTATCACTATTTGTTATATTATTCTTATGTTATTGTGTAAAAATAACAATATATGAAAAGTAAAATAAACAGTTACAAAATAATACGAACAAAATTTTAAAATATACAATTCATGGTGCGAACACATGATCATAAAAATCACTTAAATCGAAGATACAAGAAAAAAAATAATAATCATTTTAAGATCAAAGGACTATTTTATTTATAGTTTTTGGTCCTTGAATCTTAAAATGATTACTATTTTTTTTCGATCTCCGATTTAAATGATTCTTGTGGTTGTGAATTTGTGCCCATGAACTTTATCTTTTAAAATGTTGTTTCTATTATTTTGTAACTGTTGTTTTACTTTTCTTATATTCCTGTTTTTACACGACAACATAAGAAGAATATAAAATAGTATAAAAGAATATTTTAAAAGATAAGCTCACCGTTATGAAGACATGACCGCAAGAATCGCCTAAATCGGGTACAGGTAAAAAAGTAATAATTATTTTAAATTTTAAAATCTAAGGACTAAATTGTAAATGAAAAATTAAAACCACTCATCAAAACAGCCCGATGGCCAAATTTGAACGATTTTCATAGTTGGATGACCGAAGATACCCGGTTTTGGAGTTCAATAGCCAAAACTAAAGTTTGACAAGAGTTGAATGGTCAAAAATGGACTTTTTTCTATGCTTTTATGAAGCTGTAGTAACTCATTAAAATTAGAGTCTTCAGGTTCTCTCTTACCATAAATCCAAACAATTGTTTTGGTTGTTTCAGGCTTGGAGCATGTGGAAGGAGGGGAAGATGGGAGATTTAGCAGACCCATCCGTTGTAGATACTTGTTTGCTAGATGAAGTTTCGCTTTGCAGTCATGTGGGACTCTTGTGTGTTTCAAGAAAACCCAAATGATAGGCCACTCATGTCATCTGTTGTGTTCACTCTAGAGAATGGAAGCACCACACTGCCAGCACCCAACAATCCTGGGTACTATGGACAACAGAGGAGCAGTGATCTAGAGCAAATTAAGGACACAACTGAAAATTCCCTTTACTCTCACAGATATAGAGGGACGATAACCTTTTTTTGTGACGTATGGAAACACTGCCCAAGATAGATATTGCTTAATAGACCTCCATCACCAAGGCCATTCTCTTAATTTTTAATGAAGTAGACTGATGGTGTTTCATTTTCACTCTTTGTGATGAAAATTGGAAGGACAATCCTCTCTCTCTCTCTCTAACATGTAACATCCCAGGTGAACTTGAGGTAGGCCTTTCATCATCTTCACTTGACCATAAGGAGGAGCAATCTTGCTCAACATCCTCATGCACCACCTCCTTCGGCGCCTCGACCTCAAATTCGCCATCATCCCATGTTGAGGCATCACCAAAGGTATTTTTGATAGATTCCCACAACGTATGTGCCGAACCCTTGAGGTTAACCTTGCCAAGCATATCACGACTCGAAGCTTCAGTTAGATAACAATATGCATCACAATCAAGATCAATTAATTCCCTTTGAAATTTAGCAAGATTTTTGGGATTCATGACAAGACTGAGACGCTTTGTGATAACCCACAAGCTCGCTGCAGCGCGGGTGAGGCGGCCGGAGTCGTAGACGGCGGAGCGTCCCCTCGTGGCACACTTGCATGAGCAACAAATAGCCGGCCGCTGCTGGGACGGCGAGAGAGGCCAGGCCCCTCCGGCTAGGACGACGACGGCGCGAGGAGGGGGCTGTAGAGGAGGTGCCGGGCGCCGGAGAATGGTACCAGCCGGCGGAGCCGCGCCCCGGCCTCCCCGGCCGACAGTGGCGGGCTCTTTTTCAAGAGCACGCCTAGGCGCGCTTTTCATTAAGCAAAAAGAGTGTTACAAACAATGGTCGATCCGTAACACGAAAGCATTACCTGCATCACCACCCCTACTTCTACTTGGATCTTACAAGAAAGCGATTACATTGGACCAAATTTGCGACTAGAAAAATAAAGAGATCAAGGCCTATCTACAGGGGCGGTGAAAGGTCCTAATGGCTAGAGGGGGGGTGAATAGCCTATTAAAAATTCTACAAACAACACTAAGCAAGGCGTTAGTAAATAAGACGCGGCGTAGCGAATAAGCAAATGCTTCAAACTAATTACGCAAGCCTCCTAGCAATTCTAGCAATTCTAATGTCTCTAATCACAAGCAAAGGCTAGGTTGCTAAGTTACTCCTAGGTGGACAAGATATACTAACTAATTCTACCACTAGGAGCTAACAAGGCTAAGCTAACTAAACAAGCTACACAACACTAAGCACCCTAACAAGATGTACTACGAAAGTAATGCAAGAGGTGCTAGGATACAATACCACCGTGTAGTGTCGAGGTTGTAGCCAATCACCGTGATCACCAAGAAATCTCCAACGAGCAAGAACAAGTGACACGATGAATTTTACCGAGGTTCACGTGCTTGCCGGCACGCTAAGTCCTCGCTTGTGGCGACACACTCACTTGACGTGTGCTAAGCTTAATGGCCGGTGCCAAAACCCCTATGGGCGCTCAAACAAACGATCACAAGAGAGGGTCCAACAAGCCACGAGCAATCCACTAGTGCTCCTTTTAAGCGAATCTCCCGCGGGGTAAGGAACGACCCCTCACAATCACCACCGTGGTGTGGCCTCAAACAAGCTCCACTTGAGCTCAACACCGCCTCTTGCTCCAAGCCGCTAGGGAACCGGGCAAATTCCCAAGAAAACAAGAATCCTGCGGCTTCTCCAAGGATGAAGTGCCTCTAGATGCAACCGATGATGCAATGCACTTCTATCACTCTCAATCTCACCAAGAATCCGAGTTAGTGGTGAAGAGATGAGTGGAGAGGAGTCTCACAAGCTCAAAAGCAAGTTGGAAGCTTCAAATGTGCAAGAGAGAGGCTATGAAACCGGCAAACCCATATATATAGCCTCCTCCAGATAGAGCCGCTGGCTTCAAATTGTGCTCTTTTCGGGGTGACGGGACGCCTATCGCCCCGGAAGCACCAACGGGTCCGGTCAAGCATTCGTCACCGCTTCCGGCCGCTACCGACAAGGCACAGGCCCACAACCGCGCCCTCCTCCGTGCGTCCGCCCGCTGGTTCCGTCCAGGTTCCGGTCGCGTCCGTCAGAATCCAGCGTCGAAGTCCAAAACATGCTCTACGAATTTCGATCGGACTCATCGACCGGAGCCACCGGTGCATGCGTCCGGTCAGGCTCGAGCGCGTCCGGTCAGCCTGTGACAGCAAATCTTTATCTTTTTCTTTGCTCTTTGCTTCAAACTTGCTTCGCCTCTTGCCATAAGTTGCCAACACGTCGAATATGACCACGTTAACACCAATGTTAGCACGCCGATAAGTTAGGCAAGATCGAAAGTTAGTGCTCTCATGTCCTAAATGCAATATGCAAGTCAATTGGACCTAGAAGCACTTCACCAACGGATTGTCGCGGCATCCCCTCTTGATAGTGGGCTATCTATCCTATAATGTGATCACGCGCTCTATCGTGTCTTGATCACCAAAAGAAAAACCCTATCAAGATACCTTTGCCTTGATCTCCCGGGTTCCTCTCAAGCCGATCACCGAGCTTGACGATCCATCATGTCCACCATCATCGCCCATGTTCATGATCATCATGCTCCTTGTCATCCTTCTAATCCTATCTCAAGTCATACACTTAGAGCAAGAATTAGTCCACAAGTGTGTCATCAATTTCCAAAACCAAACATGAGATTTCAGCGGGCTCGACGCCGGCTTCAAGGGCGATAGGGGTGGGCTCGACGGATCCAACCGCGCGCCCGCCGATCCGCCACCCGCGACGACGGGGAGGGATGGCAGCCGGCGGTGGCGGGCCATGGCGCCGACCACGCTGGGCGGGTCTCACCGCGGGATGATGAGGAGGAGGAGGGGGGCTGAACAGGAAGAGGGGTGGAGGAGGGTGGGGGAGGCGGAGGCGGGGGCAGCGCCAGGCCGGGTGGTTGCTAGCGCCCGGCGACTGAGGCGCTGGCTTTTTCCGCCGCGGCAACAGTCAGCCTCCGTATTGTGTAAAGTGATGCCGGTCGTTGATTTGTGTTCAGCGTATATATATCTGGTTATGGTCGCTTGCCATTGTCCTCTTACGACGGAGTATGTAAAACTTCCCCTTCCACATAATGAAACACGTGCTAATTGCTAATGCACGCTTTTGAAAAAAAAAAAAAGATCAATCAATGCTAACATCCAACGCTAATGGATCGTACTGACGACAGTGAGGTCGATAGAGATGGAACATGCGTTTCTCAGCAGCAGAAATGGGCTGTGGGCGTCCGTCTATGAACTACTACACCCGTAATGATCAGAAAGAGACATTCAGATCGTCTGAGTGCATCTACCTGCCAGCATCGATCTCTGCATCAGGTACAAATCCTTAAGCCATCGAGCAGCAGTACATTATGATCCACTATGCAGCAGTACCTTTTGTAATGATGATCCCATATATCTATATATACACACTAGGACACAGCACACGCATTCTAATATCGCGAGGAAGGAGACGAGCACGAGTATGCCTCACTCCTGAGTCCTGATCAGGCCTGCAAGGCTAGCTAGCTGTAGTTTAGCAAATAACATTGCATTCGATCGCTGGAACTGGAAGCAAGCATCACGAGTCTGCTCTCGTCGGTGATCATCAGGCTGGTGTCGCCTGCGAGGAAGCCCTGGTACCACCTCGCAGACATCCGAGGCGTCCTCTCCTGGGTGTCGAAGTCGACGTGGTACAGGCCAAATCTCAAGCTGTAACCGAAGGTCCACTCGAAGTTGTCCAGGAGCGTCCACACAAAGTAGCCCCGCACGTTTGCTCCGTTCCTGTATGTATTCAGCGTCGATCGACAGGTTGAAATTTCGTCAGAGAAAAACAATTGCCTGCTGATCGATGATTCTCTGCTTCTAGGTGAACGGAACCCATGGATAAAAAGGATATAAATTCTGGTAAGCTTCATGTCATCACCTGACTGCTTTGGATAGCCATGTGACGTAGCCCTGCAGGTAGTTCTTTCTTGCCACGTCGTTGATCAACTCTTCACGGTTGGCATCACTCTGTTGTGAGAAACCTGAAATCAACAACTATATATCTCAGAACATATGTATGACCATTGATCATGCATGGAAATACAGAAATAAGTCACTCCATCTTCGATCAGGGGTCCAAGCAAAGCTGTAGCGGCTCACCGTTCTCAGTGATATACACCGGCGTGTCCTTGTACCTCCCGTTGACATACATGATAGCCGGCTCTATGGCTTCTGGGACATCGTAAAAACCTGCCAGCGCAGTCTGCGAGATCGAGGTTTACAATACAAATGAAGTAAGTACCGTACTATAACATATATATGAACAACGAAGGATAATATATATATATATATGCAAGTGTTGGTTGGTTCTTACATCTTTCCCGATCTTCATTCCATCTCTCTCCCCGGTGGCCAAGACAAGCGCGTTCCCTTCGTATGTCTGAAGGTTGCACGGGGAATGGATGCAATCCTTCGCGTAGATCGCTGTGTAATGATTCAGGCCGATGAAATCCACCTTGTATTGCAGCAGCAGCTTCTTCTCCTCGGCGGTGAAGGTTGGCAGGTTCGACTGCAAGATCTCTCGCATCGCGCTGGGGTAATCGCCGAAGAATAACGGATCCAAAAACCTGAAAAACAAAACCAAACCAATATATCATATAATGTGTGCAGTCGACAGAATTCTTCTTGCATATATATGACATTTTCGTGACGACATACCATTCAGTCTCGAAAGACTGCGCGCGTCGCGCCGCCTGAATGTCCTCCGTGGCATTCGTCAGCGGCTCGTACCATTTCATGGCGGTCACGATCCCGATGGAGCCGCCCTGCTTCGCCTTCAGAACAGACACATAGCACTTACACGTCAGCATTGCCGATGATGATCAGTATCACTAGCTCACTGCTGAGACTGCAGCAGATCCATCGACGATCAGAAGATGAGATGATGAAGGCCCCCAGACCGACCTGGTAGTTGTCCTTGTAGTTGCGGACGGCGGCGGCGTGGGACAAGATGATGTTGTGCGCGGCGGCGTAGGGCTCCCCTGTGCGAGTTGCCGCTGTTGCAGGTGCCGAACGGCGGCGAGCAGTGGCCGGGTGGGTACACGCCCAGCATGTACTCGGACTTGGAGAACAGGTTGGGCTCGTTGAACGTCGTCCAGAACCTCACCCGGTCGCCGAACGCGCCGAAGCAGACGTCGGCGTAGTACGCGAACTCCTCCCTGATCCCAGTGCCCAGCCAGCCGACGTATCGGACCTCCAGCTCGTGCGGCATGTCGAAATGGTTCAGAGTGACGAATGGCTGGATCCCTGATAAATTAGTAGATGAGTATATAAAATCCAAAACGTGTGAATTTGGTTCTGATTGAGATGCTAATTAATCTAAGTGCATAGTGTGCATGAGATGGACAAGGACACCCTACCTTTCTGAAGGAGGGCATCAATCAGACGGTTGTAGAAGGCTATCCCACCTGCGTTGACGCCACCAAGCCGGCCTCCTACAAATAGTACATTGTCCACATCAAAGTAAGGAACCAATCGATCACGTACAAGGCAAAGCTTTGCAAAAATATTATGATCAATCAGATGATCTTGTTGGCATACATACTTGGCAGAATCCTGGCCCATGAGATGGAGAATCTGTATGCGTCGACGCCCAGAGATTGCAGGATCTCCACATCTTCCTGTACACATGCATCAGCCTCAACACATGATCCAGACGTTAGCGATGATAGAATGTTGCTGTTTCTGTGATCTTTACCGTGTAGCGATGGTAGTGGTCGTCAGCTACGTCCCCGGTGCGTCCATCCAGTATACTTCCAGCTGAAGAACCAAGAGCAAAATCATCAGGGACTTAATTGTTAATCGCTAACGATACATCACTTCGTACGTATGGACCGATCGAGATCGAGACGCTCCAAAATCTTTTTAGGTGGGCTGCAGCAATCAGAGATCGTCGTAACTGTATCTGGTTGGATGATGAACACGACAGCTCCACAGAGCTTTACCCAAACCAAAAAAAGGGAACAAATAAGGATAAGAATCGATCGAGCAGTTGCGTGGCGCTGGAGACATGCATGACCGCATCATCAGCAATCCACGGAGGAAGCAACAAAGCGGTAGTGGCAAGCAAGTTAGGTAGTGCCACCCAGTGAGACATCACTGCGAGAATAACACGGAGTTCTAGATGTCCGAAAAGATTTGATGCTTCTTTTGTCTGCAGGCTAAGCTGTGGGAAAGCCGATGCTCTTTTTTTGGTTCGTCTCTGAATATTGGTGGATCGGATATGCCTACGCCGGCGAAAAGGTCATTTTCCAACGTGCGTCGCTGTCATCTACTTTCTACGTCCCGATTTCCCGTAATAGAATAGAAGTTCCTGATTTTTTCTCCCTATGTCAGAGACATGAACTGTGATAAATCTGAAAAAATAGCTAACTGATCTTATACCTCTCTAATTTGTCTCTCATGTTCATACCGAAGCTGTTGGTAAAGCTATTTTGTCAAACATTTTTTTTCAAAACACCTCAACTTCATCTAGAGAGTTAGCTCGTAAAGTTGTTTCTTTTTCAAAAGAACAGCTTACTGGTGAAACCGAGCTGTGCTAAACGGAGACTTTATTTGGCCAGTCTCGGTGCAAGATTTATCATATTTTTATGAAGAAGAGCGAAGAAATCAGTTTTATGGGAAGTCTGTTGAGTCATGAAATTAAATGTCTATCAAACCATAGAATTGAACTTTCTATTAAGAGTGAGTGTTTTATCCATGTTTCATTTTATCATACAAGACATGGTGGTTTTGAAAATAAAGTTATTAAACTTTTCACCGAGACTAGTCTCAGTCTGGACACGTAAGTTAGGAGAAAAGAAGACGTACTATGCATAGAAAATTAGAAGGTGGGAGAGAGATATGTTATTGGTAATACTGGGAAAAGAGAAAAGTATATTCAGAAGTGAGAAGGACAAGTAGTATCTAAGAAAAAATTGAATATTATGTAATGGTTTCTATTATGGAACAGAGGGAATTCAGCAAGTAGTACGGATCATCCAGATGATTACAACACAAGGACGAAGATATCTTCCTTACCACTAACATTTGTGGTGGGTGAAAGTTTGTTCTGCGTTTTGTTTTGGTTTGGTTTTCGAAGAGAATTAAGGAGACAAGAAAACAAGGATTTTTCTGAAGGAAGCTTTTCAGTAACAGGTGCGATGAAACGGACAGACCCACTGATGTTATTGTGATAGGCGTTTGCCATCAGACAACAAGAATGGACGAAAACTCTCATTTTCAGTTCTTTTCGAAGCGCCGGTAATGGCGATGCCACACTACTCCGTACTATGGATGAGCAAGCTAGAGAGCATAACCGAGCAGGTGTAGGAAGGAACGACTCACCGTGCGTGTGGGTGAAGACATCCCAGTTGCAGAGACCCTTGCCGTCCTCCAGGTACGCGCCTTCAACCTGGCAGCAGCGGCGGCGGCGGAACAGAGCCAAACACTTGTCAACAAGAGCGGCGAGGCGACGGCCGGCGTGCTGGATGCAAACGAGATGCTGCCGGAGGCCGGCCGGAGCAAGCCAGGCAATAGTAGCACCCGGCCGGCCGGGGCGCTCATCAGCATGATGGACTCACCTGGTACGCCGACGTCGCGGCGCCGAAGACGAACCCCGGCGGGAACTCGGCGCGATCGACCGCGCGCGCGGCCGGCACGAGGAGCGCCACCAGCACCAGCACGGCCGTCGCCGCCGCGGCAATGGCTCTCGCCGCCGTGGCCATCGTTGCTTCCTCCGCCTCCCGGCTGCCGCTGCCCTCTCTCGCTCGCTCGCTCGCTCTCCGCCCGGTACCGGTACCAGTCACCCTCACCAAAGGCAGTGACTCTGATGAACGGCTCGGCTCCGGCCTCCTCTTGTTGCTGTCGCAGCGTCGCGTCGCCTACTTAAAGCTGCTGCTGGCCTCGTGCTGCTGGGACAAGAATCAGTAATAAGATGGTGCGAGCGTGGGTGTGACGACCATGTGACGGTCGGACGGACGGGTCCCGCCGGCCAGGCCGGCCGGTGGTGCGTATAGGCGACAGCGAAAGCCCGGCGGCCCCGCTGCGGTCGCGTGGCGCACGTGAAAGCGATGCCATATCTCGAAGCAGAAGGGGGCGCAAAGACAGCACGCACGGAGATCGCGCGCATATGGGCATATTTCGACGGGAAGTCTAGCTCGGATTTCATATCCTTGACCCGGACGCCATACACGACGTACGCACGCCTTGACGAGCCCCAGCTCGCGTTGCCGTCTCCGGCCTCAACTGAACATCACGAGCCTCCCTGCTCCGCCGGTCGGTGCGCTAGTCGTGGCCTGTGACTTATGTAGGACTGAGGAGTGCACCGTTCGCGCAAGGAAGTGTGGAAAGCAACCAACACCAACCACGACCACGGGCAGCAGGGACTTGACTGCTGGCCACTGGTTTGACGAGCTGTGCGATGACGACGCCGTACACGGTGCACGCCTTGACGAGCTTCTGCAGCTTACGTTGCCTAGCTTGCCGGCCTGAATAACGTACACGTCTGCACGAGACTGGCTCCTGATGCTCCGCCGGTGCATGCATGCACTAGCCGCAGGCTGAGTCATGGCCTGCATTGTGCACTGTTCGCGCAAGGAACCAACGTAACGAGCCAAAATAAACACAATTCTTTAATTTTTAGAAACTATGTTTCACCATTGGTCTTATTTAAAATTTTAATTTAAATTATAAACAAATCAAATGTTATTAAAATATCTGTCGTGGTCGTATACCACGGGGTCACAAGAACTGCCCCCATAATGTGTGCAACGATGGCCTAGCTCAAGAACAATGACACGATGATTTATACTTGGTTTGGGGCTATCGAGCACCCTAATCCAAGTGTGTGGCACTATCGAGCTCGAGTGCTCGTGATCGGGCGAATACAAATCGGGCGAGAGGGAGATGAGCTCCCAAGTCTCAATGTGATGAGGGGAATCGAGCGGTGAATGTGTGTGCTTTTTGTGTGCAAGAGAGCTTGCCCCTCTCCCCGTGCCGAGCCCTCCCTTTATAGTGGCAAGGGGAGCTCACAGGAGTCACCGAGCGAGGGACCTAAGAATAGAAGGAATACAAGTTTTGGGGGTGAAGAGGAAGAGTTCCCGCAATGTCGGCATGCCGGGCTGTCCGGTGTGCGGCGTCACCGCCGCCCTACTTCCAGCACGCCGCCGTCGCCGAGAGTAGAATAGGGGCGGCTCCGATCCCGATATACGTGAGTGGCGCTGGGCGACGAGCTCGGAGCTCGCCGGGTCGGGCGAGAAGGGGGACAATGAGCTCGCCCCGCGCCGCCGCATTTCTTAGGTCCTATCGCCTCGCCGCACGCGCCGGCTCGCGGGCGAGATCATGGAGGCGCCGCCGCCTTAAATGCTCGTAGACGGGATCGCAGAGAACGCGGTGGCCGGAGAGCTCGATGTAGAGCTCGACTTCGTCCGTCGAGGTCATTCTTGTCGCGTAGTGGTTGTCTCTTGTGCTTGTCGTTATTTGGCGTGGTCTGACAAATTGCGGCACCGGCGTGTCCGCGGCCGCGGCACACGAAATCTGGTCGTAGATCGGCGGGCGCCGTCGTAGCCGCGATGCCGGCTCCTAACCGTTGCGCGGATTCTCCCGATCGCCCTCGGATTTGGCGCTCGGAGCTCGTCCAAACGGAAAGGAGCTCGGGCCGTCCAGCGAGCACGCCATATCCCCGCGCGCTCCTCGGGAGCTCGCTCGGGAGACGGAACTTTTTCCGACGAGCTCGAGCTCGTCCCTGGCCTTTTGCGGCCCGCGAAAGTTCGGTCGAGATGGGGATACTCGCTGCCGGGTCTCCCTTTCGTCGCAGGTATCGCCCCATGGCTAACGAAAGCACGCCCTCCTTCTAATACCCGGTTAGGGACGGATTAGGATGATTGACTTAGTCCGGAATATCCGCGGTCCCACAATATCGTTAGTGATGTAGTAAGTCATAATAAAAGTGATAATATTTGTAAAATAAAGTTAAATAAGATGAACGGCCAAACATATTCCCTCCGTCTCATGCATAAAAAAAAATGCAATTCGTTGACTTTGAGAAACTACGCTTTGACCCCTCGCCTTATTCATCTTTTTTTAAAAAATATTGTCGTTTTGTTAGGACTTATTATATCACTAAAGATATTATGATAATATTTTATTTATTTCATAATTTATATAAAAAATTTGAATAAAACAAACGGTCAAACGTATTGTAAAGTCAAAGAATTGCGGTTCCTTTGTGAGACCGAGGATGTAGTTTAAGTTAAAAAATTACATTTATTTTAGAACGGAGAGAGTACTGAGGGTAAGGTAGCTGGTGGGCAGTCTTAATTTCACTGTCACCACCGTGTCACGCTAGTTACCGCTACACGGTCGGTGCGCTAGTCGTGGCCTGTGACTTAATTTCTCCTGCTCCGCCGGTCGGTGCGCTAGTCGTGGCCTGTGACTTATGTAGGACTGAGGAGTGCACTGTTCGCGCAAGGAAGTGTGGAAAGCAACCAACACCAACCACGACCACGGGCAGCAGGGACTTGACTGCTGGCCACTGGTTTGACGAGCTGTGCCTGTGCGATGACGACGCCGTACACGGTGCACGCCTTGACGAGCTTCTGCAGCTTACGTTGCCTAGCTTGCCGGCCTGAATAACGTACACGTCTGCACGAGACTGGCTCCTGATGCTCCGCCGGTGCATGCATGCACCAGCCGCAGGCTGAGTCATGGCCTGCATTGTGCACTGTTCGCGCAAGGAACCAACGTAACGAGCCAAAATAAACACAATTCTTTGATTTTTAGAAACTATGTTTCACCATTGGTCTTATTTAAAATTTTAATTTAAATTATAAACAAATCAAATGTTATTAAAATATCGTTAGTGATGTAGTAAGTCATAATAAAAGTGATAATATTTGTAAAATAAAGTTAAATAAGACGAACGGCCAAACATATTCCCTCCGTCTCATGCATAAAAAAAATGCAATTCGTTGACTTTGAGAAACTACGCTTTGACCGCTCGTTTTATTCATCTTTTTTTAAAAAATATTGTCGCTTTTGTTAGGACTTATTATATCACTAAAGATATTGTGATAATATTTTATTTATTTCATAATCTATACCTACTAATAAAGAGAGAAAATTTCAGTCCCACCTCCTTTTTCACCGGGCTTTTCACCGGGCTTTTTTCCACCACGTTGGTACGACTAAAAAGCCCATGAACGATATAGCACGAGACGAGCCCAGCACCATGTCACAACAAGTCGTCATGATCGGTGCAGGAGATCGGAGCTGTTTAGTCCCACCTCGAAAAAGGAAAGTAGAGAGGCAGGTGGAGGCGAGTACAAGATGCGGGGGGTGGCTACGTGCGTAACCATCTTTACGCCTCGCCATTGACGTAGCTTTTGAGGTTCGAGGCACGTCACCTATTTTTTCATCCGCCGATGTTCTTTCGCTCGTATAGAGTCCATAGTAAAAGAGTCCATGAAGAGATATTTGCATGCCCCCGTGGAAAGCTTTCCCGAGACCGAACCAAGGTCGTGATCAACCAAGGTCGTTGCATGCCTATATACGTGCATAGCGTCGGTGCAGTCCTAAACTAAGCCCGTAACCAACCGAGGCCACAAATACGGATCCCATCGGGTCTTCAAACAAATACGTACTTTTGCCTTTTTGTTGGCTATAAAAACAATCGTTTACCAATGACTTCCAGAGGTGCTGGAACGACATATCTCTCGTGCAAGTCTCATCTCTTTTTTTCCTTTCGTAGATGTAAAAGATTAAAAAAAAAAAAAAAAAAAACATTCAACATTTACAAGTTTTCACCAACAAAAAAAAAATCCAGATCCAACATTTATATCAGTTTTGATTGATTACTCCCTCCTATAATTTTTATAGCCACAACCTCTACTAATGGACGTAAGAAACCAAACTAGCAAAGGTAAATACTCACATGCGAGATAGATAAATAAAAAAAAAGACAACACAATATATAGGCTTTGAACTTCTTATACCTTTGACTGATGACAAATAAATATTTCTACCATAAATTTATTAATGTATTAAAAATCAAAACTCACATTATTATAGTCTAAATGTAGTCGATTGTCCAAAAACAAATTGTGAAGTATGAACCAGTGCCATCCTCTGCAAAGTATGGAAAATTGAGAGTGACCTTGTGTCATAATCATCACACATAGTAGCTCTTGATATCAATATAACTAATTCCATGATAATTGAGTTACAAATCTTTACATGTCTAAAAAAGAATTTATGAAATTTAATATTGATTTTACCTATTTTCATTAATTTTATTTATGAGCACAATTTTTTGTGCTTAGCAATGCAAGAAAAAAATTTATGATGCCCTTATTCTAATTGAGTGCATAACATTTTTTTCTCCCGATTCGACGCACGGGCATGTTTCTTAGTTTATATAAAAAATTTGAATAAAACAAACGGTCAAACGTATTTTTAAAGTCAAAGAATTGCGGGTTTTTTGTGAGACGGAGAATGTAGTTTAAGTTAAAAAATTACATTTATTTTTTTAGAACGGAGGAAAGACTGAGGGTAAGGTAGCTGGTGGGCAGTCTTAATTTCACTGTCACCACCGTGTCACTCTAGTTACCGCTACCAACCCCCGCGGGTTAAGTCGCCCAATGAATCGCGTCGCGTCCCTTTCACCGATGGATGCGCGGCAAGATGTGCCAAGCCGCGACGTACATACGTGTGTGACGGTGACGCCGGCCGCGACGTACGTACGCCGGCCGCGACGTACGTACGTGTGTCCCTTTCACCGATGGACGCACGTCGCACGCGCAGGACAAAATCGCTAGTCAGTTCGCCACCAACCAACCAACCCAAACAGCGGCAGCCGTGGGACCCGTGGCCGCGACGTGCGAAAGCACCGAGATCGATCGTTTTGGATGGGGGCGCGGTGGTTCTCCGCGGCGCGCCGTGCGGTGGGCAGCGGAGGATTTGGAGGCGCTCTCCAGCCAGCGGCGCGAATGGTTGCCTGTCGGACCATATCATCATCGATCAGCGGAAACATTAGAGTACACACGGGTGGTTGATTCGATCACCCACACACACACCCAGGCTAATTATTTGGGATTCCTCTTGCGCTTTCGCGAAACCCACATGCTTTGCACATGGATAAAGATTTGCATATGCTTCGTACAATCGCACTTGCACATGAATAACCATTTTTCAGTCGTACGGGATCTCAAAACGCGGGTAAACTTTAAACAAATTGTGCCTGCCGCACCGCATTGATCGAGCAATATATATATATATATATATACAACTTCAGCGCGGGGTGGATGCGACGCGGCTTCGGTCAAGCAACATGAAACTCGTTCGCCTCGCTACGGTAGTACTAGTAGTATATTGTTTGTTCAAGTTGTACACCAAGTGGGTGGGCAAGCTGTACAAGGCAGAGAGCCCAGTGTAGTTTTGGACTCAATTAACAGAGAGCCCACTTGTACGCAGCCAAACCCTAATCATGTTACATTAATGAAACTGTGGGGTAACAAATCCGATAAACCATATCTCGAAGGCAGCTTCGCTGAGATTCAAAATTATTTGCCTCATGTACACAATTTACCTCGCTCCATCTCCACTCGTACGCAGGCAAGCCCTAACCCAATCCGAGGCCACCATCGCCGCCTCGGCACTGTCCCAATGTCCGACTCCAAGCCATCCCTGCCGCCTGCTCCGGGCGCTGCTGTGTTCCCTCTCTCCAATTCATCTCACCTTCCTGGAGTCGGTTCGTCTATCTCCCCTCCGGCCATTATCTCCCACAACTCACCTTTCTCTCCCTCTCTGCTTCTGCTACGCTTCCACTCCCCCAAACCCAATTCACCTCATCTTCTTCTTGCAAGTGGTTCGTCTCTCTCCCATCGGCTAGTCTCTGGCGAGCGACCATTTGTCCATGAGGTGATTGGATGGGCAATGTCGCGAAGACACCGGATCTGCACCAGGAGAGAAGGAATCTAAGGGGAATAGATTGTGGTTTTAGAGAGGATAAGAAAGGGGAACCTGATATTGGACAGTCCGGCAAGAGAGAGAGAGAGAGAGAGAGAGAGAGAGCAGCTGAGGCAGGAGCGCCGAGAGAAGGCGGCAGCGGGAGGGTGAGAGGCGAAGGATTTGAGGGAGAGAGAAACGGGGAGAGGGAGGGAGGGAGAGAGATGGAGGGAGAAGACGGAGGTGGAAGATGACTTAGAGGAGGAGAGGGAGAGATGCTTGAAAATGTGCCTAGATGCCTGGCAATCTACCTCAGCTAGTGGACTAGGTTTTGCACAGATCTTAAAGTGGAACATCATCCGACGATGCAAAACTACATTCCCGGAAGTGGCTTATGGAAAACCGGACTCAACCAAACCCTCAACGATCCAAACCTTTTTTTCCACTCCTCAAAACAGTGGGGCAGGTTCTGAGAATGGCCAGGGAAGGCAAGAAGCACCTATAAGATCAAGTTGACTCCAACGTTGATGGGTCTAGAACCTGATTGCCCTCTTTCCTAGAGGGTTGACCTGCTTCGATCCGCCGCTGATTTGAGCGGAGCTTAGTCACGAATGGGTCGAACTGAACCTATTGTAGGCATATGAATCATGCTAATGTTTAGATATTTTTTTACAGAAAAAACACACTTCATGTTTAAGCCTTAAAAAACCAGTGAAGTTTCCACCGAATTTCACAATTTTGGTGGTGGCAAAAAAAAAAAAAAAAAACAAACACCAAAATTTGAACGGGCAACATGTTCACTGGTCACACGCTTATATACGGCTCCCTCTATTGAGCTTCATGTAAACTTTGGAGAAACTGTTTGTACCAAAGCGCGGATGACTTGGGCTTTCTCTCCTGTGTTTGGTAGTCGACATAGTGAAGCCCAAAGCGGAGTGTGTATCCGAATGTCCACTCAAAATTGTCAATAAGAGACCAGAGGAAGTAACCTCGAACATCGGCGCCGTCCCTAACAATTTCATTCAGTTACGATAGGTAGCAGGGAAACAGTTCGTCCACGCATGGATGTAATTAATCAAGCTGTGAACTTTGAAACTAAAAATGCAACTGACCTGATAACTTTGGCAAGTTTTGTGAGGTAACCATCGAGGTACTGTATCCTGTCCTGGTCGTCAAGCCAATCTTCGATATGGTTGTAACCATCTCCACCTTGTGCATAGCCTGAAAAAAGTTAAATTTTTAGTATTTATTGTACGTTGCGGACTCTGAACATCATCAAGGAAACTCGGAACTGCAAGCTTGCACCATTTTCAGTTATAAACATGGGAAGATTGTTGTATCTCTTCATGATGTAGGTGACCATCTTCTCTATCCCGTCAGGAACATCGAAGAACAGTGGCATCGCTGTCTGCACAAAAACGAAACGTCAGTCACTCAGTCAGAACCTCGATCGACTTCATTTTTGTTTCAAGTAATTAAGCATGTCGACATCAATCTTATTACTGGATGCCCGATGGGAATTCCATTTCTATATCCGGTGAAGGCCGCCCACGCATATTGGAGATCCTGACCCGATGGGCAATCTGAGGTGAACATGCAGTCCTTCACGTACAGCGTCGTGTAGTGGTTGATCCCGATGAAGTCCAGCTTGTAACCCAGCAGCTTCCTCTTCTCCTCCGGCGAGAAGGTCGGTAGCTTGGAGCCCAGGAGCTCTCGCATCTCCGGTGGGTATTCGCCGTAGATTATCGGATCAAGAAACCATGGAACGCCGAAGGCCAATGCCCGTTCAGTCGCCATCCGGTCCACTGGTGTGTCCGTGAGTGGAACGAACCAGAAGGCGGACATCACAATGCCAATCGTGCCGTTCTGCATTCTCTGCACCAGGTTTCAACCAAAAAAAATTAAACAGGAGGTTGAGTAAACTTGTGGTGATCATCAGTAGCATCTGGTTAATCAAATAACCTGGTACTTTTTCTTGTAAATCTCGACGGCGGTGGCGTGGGACAAGATGACATTGTGCGCGGCGACATAGGGCTCGGCGTCGGAGTTTCCCTGGGCGCAGGAGCCGTACGGCGGCGAGCAGCGCCCCCCGGCGGGTAGGCGCCGAGCGTGTAGCCCTTTGCTGACGGCGACGTTGGGCTCGTTGAAGGTGGCCCAGTTCTTGACGCGGTCGCCGAACGCCGCGAAGCACACGTCCGCCAGGTGGCCGAAGTCTTGCCGGACCTCGGCGCTGAGCCACGCGCCGTACCTGTCCTCCAGCTCTTGCGGGATGTCGTAATGGGCCAGCGTCACGAATGGCTCTATTCCTGTACGTGCTCGACACGATCCAGCCATCCCAAAATCAAACGTACGTGTTGGAATTCAGAATTGTCATTTCTGTAGGTATTGATGGAGCTCACAATGGATGTGATTCTGGTGAGGAGGTATTGTCATTTTTAATGGGTCTCATCGGGTGAAGGATCAGTTTATAAGCTGACATGATATTTGGTTATGGAGATGCTGTGTGTTCAAATACCCAAATTTGTATGGCATTGTTCACAAGAAACATGCTATTTGTGTTCAAAATACCCAAATCAGTTTATGAGCTTTGCACCGTAGATTAGTATGGTTATGTAGGATCTATTATCTCTTTTAAGAGTCTATCCAAACAATTTAATTGTGACTTTTCTGTGGTGAACCTTGTAATGCGTTCGGTTTGGTTTTTCCAGCGAAGGGATGAAGGCAGATGTTACTGTCCATCATCATTAAAAAAAACATAAAATAAGTGACGATGGTTACGGGAGATACTACCTTTGAGCAGCAGTGAATCAATGAGCTTGTTGTAGAAAGCGATGCCTTCAGGGTTGACTTGGCCGAATCTTCCTTCTACCCTCGGCAAACGAAACATTTTCAAGGGGTTAAGAAGATCGATCTTGCAAAGATTTCATCGAGGACCGGCTGAGAAATTCATGATGGAATCTTTTAAGCATATCCAGAACAAACTCACTTGGAAGAACTCTGGCCCATGATATCGAGAATCTGTAGGCGGTCGTGCCGAGAGAGTGCATGAGCTCAATGTCATCCTGCAAAGAAGCAAGATTGGGGGCGCTTCAGGTATAATTTATCGAAAAAACAGGGGAACAAATTTTAGTCAAATGCAATGATACTATTGTAACATTAGCAGTAGTACCTCGTAACGATGATAGTGATCATCCGCGGTATCCCCGGTGCTTCCATCTTCGATTCTTCCTGAAACATATATAGCACTGTTGTTACTACTACTATATATTTGGGTTTGCAAATTGCAATCCATGCAGGTAGAACGACGGTAGTTGAGCTTGACAGAGTGGAAGTAGCTCTGCTCTCGCTTGGAAATTGTGTGATTTACCTGGTAGGTGAGTGAAGACATCCCAGTTACTTAAGCTTTTGTTGCCCTCGAGGTACGCACCTTCGATCTGCAAGTGAAAACACGGTCAGCACGGCTTACTGAACTACTATCAATTTTATTTTCTGTTTTGTTTTATATTCTTCACCATGTTCATATATCAGTAGCAATAATCCATCAGACGCAATTACGAAAGGTACGTGGGCCTGCAATCATTAGAGCGAATGCGATTCTGCCCAAGTTCTCCACTTCTCATCCGTAAAACTGAAGAGGCCAAGGAACCAAGCGCCTGCAACTGCGGCATGGGCTTGGCAAGAAATGGAGGCCGGCAACAAGGCAAACGAGACGAGAGATGGAGGTCCATGGATGACCTGGTAGGAGGAGGTGGCCGTGCCGAAGACGAACGACGCCGGGAAGTCGCTCCTGTGGACCGCCGCCGTGGCCCATGAGGGGACATCGAGCAGCCACAGGAGGAGCAAAGCGCCGGCGAGCAAGAGCGGCCGTGCTCTGGCCCTGCCCGCCATGCACTCCGGCCACACCAGACCACACTTTACTCTTGGCTCTGTACTACGACGACGACGTTGGCCGAGCGAGGTGGGTGGGGTGGGTGATTACTTGATGACTGATCGAAGACGACGGCACACTGCTGTTTCCATCGGCATTTTTTCCCCATATCGGTGCTGGACATATATAGACTAGCTGAGGTGAGGTGAGGTGGCTGTGGGTGCTTGTCTTGCGTGGGCCGTGGCGGCGGGAGAGAGATTTCCGTGATTCTCGAACAGTCAGTATCTATTCCTGTTTTGGTAATAAACTTGCTGTTTTCCGTCCACGTACTACTCGTTTTTTCTCCCCGTGGAAATTTAGGTAGGCGAAGATCGATCGAGTTTTCTGCATCAGTAAGTTTGTTAGCAGATACTTGCAGGAAAAGTAGATGAAGTAGCTGCTAACTAAGCGACCATGTAAGATTGAATTGTAAACGAATTCAAATGTTCAATTACACATGAGTCGTGACCCTTCACGCTCATCCCTGCTGGTATAAGTACTCCCCATATTCCTCAATAGAGTTATCACTCCCACTCTGGGCCGGTATTCCTGGTATTGGGCTTCCTTGTCCTCCTGGGCCTTGGGCCGGGCTCGTGCTGGGATGATGAAGGGTCTTCAGGGATAACATTTCCCCCTCCTTTGGAACCAGCATGCCCCCATGCCGGTGCACGCGAAACTGCTGTTCCAGCTGCTGCAGATTCTCCCATGTAGCCAAAGACTGGGGCATATGGGTCCATTTGATGAGCACCTGTTCAATTGGGTGATCACCAGTAGTCCAGCGACGTTGGAGCACCTTCTCTGGTACCTGAAACTCAACATCAGGGTGAGGCAACTGTGGTGTGACAGGCATATTACCATGGGACTTCTTGAGTTGTGAGACATGAAAGATAGGGTGAATCTGAGATCACGGAGGTAGACACAGGTTTATATGCCACTGTGCCAATTTTTCTCTTCCACCGGATATGGCCCAAAAAAACTTGAAGGAGAGCTTACGGCGGGATCGTGAGCTGCGGAGGCCTGTACATAAGGCTGGAGCTTTAAGAAAACCCAATCACCCACTTGGAATGTTCTCTCAGACCTATTCTTGTCAGCTTGGCGTTTCATCCTGGTTTGTGCTCGGGCAAGGTGCTGCTGGACCAATTGCTGCATCAGGCCACGCTCAGAGATCCAGTCATTGAGATCAGGCACCACAGGACCAATAACATTGTGTGAAACACCAAAGTGCCTTGGACTGTACCCATACAGGACCTCAAATGGTGTCCTACCGAGAGCTGAATGATATGTGGTGTTGTACCAAAATTCTGCTAAGGGAAGCCACTGTTTCCATTTGGTTGGACATGAATTAACAAAGCATCTCAGATAAGTTTCCAGACATTGATTAAGTCTTTCTGTCTGACCATCAGACTGAGGGTGGTAAGCTGTGCTCATCCTCAAATCAACACCAGTAAGATGAAACAATTGTTTCCAGAAAGTACTAGTGAAGATTTTATCTCTATCTGAAATCATTGCTAGTGGCAGACCATGCAATTTGTAAGTCTGGTCCATAAACAGCTTAGCAATTGATTTGTGCATTATATGGATGATGTAAGGGCAAGAAATGACCATACTTTGTATATTTATCAATGATCACTAAGATGGCATTGGAATGCCCAGACACAGGGAGTCCTTCTACAAAATCCATAGAGATAACTTCCCAAGCACCTTTAGGAACAGGGATAGGATGGAGTAGTCCAGGATACTTACTTCTATCAGGTTTAGCTTGCTGACAGATTAAACAGGATTGCACTCGTTGGAGAATATCAGCTCTCATGTTGGGCCAGAAAAACATTTGTTTGATTCTATGATAGGTAGCAGGAGCACCAGAATGTCCACCCAATGCACTATCATGCATAGCAGCAAAGATTTTGTCATGTAAGGCTTTAGAGTTGCCCAACCAGATCTTACCATCATATCTGATAATCCCTTGCTGGAGAGAATAATGAGGATCCGGTATGGTGTTAAGAGACAGCCTGGAGATCAACTCTTGGGCATCAGGATCAGAGCTATAACTGTCTTGAATATCAGCTAACCATTGTGGCAGAACAGAAGAAGCTGCCATCAAATATTCAGAAGAGGAGCATCTGGACAGTGCATCAGCAGCTGAGTTCTCTGCACCTTTCTTGTAAATAATCTTGTATTGCAAACCCGGGAGCTTGGTGAACACCTTTTGTTGCCATGGTGTGTGCAATCTTTGCTCATTGAGGTGAATCAAACTCTTCTGGTCAGTATGGATGTAAAACTCTGCATGCATTAAGTAATGCCTCCACTGCTCAACTGCCACTAGGATGGCCATATACTCTTTCTCATATGTGGATAAACCCCTCGTTCTTAGGACCCAATGATTTGCTAATGTAAGCAATAGGGTGGCCTTCTTGATGCAGGACAGCACCTATACCCATAGCACTGGCATCAGTTTCAATGTGAAATGGTCTGTCAAAATTAGGTAAGGCCAGACAAGGGGCTGAACTCGGTGCACGCTTGAGCTGCATAAAGGCAGTTTGCTGTTCCTGAGACCACTGGAATGGTGTGTCTTTGCACAAGAGAGCGGATAAGGGCTTGGCCAAGATGCCAAAATGCCTGACAAATTTTCTGTAATACCCTGCCAGTCCTAGGAAGCCTCTGACATCCTTAACTGTCTTGGGTACAGGCCAATCTTGTATTGCTTTGATTTTAGATGGATCAGTTTGAATGCCTTCAAAGACTGATGATATGTCCCAAGTATGATATGGACTTTGTTGAGCAAATTTACATTTGGACATTTTCAATTGCCATTTGTCCTTAGACAAAGATCTCAAAGACCTGCTGCAAGTGAATGAGATGATCTTCCTTGGTCTTGCTATACACTAGTATGTCATCAAAGAAAACAATGACAAATTTTCGGAGGCCAGGAGCTAGTGTACAGTTCATTGCTCCTTGGAATGTCCCAGGTGCACCAGTCAACCCAAATGCCATCACCTTGAACTCATACTGGCCTAAATGAGTTTGAAAGGCTGTCTTGTATTCTTCTCCAGGGTTCATCAAGATCTGATGAAATCCAGCCCTTAAATCCAATGTAGAAAACCGGCTGCACCGGCTAACTCATCCATGAGTTGATCAAAGAGAGCGAACTGGAAATTTGGATTTACGAGTAATAGCATTTAACGCACGTAATCCACACACATTCGATAGCCTCCATCCTTTTTGGGTACTAACAAGACAGGTGAGGAGAATAAACTTGCACTAGGCTGAATAATTCCCTGTTGCATCATGTCCTGAACTTGTTGCTCCAGTTCATCCTTCAGCTTAGGGGAATACCTGTACTGTTTGATATGTACAGGATTAGCTCCAGGAAGCAATGGTATGGTATGGTTGCAGGCTCTATTAGGAGGTAACCCATTTGGAGGTTCAAATAAGTGAGCATAATGCTTTGCAATAATGGTTGCAAATCCTCAGGAACTTCGAAAAGAGCGTAAGAATCGGGCGAAACCGAATAGCGTAGCTGTAATAGTATAGGTTAAACAACTTGTCAATGAGTCCTTGAAGTTGGATAAAAGAATCACCATATGGAATTTGTAACCATTTACTCTTCCGGTGAATCTTCATAGGACTATGGCTCTCTAGCCAATCCATGCCAATGATAACATCAAATTTTTGCAATGGCGGGATCTTGAAATCGAGATATGAATGCATAAGAATCAATAGACCACTGAATATTGTATAAGATGCCCCGCACTAACCAATATGCCTCCACCCAAAGAACATGCACGATGTAGGATTAGATAGAAACGATGCAGTGAGCTCAACTGCTTTGCAATTTTAGCACTAATGAAAGATGATGTACTACCAGAATCAATCAGAATAGAAACTGGTTTCCCTTCAATTAGGCCCTCAAATTGAATGGTCTTAGGGGCAGGAGCACCACTGATTGCAGTTTTAGATAGAGACAAGAATACCTGCTCCACTATTTCAGGAGGTTCTTCAGTAGGACTGCAATCATCAACAGACTCTGTATCCCAGATATCTTGCATGGCATGGAGGACTTCAGGTGCACACTTGTGATCTCTAAACCATTTCAGACCACACTTGTAGCATAAGCCCATGGCCTTCCCGTATGTCTTGATAGCATTCATCTTGGACTCGCTTGTGAATGTGAAGCGGTATCTTGAACGTCTTGGGCTTGTCAAATCTCGGTGGTGGTGGTAAAGGCGTAGAAGTTCTATTGAACTTGTTGTAAGAACTTTGTCTCACCCCTTCTTGGCTTGCTCCACTTCTTCCCCGCAATGAGCCGGTTTGCAAGCGGTATCCGAGTTTGGGGACATTGCACAAGCAACTTAGAACGAAGTTCTGGTTTCAGTCCATCAATGAATCGTGTGACTATGAAGACAAGGTCAACATTTGTTGTAGGAGAGCAGATTGGTCGTGAGGGTGGTATAGGCATTGACATAGTCAGATGCAGAAGAGGTTTGTGATATATGGAGAATTTTTCTCGGCTATAAGCTCATGATGATCGCGGTCAAAACGGGTCTCTCACCATGGTATAGAATTGTTCCCAGTTCACATTGGCTAGTGTGGACTCAAATGCATGAAGCCAGATTTTGGCGGCAGATCGGTCATTTGCATAGTAGCGAAGACAGCACCCACAATTGAGGCTCAACGTAATACATCCGAAGTAGTTTTTCCGCAGGGTTCTCCATAATCTAGGATTAGTGCCATCGAACTTGGGAAAGTCAAACTTAGGGAGTCTACTAGCTGGGTTGTGGTAACTATGTTGGTGAGACTGATGATTCTGGTAGCTGTTTGGGTTGTATGGTGGGTTGTGATGGTATGAATGGGTTGGACTTGTGTGGGTATGCTGGTATTGTGGAATAGAGACAATTGGTGGTGTATAGGTATATGAAGGCATATATGGAGGTGGATGAGGTGAAGCTGAGTAGGAACTATGGACAGTTTGATATGGTGGATTTGGTGGGTGTGGATTGTATGGGCTGGTGATTGGTGTGTAGGAAGGAATTTGAGTTGGTATTGGGTAATTACTATGGATGGGTGGATATGGTTGGTATGGTGGTGGTACTGAAAACGATGGATGCTGAGCATGAATGGAAGGACGAACAGGGTACTGAATTGAATGGACTGAACTTGCAGAATGAGACATGGGTGGGAACTGGTTCATACCATTGGCCGGGCCATGAGATCTGGGTGTTGATGACCCATACTCAGGAACCCGTGGATGTGTTTTCGACGCGGTGCCCGTTGGGCAAGATGGCGACGCCGGCCAGACGAATCCGCGGCCGCCGATGTAGCCGGTGGTCGGTTGGGCGTTGTGTCGAACACGACCGATGCGCCCGACGAGGACATCCTCTCGACTTGAGGCGCAGCTCGATGTCCTTGGAGAACACTTCCATCGCCTTGGCATCAACTCCATTGGCAGCAGCGTCGAGACGCGCCGACTCGAGATCTCGAGACGCCCGAGAAGGAGGTGGAGCTCTCCGCTTGATCAGGAAATCCGGCGGGGACTCGCGCTTGCTTGCGGCTTCCAGGGCGATGAGGCGGCGGTCGACTTGCTCGTCGCGCTGCTGCCGGCCAGCCTTCTCCAAGCCGGTGAAGCGGCGATCCCAAGCACTCTCGCGGTCGCCGAACCCGCTGGTGAAGTTGTCGAGCCCGCCGAGGACGAAGCTTGAGGTTCGATCCATCACGCCACGCCGCACGCCGCCGCCGACGGGTGAAGTGGGGGTGGTCGGCGGCGGGGCGATCCGTGTCGATCGGAGTTGTGGAAGAGGAGGAACGCTAGTCCGATACACGTTGTTAGCGATACTTGCAGGAAAAAAGTAGATGAAGTAGTCCGCTAACTAAGCGACCATGTAAGATTGAATTGTAAACGAATTCAAATGTTCAATTACACATGAGTCGTGACCCTTCACGCTCATCCCCTGGTATAAGTACTCCCCATATTCCTCAATAGAGTTATCACTCCCACTCACGGGCGGTATTCCCCGGTATTGGGCTTCCTTGTCCTCCCGGGCCTTGGGCCGGGCTCGTCTTTGGGATGATGAAGGGTCTTCGAGGATAACAAAGTTTAAGGCCATCTCTTGCCGGCAAGCAAACAAATTAGCACGCAGTCTTTGCTTCTCGACCGTCTCCCTGGTCCATCGCCGTCTTCATTAATTCATTTCGGAGGGGCACACATCGCTGCGGCACATATTCGGTCGGGTCGGTCGGTGTGCGTAGCGATCATCATCGGCGGAATTTTGTTATATGGCCGACTGCACGCTTGCGGCACCCCCTTCCCTCATGATTAACTTGAGCAAATAATCCAAATAGCTACGCTACGACATGGACGCAATATATCTTTTCCTTCTCCGTCTATGCAAACTCTAGCGACTCCGATCATAAACATCAACGCACTCGGACTCGTGACACACGCGGCGACATGACGTTATGTCAACATCTCCCGACTTGGCGGCGATAAGGGCGGCGCAACCACGATTCTTCCTATGGCCCCTCGAAAGCGCAAACAGAAGTTCTCATATGTAACCCCATTGACAAAATCCGTCAAGTCGCCTATAATGTACCAAATAAACATATGTTCTTTGTTAACAATAGTGACTTTTTGTTTCGGCGAATACAATGCTTATATAATAAATACACATATGCATCCGGTGATCATATCCGGATTGCAAGCAACCCCGGATATTGAACATTGAGCCGGGCGACAAGGAGCAAGAAGGGCAACAGGTGATGACGATCTTTGTCGTGCGAACACATGGTTGATTTGTCTCAAATGTGTTTAGTTTTGATGTAGTGATTGTCAACACTCAACATTCTTTCTCTATTTTTCTTTTATCTTTTACGCCCGGCTATGGTTCACGCGGCACACGGGAGTGTGTCGAAGACGTATCTCTTGGTTCGTGTTGTGCGGGTGTGGAGCTCGGAGATGGTAGGCGACGGAGAGGTGAAGGTGCCAAGGAGGGGCGTCGTGGGGGCGACGGACCGTGGAGGTGAAGGACGGACGTGAGGCTTGGACCGAGGGACCGGGGTGCCGGGCGGCTAGCCGTGGTGGGCGACATCCGGGACATCGACGGATGCAAGAGGACGTGGCAGGACCGTGTCGATCGAGTCAAGACGGCGAAGGCGCGGCGGCAGAGCGGGAGCTCGGATGACTTGGCGACTCGGGTGGTCAAGACGGCGGTGACACGTGTCGAGGAGGTTTGGTGGTTTGCCCTCAAAACCATCGGCGCGGGTTTCGCGGTTTGGGCCTCAAAACCACGGGCGGTTTGGTGGTTTGTGCCTCAAAACCACAGCGCGGGTTTCGCGGGTTTGCGCCTCAAAACCCGAAGTGTTCCGGCCGGACGGAAGGACGGCACGTGGCGGCATCGGGGGAGATTGCGTGGAGGCAAGGCTACCGGTGAGGAAGGCGCGGTGGCCGTCGGATCGAAGATTACCCGAGTCGACGGAAATAGCCTTAGGGTTACAAAATCGACTCATGTATCCTAGGGGGTAGTTTAGGGCAGAGGGAATAGGGGCTATTTAGCGGAGGCATACCCCTTCATTCTCCCTTGCCTCTCATTTTCATATTTTCCGCTTAGGGTTACTGATCCGAGGTGTGAGAGGTCCACCGATTTGTACCAAGATTTGCGAGCAAGGGCTAGCTGTGATTAGCCTTGTCACGGGGTGACGTTTGGATCGATTGATCGGTGTTCTTTGTTGTTCTTGAGCTGTGATTTTGAGTTCTTCACTTGTTCTTCCCGAGTTCATCCTCTCCCCTCTTTTCTCTTCGCGATTTCTTCGTTTTGGCACCGTTTGATCTCGTTTTTCTTGCGTTGATTCGTGCTAGGACGTGAGAGGATCATTTCCACCGAAGGGTTTGAGCTAATTCCTCACGAGCACGTAGATCGGGCGAGTTTTGGATCAAGGTGACCTTTTGGGTGTGTTCTTCGTGTGATCCGCGATTTCTCTCGATTCACTCCATCAATCTCGAAATTTCCAAGGGGGAAATGGTCACCCACATGCCTAGATGCTATGGCTCAATTCTTGTGACTGAGGTTTTCGATTTGAGTGAGTTTGGATCGATTTTGGGGTGAGTCGCCGCCCGGCGGGCGTGCTGCTGCCCGGGGTGACGGACGGCCGGGGCCTTACGGCCGGGACGCCGCGTCCGGGATTGACCGGGGCCTTTCGGTGCTGTCCGCGTCGGGGTGACCGGACGCTCCGACCGGACGCGACGACCCGAGCTGGCCGGCCGGTCCGGGTGGTCGTCTGGAGAGAGGTCCGCGAGCGACCGGACCGGGCGCCTCGACCGGCCGCTGGACCGGACTTCGCGGTGAGTCCGGGCTGAGTCCGTCACTCACCGCAGGCTGGCTTTTCTTCCGTCTCTTGCGTGTTTGTTTTCGTTCGGGTTTCGGTTGATCATTTGTGAGTCTAGAGCAAACTCTAGCTCATCCACCTTGCATCCAAGGTCGGATCATACCGTGTGGTGTGTGCTTTTTTTTGCTCAGGGGTCGTGAGAGCTACAAGTCATCTAATTCGAAAGAATTTAATTGAGGCTCCCATTCACCCCCTCTCGGTCGCCGTTTTCGGTCCTTCAATTGGTATCGGAGCAGGTTAAGGATCAAATCCACCTTAACCGGTTCTTGATCCGCAGAAGGCGACATGGAGAGGTTTGGTCACTTTGGTGGCAAGCCTCCTGGAGTTCGATGGCACCAACTATCCCTATTGGAAGATTAAGATGCAAGCGCATCTCATGGGGATAGATTGGAGAGTGTGGGAGATCGTTGAGGATGAGAACTACCAAGTGCTTGCCGCTCGAGTGGGTGAGGATCAAATAGCCCAACACAATGCCAACAACCGAGCGAGGAGTGTCTTGTTCTCAAGCCTCAAGGAGAGCGAGTTTGAGAGGGTAGCCACTTGTGAGACCGCTAGAGAGTGTGTGGAAGACTCTCGAGAGCTACCATGAGGGAACCCCACAAGTCAAGGCCCGCCTCTCTGAAACCTACAAGAGAGAGTACAATAACCTCATCCAGGCTTGATGGCGAGACCATCGATTCTCTCTTTGCTAGGTTTCGGGCGATCTCGCAACAAGCCGTGCGAACAAGCCTCGGAGAGGTTGGGCGAGCACGAGAAGGCGTCTGCGGCTCTTATGCGCTTTGGATCGGAAGGTGTGGGATGTGAAGGTGTCCGCGATCATGGAGTCCGCCAACTACGACACCCTCACTCCCGGCGAGCTCTACACAAGCTCAAGTCTTCTGAGATTGAGGCCCGAGATCGGCGAAGCTCAAGAACCCATCGGCGCCCGAATGTTGCACTCGTCTCGGTAAGAGCGGTTCCAGTTCTTACGCTAACCCTTCACAATTTCTTTCGCCTTGTCTTCCTTGGTGTGCGTGACGAGAGGAGCGGATGGAGAGCCTTGGGGATGATGAGCTTGCACTAGTCATCGGCCGATTCTCGCGGATTCCACAACAACCGCATGAGCCGTCGGCGTGGCGGTGCTTCAAGGGCGGATGCTTAGTGCGGGATCCGGACCACTTCGTTGCCGCCTGCCCCAAGAAGAGCAAGGACAAATACTCGGCGAAAAGTACTACTCCAGCAAATACGACGCCGACAAAGCGCAGGACAAGCGAGTACACCTCAGGCAAGCACAAGTCCAAGAAGGGATTCGACAAGGAGGCGATCAAGAAGAAGTACCTCAAGCGTGCCAAGGAGCACAAGCACGCCTTCCTTGCCTCCCTCGGCGACCTCGACAACGACTCCTCGGACGAGCAATCTTCTTCAAGCGATGAGGAGTCCGGCGAAAGGTTGAGGACAAGGCGAATGGACTTTGCTTCTTCACCGACTCCAAGCCCCGGGGCTTTTGCACCATGGCCCTCGATGGAGCGGTGGCCAACAGCGCCAAAAACCAAACGGCAACGACTCTTCCTCCTCGAGGTACCTCCTACAATCGACCTCTCTCCGATGAGGTTGAATCTTTGGGCGATGCGCTTGTGTGTCAAGAGAAGTTGCTTAAGCGTGCCGCTAGGGAGAGAAAGGAGTACAAGGAGAAGTGGGAGATGGTCGTGACGGAGATAGAGCTGCTTAGGAAGCCTGTCAATGTCTCGATGAGACGGAGTGTGATGCTTCTTTTGTGCATATGTCTAGTATCATGTCTTTGCAGTCCAAGTATTCGCCTTGCTAGATGAGCACGTTGATTTGAAGTCTAGGCCGACGCCAGTTGAGTGCGTGCAAGTCTTGTCCTTGACTTGCGATCTTGAGTTGGCGTATAGAAGGTCGCCAAGCTTCTTTACTTCGAGAAAGGCCAACTCGGGTAGCACCGTGCTGGGATGTGCTAAGTGTGAAGCTTTGGAGTTGGAGCTCATGTCTTGTAGGCATGACAAGGGGAGAGTCGAAGAGGAGATCAAGTATCTTCGCTCTGTCTTGAGTTGGGTGTCTTGTGGAGAGCCGCAGCTTGGCATGATGATGAGTCGGGTTCAAGAGGGGGGGGCGACACATCGGGTTTTAGGCTTTGCTATAGGTGGGAAGGGAGAAGTCATTTATGGCAAGGTTGGTCAAGGTAGTGGTTTGAGCTCGAGTGAGAAACCAACAAACACTCCCAAATTGACCAAGATCACTCCACCTAAGCCTACCGAACCCATTGTGCAAGATGGCATCCTCCAAGAGCCCACAAAGACTCCACCTCCCAAACAAGTGTGGCTTCCCAAACCGAACCACCTCAAGAACCCACTTGACACTCTGCCCAGGATCCCTGAGGAAACCCTTCCTAAGGCCAAGACCACAACAAGAGTGAACCATCCACCCAAGAGAGTGAACCAACCACCACCCAAGAGAGAGGTGAGGTATCACTGTGAGTATTGTCAGAGAGATGGTCACTTGGTTGAGTTTTGCTTTAGGAGGAAGAGGGATGCTAGGCGTCGAGTGGAGTTTGAGAACCGTGACATGTATCACCCACCACTTGGCATGTATGAGAGGGGTGTGCGGTCGGTTCGAGAGGCGCTTTGCTAGGCTTGAAGGTAGGAGGCCTCGAGAGGTTTGGACCACGGTTTGTGAGACCGTTTGGTGGTCGTGCTCAGCGAGTGGATGTAGATCCTCGCTTTGGGAGCTTTGAGGTTGATAAGAGGAGTGCACCACGCTTTGTTGTGCGTGGTAGCGATTTGGTAAGATGGGGCGTGGGATGGTTGTTTTGCCTAATGCATATTTGGGGCAAGATGGTCAACACCGGTACTCTTCCAAGTTTACTAACCCCAGTGTTGTGCCATATGCTCATCCCATGTTCTATCGTTGATACTGAGCCGGAAGGCCGGAGGACATGTGGCTCATTGACTCCATGTTCTCGACACATGACCGGTAACTCAAAGTGGTTCTCGGCCTCACCCCCATGAAGACGAAAGAGTACATCACTTTCGGGGGCAGCAAATGAGAGGGAAGATTCTATCTCGAGGGTCAATCGGGATCAATGACCACTTTGTACTCAAGGATGTGGCGCTCGTCTCCAACCTTCACTTCAACCTTTTTTTACGTCTCTCGGCTCATGGCGGATGGGTATGAGGTGCGCTTTAAGGTTGGGTGTTCTCGAGTTTTGGACTCTCGCGATGATCTCATTTGCTTTGGATTGTGCCATTTGGGCAAGTCTTTCGTGCTGATTTTTCTCGAGGCTTTGGCACATCTTGTTGCTTGTTGGCCGGGTCCTCCTCCGATTTGTGGAAGTGGCATAGGAGACTAGGTCACTTGAGCTTCGACCTCCTTGCGAGGTTGAGTTCAATGGATCTCGATCCGAGGATTGCCTAAACTCAAATTTGAGAAGGATTTGGTTTGCCACCCCTCGCCGTCACGGGAAGATGGTATCCCGCTTCCCACCACCCGGTTACTCGATTATGACCTCGAGACCCGGAGAGATCCTTCACATGGACACGATTGGTCCATCTCGGGTGAGTCGGTCGGTGGGAAGTGGTATTGTCTAGTGATCGTTGACGATTTTTCGAGATACTCTTGGGTCTTTTTCATGGAGGGCAAAGATGAGGCTTTTGGTTTTGCTCGTGATCTGATTTTGAGACGGAGAACGAGTTACCGAGAGACGACCATTCGAAGCGATTCGCGGTGACAATGGCACAAAATTCAAGAACTCTCGGTTCGAGTCTCTTTGTGCTAACTTGGGTGTCGAGCACCGCTTTTCTAGCCCTTATGTTCCGCAGCAGAAACGGGATTGTTGAGCGGAAGAACCGGGGCGCTTGTGGAGATGGCAAGGACCATGCTCGATGAACACAAGACTCAGGAAGTATTGGGCCGAGGCAATCAACACACGGCGTGCCATGTTTCCAACCGCATTTTCCTTCGTGCTTTTACCAAGAAGACATCATATGAGCTGCGGTTTGGGAGATTGCCCAAGGTGAGTCACTTCCGTGTGTTTGGATGCAGGTGTTTCATTCTCAAGCAAGGTAATCTCGACAAGTTTGAGTCTCGATCAGGTGATGGCATTTTCCTTGGATATGCTTTGCACTCACATGCTTACAGAGTTCTAAATCTTGAGACTAACCGCGTTGTAGAGACATGTGAGGTTACTTTCGATGAGATCTAGCCTTGTTCCTCTTACGTGTTTGAGTGTGCGAGAAAGGATGAGATGGAGCGAGCATCTTTGTGGAGGAGGAGCGGAAGACGTTAGTCGGGGTGATCCCGGCGACTCCACCGCTTGCCCCATCGACCTGCGGCGGCGGCGGCGCTCCACGGACCCGGACCTTTCTACCACTACTTCACTCGGTCCCGTGGAGCAGCCTCCTCAAGGCAAGACGGCTGCACTTGAGGAGGTTCCCGATCCGGTCGAGGGGAGGCGACCTCTTCAGCGCCTGCGCCTCGGCACATTCAGCGTCGTCACCCCCGGGGAGACCATGATTGGAGGGCTTGATCAAAGGGTAACTTCGTTCCAAATCTTATGCCATGTGTCATTTTGCTCATTCTCGCATTCGTTTCCACTATTGAGCCCAAAGATGTTGACACGGCTTTATCGATTCGGATTGGGTCAATGCCATGCATGAAGAGTTGCAAAACTTTGAGAGAAACCAAGTCCGGATCTTAGTGCCACCTCCAGCTCGGTGTCATCTCATAGGAACCAAGTGGGTGTTTAAGAACAAACAGTGAGGATGGGGTGGTTGTGAGAAACAAAGCCGATTAGTTGCCCGGGGGTTTTGTCGAAAGAGGGAATAGACTATGAGGAAACTTGTCAATGAGTCCTTGAAGTTGGATAAAAGAATCACCATATGGAATTTGTAACCATTTACTCTTCCAAAGAATCTTCATAGGACTATGGCTCTCTAGCCAATCCATGCCAATGATAACATCAAATTTTTGCAATGGCGGGATCTTGAAATCGATATGAATGCATAAGAATCAATAGACCACCGAATATTGTATAAGATGCCTGCACTAACCAATATGCCTCCACCAGCAACATGCACAGATGTAGGATTAGATAGAATACGATGGTGAGCTCAACCGCTTTTGCAATTTTAGCACTAATGAAAGATGATGTACTACCGAATCAATCGAATAGAAAACTGGTTTCCCTTCAATTAGGCCCTCAAATTGAATGGTCTTAGGGGCGAGAGCACCACCGATTGCGATTTTAGATAGAGACAAGAATACCTCCACTATTTCGGGGAGGTTCTTCATGGGGATCGCAATCATCAACCGCACTCAGATCCCGATATCTTGCATGGCATGGAGGACTTCAGTGCACACTTGTGATCTCTAAACCATTTCGCACCACACTTGTAGCATAAGCCCATGGCCTTCCCCGTATGTCTTGATAGCATTCATCTTGGACTCTGCTTGTGAATGTGAAGCAGTATCTTGAACAGTCTTGGGCTTGTCAAATCTCAGTGGTGGTGGTAAAGGCAGAGAAGTTCTATTGAACTTGTTGTAAGAACTTTGTCTCACCCCTTCTTGGCTTGCTCCAGCTTCTTCCTGCAACAGAGCCAGTTTGCAAGCAGTATCCAGAGTTTGGGGACATTGCACAAGCAACTTAGAACGAAGTTCTGGTTTCAGTCCATCAATGAATCGTGTGACTATGAAGACAGGGTCAACAGATTTGTTGTAGGAGAGCAGTTGGTCAGTGAGGGTGGTATAGGCATTGACATAGTCAGATGCAGAAGAGGTTTGTGATATATGGAGAATTTTTCTGGCTATAAGCTCATGATGATCGCGGTCAAAACGGTCTCTCACCATGGTATAGAATTGTTCCCAGTTCACATTGGCTAGTGTGGACTCAACAGACTGAAGCCAGATTTTGGCAGCATCAGTCATTTGCATAGTAGCAGCACAGACCCACAATTGAGGCTCAACAGAATACATCTGGAAGTAGTTTTCACAGAGGGTTCTCCATAATCTAGGATTAGTGCCATCGAACTTGGGAAAGTCAAACTTAGGGAGTCTACTAGCTGGGTTGTGGTAACTATGTTGGTGAGACTGATGATTCTGGTAGCTGTTTGGGTTGTATGGTGGGTTGTGATGGTATGAATGGGTTGGACTTGTGTGGGTATGCTGGTATTGTGGAATAGAGACAATTGGTGGTGTATAGGTATATGAAGGCATATATGGAGGTGGATGAGGTGAAGCTGAGTAGGAACTATGGACAGTTTGATATGGTGGATTTGGTGGGTGTGGATTGTATGGGCTTGGTGATTGGTGTGTAGGAAGGAATTTGAGTTGGTATTGGGTAATTACTATGGATGGGTGGATATGGTTGGTATGGTGGTGGTGAATCGAAAAACGATGGATGCTTTGAGCATGAATGGAAGGGACGAACAGTCTTGGAATTGAATGGACCGAACTTGCGAGAATGAGACATGGGTGGGAACTGGTTCATACCATTGGCCGGGCCATGAGATCCGGGTGTTGATGACCCATACTCGGGAACCCGTGGTTGTGTTTCGACGCGGTGCCCGTTGGGCAAGATGGCGACGCCAGCAGACGAATCCGCGGCCGCCGATGTAGCTGGTGGTCGGTTGGACGATGTGTCGAACACGACCGATGCGCCCAGTGAGGACATCCTCTCGACTTGGAGGCGCAGCTTCGATGTCCTTGGAGAACACTTCCACGCCTTGGCATCAACTCCATTGGCGCAGCGTCGGTGACGCCGACTCGTGATCTCGAGACGCCTGGAGAAGGAGGTGGGAGCTCCGCTTGATCGTAATCCGGCGGGACTCGCGCTGCTCGCGCGCTTCCGGGCGATGAGGCGGGCGGTCGACTTGCTCGCGGCGCTCGCCGCAGCCTTCTTCTCCAAGCCGGTGAAGCGGCGATCCTGGGGCACTCTCGCGTCGCCGAATCGCGCTTGGTGAAGTTGTCGAGCCTGTCGAGGACGAGCTTGAGGTTCGGATCCATCACGCCACGCCGCACGCCGTCGACCGGTGAAGTGGGGTGGCGGGCGGGCGGGCAGATCCATCGATCGGAGTTGTGGAAGAGGAGGAACGCTAGTCCGATACCACGTTGTTAGCGAATACTTGCGAGAAAAGTAGATGAAGTAGGGCGCTAACTAGCGACCATGTAAGATTGAATTGTAAACGAATTCAAATGTTCAATTACACATGAGTCGTGACCCTTCACGCTCATCCCCGCCGGTATAAGTACTCCCCATATTCCTCAATAGAGTTATCACTCCCACTCGGGCGGTATTCCCTGGTATTGGGCTTCCTTGTCCTCCTCGGGCCTTGGGCCGGGCTCGTCTTTGATGATGAAGGGTCTTCGGGGATAACAAAGTTTAAGGCCATCTCTTGCCCGGCAAGCAAACAAATTAGCACGCAGATCTTTGCTTCTCGACCGTCTCCCCGGTCCATCGCCGCCTTCATTAATTCATTTCGGAGGGGCACACATCGCACACCGGGCACATATTCGGGCCGATTCGGTCGGTGTGCCGTAACGATCACCGGGCGGAGCCACGTTATGGCCGACTGCACGCTTGCGGCACCCCCTTCCCCTCATGATTAACTTGAGCAAATAATCCAAATAGCTACGCCACGACATGGACGCAATATATCTTTTCCTTCTCCGTCTATGCAAACTCTAGCGACTCATTTGTAAACATCAACGCACTCGGACTCGTGACACACGCGGCGACATGGCGTTATGTCAACATCTCCCGACTTGACGACGATAAGGGCAGGCGCATTACGTTCTTCCTATGGCCCCTCGAAAGCGCAAACGAAGTTCTCATATGTAACCCCGCTTGACAAAATCCGTCCAAGTCGTCTATAATGTACCAAATAAACATATGTTGCTTTGTTAACAATAGTGACTTTTTGTTTTTACGGCGAATACAATGCTTATATAATAAATACACATATGCATCCATGATCATATCCGGATTGCAAGCAACCCTGGATAATGAACATTGGAGCTGGCGACCAAGGAGCAAGAAGGGCAACAGTGATGACGATCTTTGGCCGTGCGAACACATGGTTGATTTGTCTCAAATGTGTTTAGTTTTGATGTAGTGATTGTCAACACTCAACATTCTTTCTCTATTTTTCTTTTATCTTTTCGCCGGCTATGGTTCACCGCACACGTGGGAGTGTGTCGAAGACGATCTCTTGGTTCGTGTTGTGCGCGGGTGTGGAGCTCGGAGATGGTAGGCCGACGGAGAGGTGAAGGTGCCAAGGAGGGGCGTGCGGGCCGACGGACCGTGGAGGTGAAGGACGGACGTGAGGCTTGGACCGAGGGGCCGGGGTGCCGGGCGGCTAGCCGTGGTGGGCGACATCACGGGACATCGACGGATGCAAGAGGACGTGGCGAGGACCGTGTCGATCAAGTCAAGGCGACGGCGTGCGGCAGAGGCGGGGGAGCTCGGATGACTTGGCGACTTCGGGTGGTCAAGACGGCGGTGACACGTGTCGAGGAGGTTTGGTGGTTTGCCCTCAAAACCATCGGCGCGGGTTTCGTGGTTTGGGCCTCAAAACCACGGGCGGGTTTGGTGGTTTGTGCCTCAAAACCACAGGCGCGGGTTTGCGGGTTTGCGCCTCAAAACCCGAAGTGTTCGGCGAGGCGGAAGGACGGCACGTGGCGGCATCGGGGAGATTGCGTGGAGGCAAGGCTACCGGTGAGGAAGGCGCGGTGGCCGTCGGATCGAAGATTACCCGAGTCGACGGAAATAGCCTTAGGGTTACAAAATCGACTCATGTATCCTAGGGGTAGTTTAGGCGAGAGGAATAGGGGCTATTTAGCGAGGGCATACCCCTTCATTCTCCCTTGCCTCTCATTTTCATATTTTCCAGTTAGGGTTCTGAGATCGAGGTGTGAGAGGTCCACCGATTTGTACCAAGATTTGCGAGCAAGGGCTAGTCTGTGATTAGCCTGTCACGAGGGTGACGTTTGGATCGATTGATCGGTGTTCTTTGTTGTTCTTGAGCTGTGATTTTGAGTTCTTCACTTGTTCTTCCCGAGTTCATCCTCTCCCCCTCTTTTCTCTTAGCGATTTCTTCGTTTTGGCACCGTTTGATCTCGTTTTCTTGCGTTGATTCGTGCTAGGGCGTGAGAGGATCATTTCCACCGAAGGGTTTGAGCTAATTCCTCACGAGCACGTAGATCGGGCGAGTTTTGGATCAAGGTGACCTTTTGGGTGTGTTCTTCGTGTGATCCGCGATTTCTCTCGATTCACTCCATCAATCTCGAAATTTCCAAGGGGGAAATGGTCACCCACATGCCTAGATGCTATGGCTCAATTCTTGTGACCCGAGGTTTCGATTTGAGTGAGTTTGGATCGATTTTGGGGGTGAGTCGCCGCCGGTGGTCTTTAGCTTGCCTTGCGTCGGGTGACCGGACGCCGCGACCGGACGCTCCGACCGGACGCACGACCAAACCGACCGGTCGGTCCGGTCGGTCGCGTCTGCGCAGAGGTCCGCCAGGATCCGACGGGCCGCGACGACGCTGGGCCGGACTTCGCCGGTGAGTCCGGTCGATGAGTCCGGTCACCACTGCAGGGCGTTTTCTTCCCGTCTCTTGCGTGTTTGTTTCGTTCGGTTTCGGTTGATCCGGCCGTGAGTCTAGAGCAAACTCTAGCTCATCCACCTTGCATCCAAGGTCGTGATCATACCGTGTGGTGTGTGCTTTTTGCTCCGAGGGTCGCGAGAGCTACAAGTCATCTAATTCGAAAGAATTTAATTGAGGCTCCCATTCACCCCCCTCCGTCGCCGCTTCGGTCCTTCATCTTTGGAAGCTCGAGGAGGTGACAGTGAAGACGCCAATGGTGCTGGACATGATGAAGAGTAGACCATTCTAGATGTCATCTTGAGCGTTGTTTTGCTCTTTTATGTTTACTTCGGTCTGTTGCAGTATCTTGGGGTTAACTTGTCCCCCATGGCTGCCTTTTTGTCCGAACTGTCTTTTTGTTTGCCGAACTCGTCCCAAAAACACTTGTTGTATTTCCGTTATTCGTAATGGAAATAGGGAAGCCCCTTGTTCGAAAAAAATATCCGATTGCAAATTAGCAGCGAGATACAACATATGGAGCCCTCCCCTAACTTCATTTGTTGATCTCCTCCCTCCTGGCGGCGGCACTCTCATCCCCAGCCCCCCACACAAAAAGACGGCGGATCGGGTTCGGGCGAGTATCTGCAGGTTTGTGTTTTTCGAGTTTCGTCGGCTGATTTTTGCCCACGGTTTTCAGGTTTCGATTTCGGGTTTACTTTTTCACCCGTGGATATCCAATGGGTATCGGAAATAAATCATTTGAAATTAAAACTCATATTTTTATAACATGTTAATAATAACATGTTTACTTAGATTATTAAATTTATTCAAATTTAACTTATGAAAATTTTATTATTTATTGCCTCTTGTTTATACATGTGAATATGTGTGTATATATATCCACGGGTTTTGGGTATCCATTCGGGTTTTCGTATCCATTCGGGTATACATGTGAATATGTGTATAGATATTCGCGGGTTTTAGGACATCCATTAGGGTTTCGGTGTCGATCAGGTTTTGGGTATCCGCGGGTTTGGTTTTTGATCTTTGGATTTCCACTTTCGAATCGATTTCGGGTTCGGATACGGCGTTCGACTTGGGGTTTGGTTTTGGGTGCCGCAGAGACTCCACCCGATCGAACCGGTTGCCATCCTTACCTCACGGTCACGACTCTCTCCACCCGACTCTATCCTCTCGGCCTCTTGCTCCGATGCGCACGAGGGTGGTATGAAGCCTCGACTCCTCTCGCTTCGTCGGCGGTCGTTCCCGCCCAACTTCCCTCACCGCCCTGACTAGCTCGTTGGGCCACCTATTTCCCTCCCCGCGATAATGGGACCCTCTGCGGCGCATCGCACGCGCCGCCAGCCGGCCGGCGGCGGCCACAGGCACCCAACGGCATGCCTCCTGTCTATTGCTGTTGTCCTCCCCATCTATCGCCTCCATGGATCAGGCCTCATCTAGGATTCGGTTTCTCCGCCTTTTTTCCACTAGGAGCGAACACGCCGTCAGCCGCCGATGCGCGACTTGCGCAGCGTCGGCTGCCCCTGCCTCCCCTTCCATTGTACCATCTCACTTTCTATCGGGCTTGGGCTAGCATGGCCCATCAGTTGTGGCGTGTTTTTGGGCCAGCACGGCATCGAAAACCGCCCATAGGCCCATGCCTAGGCCAAAGGCCAGGTACTGCCCATGAGGCACGACGCGGCCCGTGAAGGCCCGATGCCCATCGCCATCGGGCGGGCCAGGCAGGCCTGTTGGCCATCTATACTCGTGCTTATTGCAAAGTTGCACACTGAAACGACATCACTCATTATCATAAAAGAAAATAAAGGAAAGAGAGAAGCAACTAATCGAGTATGTGCGCCGGTGGTTAGGAAAGGAAATATAATTATTTTCTAATGGAAGACTAGACGTCCATGGACTTGATTTAGAAAAATAATACTAGTAGTAAAAATTATCATGAAAGTTTTAGGTTGTCAAGTTCAACCATTCCCCATCAGGTATCTTGGATTACCACTCGGCACGAGGAAAATACCGAAGTCTAATTACCAAGCCATTGTAGAGCAAGTCGCTAGAAAGATGCCACCGTGTCATGGCTCACTCATGGCTAGAAGTGTCAACTCTCCACACTCAGCCTTAGCATACCTTTCTTGGCCTAATGGAGGGATATAAATAGCCCCAACTCCAAAAACTAGCCGCTACAAGTTTTCTATGAGCATAGAACTAATTCGTCCTTGAGCATCGGACTAATTGGCATTTAACACCAAACACATAGGTGCCACTGTTCATTGTTAGTTTAGTGATCATCAGACTAATTTTTGTGTAGCATCAGATTAATTTGTTGCCCTATTTTCTAGCGCGGCACATTTTCTTTCGTATTTTGTACATAATTTTTAGCTTTGAACTTCTATTTTGAAGTTGTTAGACTTTTTAGAAAGCTATTGAGGATCTCTACAACTTTGAACTGATATCATGTCGGTTTGAGTGGATGTAGAAACATGAGACAAGTCAATTTCTCTCTCTCTCGTCTTAGCTTCCGTGGATTTAATTTTGTTTGTTTCTTTGCTTTTGGCCTTCTACTTCTTGATGTCGTCTTAGACTTCTAGCATGTCTTGTTGGTCTTCAACATAGCTTCTAATGTCTTGCTTGAAGTGTTGATCAACGAGACTATCATTTTGCTAAAGTCCAAGTCCACCTTCTATCTATTTGAACTATACTTTATATACTAGGAAATATTCTTAGTCCAAATAGTCATGTTATTCATCAAACATCAAAATCCAAACTTAATGGGCCATAGGATGCATTTTCCTTACAACCTTCCCTCTTTTGATGATCGATGACAACACAACCAATACAAGAAAAATTAATATAATAGATACCAAATGAAGATGCATACTATGTACTTGCTAGGTTGCAATGCAAGAGCAAGATCATATGATATGATGCTATTTTTGTAGTAGTATCCTTTTGCTTTTACAAGTTTATTAAGACTTCAAATAATCAAACACTAAACTAAAATCAGTCGGTTACATGCTTGTTGCTGAGTACCTCACTTGGTGGTTGCCCATCGGTGGGAAGCCTAATCCACATGTTGTAGAAAAAAATTACATCGTCTGTCATACATCAAAGCACAGGTCTAAAGCCAAGGGGTTCTATTGGTGGAACTCAAGTTTAGAGATTTCCTTGATCTACGTGAGAAGGCCATCTCAGAATACTAGGGGTTGTTTACCCCTATGGATATACGCTTGTTTCATGTTCAAAAGTTCAGCAAAAGATTCATGTTACACATGTTTTCTAATACAATATTGATGGTACAGGTTTGGACATCTACAAATCTTAAGATATAGTATATGTTGTCACACGCTTTAGTCTATTCAAACAAGGCACCCTTTATTGAGCTTCATGTAAATTTTGGAGGAACCGTTTGTACCAGAGCGCGGATGACTTGGGTTTTCTTTCCTGTGTTTGGTAGTCAACATAGTGAAGAAGTCCAAAGCGGATGGTGTATCCGTATAGCCACTCAAAATTGTCAATGAGAGACCAGACGAAATAGCCACGAACGTCGGCGCCATCCCTAGCAATGCGAGTCACTTAAATATGTTAGCTGTGGAGAACTTAACAGTTCGTCCATGAAACTTCGAAATCAAATGGAAAAAAACCTGATAACTTTGGCAAGTTTTGTGAGGTAACCGTCGAGGTACTGTATCCTGCCCTGGTCGTCAAGCCAATCCTCAACATGGGTATAGCCATCTCCACCTTGCGCATAACCTGAAGAAATTATTTTTAAGAAACTGTACGTTACAAACTCTGATCGTAGGGTAGCACGGGACATGATGATGAACAACACTGATCAACTGCAAATATGCACCATTTTCGGTTATGAACATGGGAACATTGTTGTATCTCTCCATGATGTAGGTGACCATCTTCTCTATCCCGTCAGGAACAACGTAAAAATTTGGCATCCCTGTCTGCACAGAACGCCGGAAGCAATTAATCAGGGCATTCAGGCACAAGCAGTCAATAGGCACCTCGAATTCAAGTAAGAAGGAAGTTAAGAAAACTCACCGGAGGTCCGATTGGAATTCCATTTTTCTCTCCGGTGAAGGCCGCCAGCGCATGGTGGATCTCCTGCCCCGACGGGCAACCTGACGAAACATGCAGTCCCTGACGTATAGCGGGGTGTAGTGGTTGATGCCGATGAAATCAGATTGTAACCCAGCTTCCTCCTCTCCTCCGGCGAGAAGGTCGGCAGCTTGGACCCCAAGAGCTGTCGCATCTCCGGAGGGTAGTCGCCGTAGATTATCGGATCAAGAAACCTGCAGCAAGTGATATAATTTCAAACAAACAAACGTTGTGTGTAAATCAACTAACGTCACGTCGACCCGTAGTGTTATGTTTTGCAGGGTGCAGGCCGGATGATCTCTGGACTGTGCCGTGCCTACCATGGAGCGTCGAAGGCCAGTGCCCGTTCAGTCGCCAGCCGGTCCACCGGCGTGTCCGTCAGCGGCACGAACCAGACGGCGGACATGACAATGCCGATCATGCCCTTCTGCTTGCTCTGAAGGTTTCAAATTTGTCCCAAATTAAAACAGAGAGTTTAACGACGACTGAAGAACCAACAAAGCAACCAGCACGACGTTCGTTGTAGAGGAGAGTACGTACCTGGTACTTCCTCTTGTAGATCTCGACAGCAGTGGCGTGGGCCAGGACGACGTTGTGCGTGGCGACATAGGGCTCGGCGTCGGGTTGCCCCGGGCGCAGGAGCCCAACGGCGGCGAGCAGCGCTCGGGCGGGTAGGTGCCGACCATGTAGCCCTTGGCCACCAGGACATTGGGCTCGTTGAAGGTGGACCAGTACTTGACGCGGTCGCCGAACGCCGCGAAGCACACGTCCGCCAGATGGGCGAAGTCTCGCCGGACCTCGGCGCTGAGCCACGCCCCGTACCTGTCCTCCAGCTCTTGCGGGATGTCGTAGTGGGCCAGCGTCACGAATGGCTCTATTCCTGTACGTGCTCCATCATCAATCGATCCAGCAAAACAAACGTGTACGTTGTGATCGGCCAGACGTCGACCTCTCATCTTTTTGTACTAAATCACTTACAAATTATAGCATTTGACTTTTTTTGACCCTAAGAGTGACAGCTCCTCTTATTCAAAATTTTTACAAAAATATCATATCTTTTGTTGTGGCTAACTTTATTAATAAATGTTCTTTAAGAATGGCTTAAATTCAATTATATTTGTATATTTAGTTGAATATGACGAGTGGTTAAACTTTATTAAGTTAAAAAAGTCAAATATCTTATAATTTGAAACAAAGTATTACTGAAGAAATATTCCTAGTGACGAGAAAGTACCTTTGAGCAGGAGCAAATCGATGAGTTTGTTGTAGAACGCGATCCCTGCTGGGTTCACTTCGCCGAATCTTCCTTCTGCATTCAGCAAGTGAAACATTTTTCGGGAGATGAGAAGATCTTGCAAAGATTTCATCGAGTGTCTGAATGATTAGTAAGGTTTTGAAGTGTAGAAACTCACTGGGAAGAATTCTTGCCCATGATATTGAGAATCTGTAGGCGTTCGTGCCCAGGGAGTACATGAGCTCAATGTCATCCTGTGATGAATGAAGCGAAGATTGGGGTACTTCAGGTTTATCCACACACACGCGCGCACACACACATAAAAAAGCTTTTAGTTTATGTTTGTAACATTAGACCTCGAAACGATGATAGTGATCATCTGCGATATCGCCGCTGCTTCCATCTTTGATTCTTCCTTTTTTTTTTTTTTTTCGAGACCGCGCCGTTCGCGTAATTCGTAAGCAGAATAAAGTTCAAACAACAAGAAGCACCGGTAACCAAACGAGTTACGAGAAGCAAAACCTAACGACTACTGAATACATCAAGTGGGATTACATGGTGACCAATTTGCGACATAGACGGCCGACCCTAAGCTGCACTAGGTGTCCTCTTGGCGAGCCCCTCCAAATTGAGCTCCATGGCGGAGAGGTCAAAAACGTCCATCAAGAAGCATCTCGAAACGGCGCCGCTTGGCCGGCGGCATGCCGCCCGAAGAGGTTCTGACCTTCTCCTCGAGGACAGCTGGAGCCTCTCCCGCGTCCACTTCGCAGCCCAACTTCGCGACAACAGTGATTGGGCCTGCAAGGTCGCGTAGCAGCCCTAGGTTGTGCGGCAATACGGCCACTACGACGCCGGGGTGTGGGCGGAGGCCGGAGGTGCGTGTGCGGCGAAGGCGTGGCCCGACTTGAGAATTGGTGAAGACAGCGGCACGCAAATCCTGTCTTGGTCTCCTTACGTCGTTGCGCGATGGCGGTGGCCTGCGTCCACGGGGACACGGAGGAGGCTCAGCGGGAGCAGCAGGTTCCTCATGTATCGAAGGGGCCTCTGGATTGCTTGCCGGCGGCGGGCAAGAGGTCGTAAACTCCGCCGCCACGAGATCAGCCCACCGTCAGCCCGCACGGTGTGGTGGGGGCTGGGGCGGACCTCACCAAGAGGCGCGGTGCGAGAAAGAGGCGACGATCTCCACAGCATCGGGTCCCCCCCAAGCGGGAGGCTCCAGCGGCCAAGCGCGGTTCACTCGCCATGGTCGACGCTATCGATGTAGGTCGCTGCGGTGTTGGCAGCGGCGATCTTTGTCGGCCGGCGGGGGTTGCCCACCGCTGAAGACCTCGCCCACGTCGCGCCGGGCGCTGGCCGACGACGACCGTCTGGCCGGCGTGCGCCATCGCTGGCGTGCGTCGCCAATGACGAGCGTCCACCTGCGCGGTAGCGTCTGTCGCCAATGACGTCGGCGTCGAGGGGCGAGGCAGAGGATCTCTCAACACGGATCGGTGTCGGCTGCGGTGTTGGCGCGCCGGGCCATGAGCGCCGCCACCGCCGTGGACACCACGATGGGTGCGTGCGCATGGCTCGCTGAGGGAACGGCAGGGTGGACGGCGGCGGCGACGGTAAAGCGAGCCAGCGCCAGGATGCGTCGTGCCAAGCGAAGGAGGCAGCGGGGCGAGAGGTGCGGGCGGCGGCGTGGTCGGCGCCGAGGCGGTTGAAGCGAGGAGTCCGACAAGAGCGGGCGGCGACGGGCGGGCGCGGCGAGGAGAGGTGGTGCCGGCGACGCCCGGCGGCGGCTTCGGACCAGCGATGAAGCCATCGGCGTCAACCGGCGCGGCCGCTCGAGGTGCGTGGCAAGTTGAATGGCGGTGAGGCGCGCTGATCGAGCCGATGGTGCGCGGGCACCCGCTCGGTCGGCGGGGGCCGTCGCGGAAGGCGGGCACCCGCTCGGCCGGCCAAGGACCGGTCGGTGATGAGCGGGCACGGCGGAGCGGGCCCGGGTCACGGCTGGCTCGACGGTGGCGACGACGAGGAGGTCGACCCTCGGGCGTGGTTGGCACGACCGCCGCCCGGGGGACGGTCCCGAATCGGACCACGAGTTACTCCGCGGGGAGTGGATGGCAAAACGTGCAGCGCGACGGTGAGGGCCTCGGCTCGATGATCCCGCCCTCATCGTCCGAGCACTCGGAGAAGTTGTCCACCCAACGCACGCCTTGGACCTTCCGTTTGGGAAGTAGGGTGCCGCCTCCGGCGAAGGGCCCCCCCGCCCCGCCGGAGACCACCTCACGAGCCGGGCGAGAGGGAAGCGTCCGGCGGCGAAGCCCCTCGGTGAGACGACGCGGCCACAACAGCAACGTCCGACATCCCACCGTGGCGAAGCAGCCCGCGCCGCCCCCCTCGGCCCGATGCGGCGGTGATCGAGGAGGATGCCGGGGCGGTGGTGCCCGGCGCGGTGGCGAGGGGGCAGCGGGCTGTTGCCGTCAGGTCTCCCCGCGAGCGGGGCAAAGAACAACCGGCGGAATACGACCGCAACCCCGCCGAGGGGAGAGTACAGAGGGGTCGGGGCTGTCCATGCCGCCCTCTGGGCGAAGGGAGGCGACCGAGCGGCTCCGGGGTTGGCCGGTGACGAGAGAAGATGGGCCGGCCGAGGCGGCAGCGGCTTCCCCGTCCGCGCGGGCGGTGCCGGCGCCAGGCGGCGTCGGTGGTTGAGCGGAAGCCGCCTTGGCGAGGCCGCCGGCGGCGGAGACGGCTCGGCGGTGGCCACGGGGGCGTTGCGTCCCCCGCCGGCCCCGAGGCGGACTCCGACGGGGGAGTGCGACGGCGTCGAGTCGTGGCATCTGGCGGGGGGCGGCGCGAATCTCGCCCTCCTCAAGGTCCGGCAAAGGGGCGCTCTCCGACAGGGAGGGCCTCACCTGCGGGGCGGTGGTGCCAGATGGAAGGGCGCGCGACAAGGCAAAGGCAGGCGACGCCCAATGGCGAGAGAGGACCATCGCGGGAAGCGTTCCCGAGCGCCGGGCGTCCCCTCGAACTGGGTCGACGGAGGCGAGTGGGGGCCAGGGCGACGGATCGAGCGCGGCCAGCCGGATCCGCCCCACCGGCGACGGGGGTGGTGGAAGCCGGCGGCGGCGGCCCGATGCCCCGAGCCCGATGGGGGCGGCGTCGTCAGCGCTTGGGCAGGGGTGCTGGTGCGGTCTTGAGGAGAGGAAGGTTGGGGAGGTGAAGAGGGAGGGGGAGGAGGTGGTGGAGGGGAGGCGGGCGCCGGGGGCCGGGTGGCCGCCGGCGCCGGGGCGGCGTCGCTGGCGGTCGCCAAGGAGGCAACGGTCGGGAGAAATCCCTCCCCATCTTTGATTCTTCCTGAAACATACTACTAGTAGTCACATGCGTGTATGTGGGAGTATTAGTTCAATTAACAGAATGAGCAGCAATGGCAGTTTTTAGCTTAACAGAGTGGTAATGCCAATTGTATGATTTACCAGGTCGTTCATGAGTGAAGACATCCCAGTTGCTTAAGCTTTTGTTGCCCTCGAGGTACGCGCCTTCGATCTAGAAGTGAAAGCAAGACTACATCGATCAACATGGTTGTTCTGAATTTTCTTTATATTATTCATCATGTTCATTCATAATACTCCTGTCGTCCCCAATAAATGAATTTCTAGAATCCGTGATAGTCAAAAAAGTTGGACTAACTTTCTATAAAAGAGCTAGTAACAATATGATATAAAATGAGCATCTCATGAAAATATTCTCTATGATAAATGTAATGACAATAATTTGATAACATAAATCTTGACGGCCTTTTTTTTACAAATTGGGTTAAAGTTCAAAAGTTTGACCTAAGGCCATTCTAGAATATATTCTTTCAGGGATAACGGGAGTATTCATCATGGACCATAATCATATCAGTAGCAAGAATGATATGACGTTGAATAAAAGGCATCTATTGTAAGATTCTCCTCCGGGTGACATGGTTACTTAATTTTATGATCTTGGCTTTATTAAAACTAGAAAATATGCCCGTCGTTGCTGCTACGGGTGAATAATACATTTAAACTTCATAATGTTTTATCTAGCAGAGGCCTTGTAAATAATTTGTACATGTGAGAAAAAAATGCAAATCAGCAATCCAAAATATAATAAACCTAGCTTTCATATTCTTCCTGTAAGCCATATGTTATGCCCATGCGTTCTTTCTGAGACAAAAACTATCAAACATTCATATATATGAAATGATGAACTAAACTCTTTTTGCCTTTTGCTTGTTTCATCTTTTATTAGTCCTCGCCTTTTACTTAAATATAATTAGGTTGAATGACAAACTAATCAAAATTTCAATTCATGGTTTAATTAGTTATTAAGCTATTAGCTCCTCTAGGTTCTAATAATAGCAATAAGAAGTTCAATTTGTATTTAAAATACTTAACAATTTTGTGGTAGAAATATTTGTATATTAGAAAGATCAAGGTTTGAAAGATCCATATATATTGTATTTAGTATTTATAAAAAAGTAGCTACAAATTTTTCACATATTATTTTAATATTAGGTATGGATAAATTTTAAATTTTAAACTTTTATTTTGTTTATGGAAATAAATATTGGAAACACTTGGCGAGGCAAAAAAAAAAAATCAAATTGCAATGCGAGCTGGAGAATAAATAGAGAGAGAAAAAAATACTAAACCCCTCTATCCCTGCACGGAGCGCTCGAGTGCGAGCAGGGCGTGTCGCATGCACGAGCGCGGGCGCGCGACAGACGGCGGCAGCGTGAGTGCCCGCACGAGTAGGGAGCTACGGTGGTGGGAGCCTCGCACTTGTGCGCCACAACGGTGGAACAACCCGTGGCGTCCTCGGCCTCTCCAACGGCATCCGGAATGTCTCCCATGCACGCTGGGGCTCGCCGGCAACTCCTTTTGCTCTGGTTGCCCCAACGATGGTTGCGGATGGGGGCGTCGACATGGAGCTAGTCTCGACAACGATTCCGCGACTCTATGCGCAATTGCCAGTTGCGACCCAGCGCCGCAACGGTCTGTGCCAACGCCGCGACGATGCTGCTCTGATCCAGAGTCGCGATCCCCGCGCCTCGATGCCTCCGTCCTGACGGCGCTGTACCCGTCGGCAGCCCCGCGGCCTCGCACATTGCTTTCTTTGTTTGAATTTTTTTTTGTGCTGTCATCTAATTTATGTTAGTTACTTTTCTCGATATCTATTTGCTTTATATCTCTCTTTCGATTTGGAAAACTCATCACCCGTTGGTCTCCAACTCTCTAGAGACGTGCAGAACCTTGAATACAATCAACGGTCTCGGTTTCCAACTCTTAAAGGACGGGCAGAACAAAATTGAGACCGACACGAACACAACAGGTAGAAAACAGGAAGGTGAAAGAAAACAAAGGTGAAAAAAATTGGCAGAAATTTTCATAGTAGGTATAGATAATGGTCAAGTGCAGGCAATAAATAGATTCTTGATGCATGGAAGCTACTACTATACGTGTTGAATAGTAGATGCATGGTTTTTCGTTTACCGTCTTTGACTTAAATTATGAACCTAAAATAAGTTTAAATTCTACGATGTTCAAACTGTCCCTTTAAATTCCGCACACTCTGCTTTCTTTCATTTAATAGAAAATGAAACAAAAAATAGGCAATGGGATGGGCCTGTAATCGGGTGGAGTCAATAGGTTGTTTTTACTGAACGTCCTCATCGACAAGCCGACGCCGGCCACTACAAGAGGCATCAGCACAGCTGACAGTCTTGAGTCCAATAGGTTCATTAAGAGTTTCCTTTATCGCGTCGAAGCGTGTGTTCCTTTAAGAGGCTCATCCCACAACCCTGCAAAATAGGTTAGCCACTTACAGTGGCGTAGCCAGGGGCTGGCAGGGGCCATGCCCCCCCCCAGGTTTGCAAGCAAATTATTTACTAGTATATGTCTATGATTTTTTATTTATTCCATCTTAATATAAACAAAAATAAGTTCTTCTAGATAATTAACTTTGATGTATGTGTAGTATTTTTACTAGTATAAGTCCTTCTAGATAATTAAATCATACAAAATACAGTTAAATAATGTTACGAAGCACGTTAGAAGGACTGAAACATAGACATCAAAGTTTACAAAATTATCTCAGAGGTTATTGTCTACCACTAAAAATAGTGTCTGTGCTCCAAGAGTGTATATAAAAACGTGAGTAGTCGTGTCAAGTCGTTAAATTAATAGTCAGCATGAAAAATCTTAGATAACTGATGTGCTTATTTTTTACAAGTTGGATTTACTCAGCCCCTTATGAATAATTCCTGGCGGAGCCATTGGCCACTTAGCCGCGTCGTTTTCTACTGACATGGAGACCATGCATATGCATAGTCGATGCGAATGCGATTCTTCCTATGTTCACTTATATTATGAATAAATACTGAAGAGTCGACAAGTGAAAACCAACTGCAAGTTGTTGTTCCTTTTTTTTTTTTAACCTTGACTTCACCGCCGGATCGGATCGGAGGCGCCGAAAACGGCCAACGCTCGCCGCTCGGCAAGAGAGATGGATCGAGGAATGCAAATGAAAATGCATGGTAGAGAGGTAACTAGGTCGTTGGATCACCTGGTAGGAGGAGGTGGCGGTGCCGAAGAGGAACGATGCCGGGAAGTCGCTCCTGCGGACCGCCGCGGTGGCCCATGGGAGATCGAGCAGCCTCAGGAGGAGCAGCAAGGCGCCGGCGAGCAAGAGCCGCCATGGCCATGCCCAGCTGGCCCTGCACGCCATGCCGCCGTGCCCGTTCGTGCACACACTAGTGACTGACTAGTCGATCGGCAACCGACTGACCGATGACGACGGTATAGAAAGGACCGGGTTTGCTGGAGAAATAAAACAGGGTCGTCCCGGCCTTTTCATGTAAATCTCTCGCCTCGCCGCGCCGGTTTCTATCCGGGTTTTTTTTTTTTTTTTTTTGGTGCTGCTGGCCGGCCGGATATATGTAGACTGAGGTGGTTGTGGTTGGTTTTGTCGGGCGTGGTGTGCAACGAAGGAGCAAGATGGACAAGATGGACGTTGCAGGCTTGTTGCCTTGTTGAGGTCGGTCCATTGAAAAGGTTGGAGAAGATAAGATACGATACGGCCAACAACAGGAAGGACGTCGAGGGCCGCTGAGGGTACGCATGGAAGTCGTGGATAGATCGACTCACTGACCCCAGACTAGGCGCGGCTCTGGGAATCAAGATTAAAAACTCTGTACTGTGTGTTGTCGTACGTGCTGCGTACGTGACCGTGTGTTGGCGAGGTGTCGCCGCGACGCCGCGAGACGCGAGCAGATCCGATATGACGCTGACAGATCCACCGACCTGGGCCAACCTCCTGTGGAAATCGCAGTTCCGTCGATGCCGTCCCGTCCGTCCTACCGTCCGTTTCCCGGGCCGACGGCGACGTGACGTCTCCCTAAATTTTGCCTCTTTTAAAAATAGAATAAAATGATTTATTTATGTATTTTTGTGCTCATAAAATATAGGAAAATAAATATTTTTATGAAATAAAAACTCATCTTAAGGCTAGATACATGTTTGTGCATTCATGCTGGTGCATATGTTTTGTGCTGAGTGGTTCTGGTATAATTTCGAAATGGATTCAAAAGTTTTTGAAAATATTTTGAAAGTGCTTTGAAATAAAAAAAGATAATCTATTTTCCTTTTCCTTCCTCTCTTTCCATTTTTATTTTCTGCCGAAGCCTTTCCCTGTCTATTTCCTGGCCTGGCCCCTTGCTTGCAGCAGCCCAGCACACCTCTCGTGCAGGCCCAGCTCTCTCTTTTTGGCTTCTCACACGTCCGGCCATAGCAACAGATCAAATCCAAGTTGAACTCATCCCCATCAACACGTTTGTCTTATGACTCTGTTGTATACATATATATAATACCACCCCGGCCTATTTCCTTGTAATCGTGCCTGCCAAGTCCTATATAAACCAAGCCCTAAGCACCGCATCGTCCTTCAATTGAGCTACAGCAGCCGCCGCAAACCTTAGACGAAGCCGTCGAGCTCGCTCTTATGCATCTGCCGCTCCATTGTCCCTGTAAGTTTCTGCCGAGCTTTGCAACATAATCGTGAAGTCTCCAAGTCCTTTACCTCTCGATCTGTTCCTTCCTTGGGTTGGTTCGGTAAACCTCGCTGGTCCTTGCAGATTCTTGTCGATTGTCATCTTGAGTTCGACTTGGCCGTTCCGTCAGCCAAGCTTCGTTATCAAAGCCGTCGCTGAATTCTTCGTTACCGTGACGTCTTCCTTTCCTGCAAGCAGATGCACATATGGCTACCGATCCATGTCAAGGAGGTCCGATCTTTCTACGTGAATCACTTCCTCGATCTTGTCCAAATCTAGCTGATCAGTGCTGCACTTCGCTGACTGATGTATTGATGGTGAGCACATCTTTGAAACTTAATCTCGTTATTAATTTATATGGTTCCATGCCTTTCGTAGTTCCGTACGTCGTCGCCATCTTTCACTGGTAGATGAACTGCACGTCAGCCTCCATGGTCTCCTTCCTAGCTTGCTTAGCTTGATGATGTCACCCTTGCTAACTCTGTGACATCATGATGACATAAAGTACGTTTTCTTGCCGTTTTCCTTTACAAGAATAAATCTGGAAATACATGTACACATACGTACATCACCCGCAACCAGACTAGCAAACCTAGCAGCCGGCCATGCATTTCTTGTTTTGATCATGATTAGCTTGTTGACATCATCATCACGTCATATGCTAATCATCAAAAGCCATACATTGTTTCCCTTCATCAGAATTTTGCTAGCTCCTCCAGTATCTAAGCTCGTAGACAATCCAACAATCAAATTCAGATTTGATTTATTTTTATTTCGAAATCAGTTTATTTACAGAATTGCCACTCAGATTCAAATAGCCATATCTTTCTCGTTTCTAATCCGATTAAGCCCGTTCAAGTTGCGTTAGAATCATAATTTCGCAATCTACATGTTTATATTACTGTTAGTCAGGTTTCAAACTTTTAAATTTTCGAGTTTATATTTAGTTTATTATTTTATTACTAATAAACTTGTAAAATTCATATCTACGCCGTTTTAGCTTCGATTTCGATGATCTTTACGTCTGTGAGATCGTAGAGAGACGTGTAGAATAGTTCTATGTACTTTTGAAACTGTTTTCCCACTGTTGGTGTACTGATCTAATGGTAGTCTTGTTTGCCATGCATGATTGGAACCATGTGTTTGTGTGTTGCTGATTGGAATCGAGTAGATCAGTGAGCTTTATTTTGTTGATCTCGAAGAAGACCGTGATCTATAAGAAGTTGATGAAGAAGGTGTTTTTGGGAAAGCATTGGACTTGAAGAAAGGGTCTATATTTAAGGCAAGTATAGTTTTGGGATATGCTATCTTTAAACCATGATCTTATGGCTTGCTTAATGTTTATGCACTGAACGTTAAATATGAATTGTTGATAACATGGTTTATAGGGCGAAAGAGCTTGTGTTGTTTATTTATGATGCTCTTAGCTCTCCATAAGGACTTATCCTTTGGCAAAATCTGGGATTTACCGTACAGCTATGGGGGTCACGTGGCTCTGACTCTAGTTGTTCAAGGGGTCTACCTAACTTTGTTGGTGGTTTGCCAGAATTGGGAGAAACGGGGTTGTAGCTCTGTTGGCCACTTAATATTTTTAGGAGGGTCTTTGAACGACTTTATATGGTCTTCACTTGGTTAGGGAGTCGCGAACCTACTCTGGTGGAAACCATGACCCGTAGTGAAAGTGTACACCTCTGCGCAGAGTTAAAAACTGATATATCAGCCGTGTTCGCGGTTATGAACGGCCTGGAAAACCGAGGGAAGGATTTACTTTCTGTTGATGTTGTTTATGATATAACTGTTGGATATACATGCTTATTAAATTGTTCATGATTTACCGTTTCATGCTATTCATTATTTATGTTATAAAGATCATGGATTTTGGGGTAGATATTGCCTAGCTATATTTGCGGAGTTCGACATGAACTCACTCTTGCTATTCCCCCACACCTCAGGAAGAAGTTAGGCTTGTGATCAACCAGTCAGTCGTTCCCTGTGGTGCCTACATCAAAAGAACAAAGAGTCTTTCCGCTGTCTGCTAGCTGAGGTTAGGTTTGTTTTATTTTAAGCATTGTGAATTGATTACCATTCATTTGTAAAACTATATGTGAGATTTGACTTCCAGGCTCACATATGGCTTCATCTGGTTTTTGTTCTTAAAACCGGTGTTACAAATTGGTATCAGCTCGTCTTGACCGTAGGACGCAAGCCTAGTTAGAATTGGACACATCCTAAGTATAAGAGTCAACTAGAGCTTGGCAGAAATAAGGAACATCATGAGGAAGCTCTCGAGGAGACTAATGAGTGGAGAAGTTATCTTTGGACTACCAAGGATCAACAGAGTAGAGGAGGTGTTCCGACCATCCACCTGTAAAAGGTGTACCCTGGATGTCACTACAATCACACTATGTTTAAGTAGGAATTTATGCCCCCTTATGCAACAAAACGTTAGTAGCGAAAGTTGAGTCATTGTTTGATTTGTGCATCTCTATTGCTTTGTTGAATTGTTATTATGCAAATGTTTGTCTTGGATCTTTGTATTGAGTGGTATGATCTTGTTGGTTTATCCACAATTTCATTAGTTCATAGGCTTAAGGTTTAAGGATTTAGTGTAATAAATAGTCGGGTTGGTTTTCTTGTTTCTGCCCATCCTGTTTTTTTTCGGAGCAATCTGAGTTCTTTGGCTTATACCTCTATCATTGGATGAGCAACAATTATGGAATAATTCTGGACTAAAGTAGACTTCCATATCTTTATCGGAGCGCAAGAATCACCTTCATATCCTGTCTGGTTTTGAGAGTTATGAAAATCACAAGATGATGCAACTGTGCTGTCAGAAATCTGGAACAGATTCGGTTGTGTGCTGTTTTTTCGACCAACTTAAGTGCTTAATCTGGAAAAGTCTTGTATAAGAGGGTTGTAGAGAATTCATAAGCTTTCCAACGGTGTAAAAGCACGACCCTATTGGATTAACAGAGCTCGAGTTAATAATATTTTACTGGACTGAAATTTTTCTACTCGCGAGGAATTTCAGACTTACATGCTCTTGCATATGCTTTGGGAATTTTTCTTAGATGTCGGAAGGACATTGCGATGGATAATTCACAGCGGAGAACACTTATGCTACCCCTTGTTGATCCCCTAGTTAATCCTTTCTTAAGAGGGGTAGCCACGCTGAAGAAGTTGCAAGATGAAGATTGATATTTTCTAGTTCTTCACTGGAAGCATATGCTATCTTATGGTTGAGATGGCAACAGTGAGGACAAGCATCCTTCACTCAAGTTTTATATTTGTTGGAATATTTACAAGGAGCTTGTGTGCTTGACATGATTGGATTATGTCTCAAGCTATCACAACACTTTAGAATTCAACTTACAATTCAAGATAAGTTAGCAATGATGATAAAGGAGTGTGCTGCATGTTGGACTTCTCTATAGTTGTTCTATGATGAATTTGGAAACTCCAATACTTACAACAAGTATCATGGTGAGTAAGTTTGAAGGAAGATCCTTTTTTAGGTATGACATCTCTAATAGTGGATTGCATAGAGAACTCTAGAGCGAGATGTTGAGTTGAAGCCGTCCAAGTATGCAAGATTGTTTTCCTTCGAATGATAATGACTCTATTGGAGGTTGAAGGAAGGTTTGCCCAAGTCTCTCGGGATGTACTTTGCAAGAGAAGTTATCAAGTGTGCTTGGATGTCTAGTCAACTGTGAAGTATATGGATTTGGCGGTATTATTTTATTGGTTACCAGTGTAGCGCTTACATGGTTTTGAAGAGTGCGTCTACATGGATTGTAAGGAATAAATAGGACCACTGATATGGACTTGAGTTGCATGTTCTAGATGGATTAGGCTAATTAAGAGTGATAACTTGGAAAAAGGTTCTACCGTCTAGAGTTGTAGAAGCAGATGCCGATACCCTTAGCAAAGAGGAGTTCCGCTACGAAGATTCAGTCAACACAGGCCAAAAGATTAGATTCAAGGATTGAGCAACTAATCTTTTGAAGTTGGATGAATAGTCTACTTTGGATAAAAGTTTCACAAAAGACTTCTTCACTAAGTTGGTTTTAAGCACGTGATATCATTATTGGATTGGAGTGACCATAGATACATGACATGGAATTATATTATCGTCCAGACGAAGCATATGTCATTGTCGATACTCTTAGTTTAGCAACTATGCTAATGGAGATCAGATAACACCAAAGCCTACCGTGCTATATGTAGAATATGAGAGTTGAGCAGTTCAACCATAGTAATAAGGATACTAATAATTGGAACTTCGGAATGGAACCCACTTTGGATCAAGAGAGTTATGTGGGTCAATTGGAAGGTCTATAAGATGGTTAAGGTGCTTAAAAGGTTACGAAGACTACTCCCTAGTTACCCCGGGTCGATCATTTCTTAAGGGGGGTAGTGCCCTAATCCCACATGCATGTTTCCATTAACTTATCTGAAGGTCATGAGTTGTCTCTAGGTTGTGAGTTTGTTTATTACTTGGATTATCACAAGTTTTATATGACCATCTATCCTTATCAAGGCTATCGTTGTTGACCACCAGAAGGTAGGAATTAGAGGTGAGTATCAGAAGTAGGAGGTTGGATAGTATGGATTAGAGATATAGCAGAACATGTTGAGAGTTATAGCGTTGCAGTTTGGAATTATTGGGAACAAAAGTTTTCCATACAATTGATTTCAATGTGGATATTATGAGAAGCACAAAGAATGTCATTCTGAAGAGGAAGCTAGCACCAGACAAGTGGGCTTATAGTTGGAAGTCACTGGGTCCGATGAAGTCATTAAGAGTTGTTGAAGTACTTGTTGGAATTAGTTCAGCAAACCACTTGGAGTAATAACCTGAGGATGAGCGAAATAAGGCGAAAATTATCACCGAGAAAATGGAACTACTCAAGAAGCGACGAAGATTCAAAGACAGAGTATCTCTATCAGTGACTTCGAATCTCGGGACGAGATTCATCTTAAGGGGGTAGATTTGTAACACCCTAAATTTTGCCTCTTTTGAAAATAGAATAAAATGATTTATTTATGTATTTTTGTGCTCATAAAATATAGGAAAATAAATATTTTTATGAAATAAAAACTCATCTTAAGGCTAGATACATGTTTGTGCATTCATGCTGGTGCATATGTTTTGTGCTGAGTGGTTCTGGTATAATTTCGAAATGGATTCAAAAGTTTTGAAAATATTTTGAAAGTGCTTTGAAATAAAAAGATAATCTATTTTCCTTTTCCTTCCTCTCTTTCCATTTTTATTTTCTGCCGAAGCCTTTCCCTGTCTATTTCCTGGCCTGGCCCCTTGCTTGCAGCAGCCCAGCACACCTCTCGTGCAGGCCCAGCTCTCTCTCTTTGGCTTCTCACACGTCCGGCCATAGCAACAGATCAAATCCAAGTTGAACTCATCCCCATCAACACGTTTGTCTTATGACTCTGTTGTATACATATATATAATACCACCCCGGCCTATTTCCTTGTAATCGTGCCTGCCAAGTCCTATATAAACCAAGCCCTAAGCACCGCATCGTCCTTCAATTGAGCTACAGCAGCCGCCGCAAACCTTAGACGAAGCCGTCGAGCTCGCTCTTATGCATCTGCCGCTCCATTGTCCCTGTAAGTTTCTGCCGAGCTTTGCAACATAATCGTGAAGTCTCCAAGTCCTTTACCTCTCGATCTGTTCCTTCCTTGGGTTGGTTCGGTAAACCTCGCTGGTCCTTGCAGATTCTTGTCGATTGTCATCTTGAGTTCGACTTGGCCGTTCCGTCAGCCAAGCTTCGTTATCAAAGCCGTCGCTGAATTCTTCGTTACCGTGACGTCTTCCTTTCCTGCAAGCAGATGCACATATGGCTACCGATCCATGTCAAGGAGGTCCGATCTTTCTACGTGAATCACTTCCTCGATCTTGTCCAAATCTAGCTGATCAGTGCTGCACTTCGCTGACTGATGTATTGATGGTGAGCACATCTTTGAAACTTAATCTCGTTATTAATTTATATGGTTCCATGCCTTTCGTAGTTCCGTACGTCGTCGCCATCTTTCACTGGTAGATGAACTGCACGTCAGCCTCCATGGTCTCCTTCCTAGCTTGCTTTAGCTTGATGATGTCACCCTTGCTAACTCTGTGACATCATGATGACATAAAAGTACGTTTTCTTGCCGTTTTCCTTTACAAGAATAAATCTGGAAATACATGTACACATACGTACATCACCCGCAACCAGACTAGCAAACCTAGCAGCCGGCCATGCATTTCTTGTTTTGATCATGATTAGCTTGTTGACATCATCATCACGTCATATGCTAATCATCAAAAGCCATACATTGTTTCCCTTCATCAGAATTTTGCTAGCTCCTCCAGTATCTAAGCTCGTAGACAATCCAACAATCAAATTCAGATTTGATTTATTTTATTTCGAAATCAGTTTATTTACAGAATTGCCACTCAGATTCAAATAGCCATATCTTTCTCGTTTCTAATCCGATTAAGCCCGTTCAAGTTGCGTTAGAATCATAATTTCGCAATCTACATGTTTATATTACTGTTAGTCAGGTTTCAAACTTTTAAATTTTCGAGTTTATATTTAGTTTATTATTTTATTACTAATAAACTTGTAAAATTCATATCTACGCCGTTTTAGCTTCGATTTCGATGATCTTTACGTCCTGTGAGATCGTAGAGACGTGTAGAATAGTTCTATGTACTTTTGAAACTGTTTTCCCACTGTTGGTGTACTGATCTAATGGTAGTCTTGTTTGCCATGCATGATTGGAACCATGTGTTTGTGTGTTGCCGATTGGAATCGAGTAGATCGGTGAGCTTTATTTTGTTGATCTCGAAGAAGACCGTGATCTATAAGAAGTTGATGAAGAAGGTGTTTTTGGGAAAGCATTGGACTTGAAGAAAGGGTCTATATTTAAGGCAAGTATAGTTTTGGGATATGCTATCTTTAAACCATGATCTTATGGCTTGCTTAATGTTTATGCACCGAACGTTAAATATGAATTGTTGATAACATGGTTTATAGGGCGAAAGAGCTTGTGTTGTTTATTTATGATGCTCTTAGCTCTCCATAAGGACTTATCCTTTGGCAAAATCTGGGATTTACCGTGTCTGACAGCTATGGGGGTCACGTGGCTCACTCTAGTTGTTCAAGGGGTCTACCTAACTTTGTTGGTGGTTTGCCGAATTGGGAGAAACGGGGTTGTAGCTCACATTTGGCCACTTAATATTTTTAGGAGGGTCTTTGAACGACTTTATATGGTCTTCACTTGGTTAGGAGTCGCGAACCTACTCGGTGGAAACCATGACCCGTAGTGAAAGTGTACACCTCTGTGAGTTAAAAATCGATATATCGGCCGTGTTCATGATTATGAACGGCCTGAAAAACCGAGGGAAGGATTTACTTTCTGTTGATGTTGTTTATGATATAACCGTTGGATATACATGCTTATTAAATTGTTCATGATTTACCGTTTCATGCTATTCATTATTTATGTTATAAAGATCATGGATTTTGGGGTAGATATTGCCTAGCTATATTTCATGGAGTTCGACATGAACTCACTCTTGCTATTCCCCACACCTCGGGAAGAAGTTAGGCTTGTGATCAACCAAATCGGTCGTTCCTGTGGTGCCTACATCAAAAGAACAAAGAGTCTTTCCGGTATGTCTCGCTAGCCGAGGTTAGGTTTGTTTTATTTTAAGCATTGTGAATTGATTACCATTCATTTGTAAAACTATATGTGAGATTTGACTTCCAGGGCTCACATATGACTTCATCTGGTTTTGTTCTTAAAACCGGGTGTTACACGTCTGTAGCCACCCATAGCCAGGACCAGACTACCAGAGACAGGTTTTGTTTGACTCAGGCGCCCGGAGAGATACCAGAGAGCTGTTACCGTCCACGCGACGCACGGGGAATCGTAGGTGCGCGTCGGCGTCTTATCTCCGCGTCAAGAAAGCTTCGATCAGAAAACAGGGCACTTACGGTGTTGTCTGCTTGTTCGATGTTTTTTCCAGGATGATGATGGTGATGTGTGTACACCTAACGTGACTCATGGGCCATCCATAACCGTTCGTGTCTTGGCCTCCTCCTACGAATACGCTGACACGTCACATTATGACTTCCGGTTTCTCTTCTGGGCTTGTATAGGTTCCAGGTTGGCCCAGCCTTATACAAAGAACTGAGCAAGACCGGCCCCAATCGGCGGCGCATCTGATGATTCTGATCTGACCAGCCCAACCTCGATTCAATCACCAGCCCCGATCGGCCCATCTGATCGAGACCAGCCCAAGATCGATTCAATCGGCCCGCTGCTCTGTTCATGGCCGCCTGGCCGGGCGCGCGACGCCACACACACACACCTTTGCAGAGTTGCAGTCACGGTAGTACCTCTCCGGCGGCAAATATCATAGAGCATCAACCACCGGCCACCGCGCCCGAGAAATATCCACGGCTACTCACCTCGCACCCGTGCCCGCCCGCCACTTCATCGCTCACTCGCTCACTCCCCGGTCCCCAGCGACCCACCACCACCGTCTGCGTGCTCCCCGAGACGACGACGACGATGATCGCCGCCGCCGCAGCAGCATCAGCAGCAGGCGCGGCCACTGCCGCCTTCCCGTTCGTCTCCACCACCTGCTTCCACCGCCCGCGCCTCCGGCCCAACCACTGCTTCCCGCGCCGCGCCTCCACCGTCCTCCCGGCCCGCGCCACCGCCGGGCCAACGCCCTCGTCCTGGGAGGAGCGCGAGGAGGCGCGGTGGCTCCGCGAGGAGCAGCGCTGGCAGCGGGAGGAGCAGCGGTGGCTCCGCGAGGAAGCGCGATGGCGCGCCGAGCGCGAGGCGCTCCCTCGCCGAGGTCGCCGCGCTGCGGCTCCGCCTCCGCGCGCTCGAGGGACTCATCGTCCTGCTGATCATCTCGCGGTCACCGTTGACGCCGCCGTGGCGTCGCCTCCACTGGCCGCGGTGCCCGCGCCGCAGCGCAGACCGGTGCTCGTCGAGGAGGTCGAGGTGAGGAAGGAGGTGGTGGTGGTCGAAGAGAAGAAGAAGGTGGTGGCCGTGGCGCCCAAGGCAGAGGCCGAGGCGGGGAGCGGCGCCGCAGGTGGCAACAAGAGCAGGAGGACGCTGAGGGCGGGCGCCGAGGGCGAGGACGTGCGCGCGATGCAGGTGAGCTGAGCGTCGTCGCAGGCCTCTCGTTCTGGCTAGGATTTGCATGTCTTTGTGGGTGCGTCGGCTGAGCTGCCACGCACTATCAACGGCTGTCTACTATTTGCATTTTTATTTTTCTGTACAATTTTGCATCGTTTGCAAATACCTGTTTCAAATTATCAAACTTGTCATGAATACAGTAACTAGTAGACAATTGGTTGTCAGTATACAAACTAACTGCATTTTTGCCTGACTCAGGAAGCTTTGATGAAGCTCGGTTTTTACTCGGGTGAGGAAGACATGGAGTACTCTAGTTTCTCATCAGACACGGAGCGAGCTGTCAAGACATGGCAGGTAGGGTGATACACCTGAAGATTATCCTTCACACTACATTACATTTATGCTACTTACTTGATGATACACTCTCTCTTTCAGGCAACGGTAGGAGCTTCAGAGACCGGAGTGATGACGTCTGAGCTACTTGAGCGGTTATTCTCAGGGAAGCCTGGGGAAGATGAGAAAGCGAAAGTGAGTTTAGCTTCAACTAGCTTGCCAATGTAAATATGTAATACTCCCTCCGTCCACAGAAGAATGCAATTATGTGAAATGTGCAGGTCAAATTATTTCAACTTTGACTTAGTTTATAGTAAATATTATTGGCGGCGTATATCTCGTAATAAATTTATTATAAAAATATATTTTACAATTAATCTAATGGCATTTAGTCTCATAAGTGTTAGTACTTTTTTTTATAATTTTAGTCCAACAAGTTTATAATATTTGACTTCTAAGGAAGTGAAAATTTCATTCTTTTATAGATGGAGTGAGTACAATTTATTAATTTAAGCCTGCTTTAGAATGCAGAATTTTTTTCTTTTCTGTTTCTTGTGTTTTTTATTTGAAATACTCTACAGTTTCAGCTGCATTTGAAAGGGTCTTTACTGTAGAATATATCCAAGGTTTTTGTGCTTCGCAAAACAACTTGATTTTCTATATACTCACAATACTTGATTACACATAAATCAGAACGAAATAAATATTTTCGAAACAAAATAAACAAATAAACTCTCCAGATACCTTCTGCGGTACAGGAAGAGTTCCTTGTAAAAAATGCTTTGTACATCGGGATGCATAGAAGGTATTTTTCAGTAGTGTAGTCATTACACTTGGTGTGGGTGTTTACAAAGATTAAAAATTTTCTTCTAGGGTGGCACAAATGGAGCAGTTGTTCCTGCTGTAACAGGGATCGCCGAGGTTCAGAAAACTGTGATTACAGAAAATGGTGTATCAGGAGTTGGGGTCTCCGAACACAGAGTGTTTCTTCTTGGTGAAAACAGGTGGGAAGACCCATCCAGACTGACGCAGAACAAAAGACCAGTCAGCACCGGCACTACTGCATCAACCAAGACATGCATCTCCTGTCGAGGTGAAGGGCGCCTCATGTGCTTAGGTAATAAGCCCTACTAGTTGCACTAACGTGTACAAGTGCATATTCAGCTTCCGTATGTACAACTCATAATTTCTGGAGCCTGAACCACATTATGTAGATTCTTGTCAGATACCTAAAATAGCAAGTGTTTGTAGTTCCTCTGTTCTGAATTCTAACAAAACTGAATGCAATAAAACGGTTTTCAGCCACACTTTTATTGGCATATCTCAATTCCTATTTGATATCTGATGTAAAGTAAGAAATGACATATGAAACAATGGCTGGCTATCATGCTTACCTTAATTTTTCTGAACTGTGTACGGAAAACTGAGCAGGATATTGCATTGCTTTTCATTAGTCCTAATTTGTTTCTTCTTTCCTGCAGAATGTGATGGAACAGGTGAGCCAAACATTGAACCACAGGTACTGTAGCTTCCTGTTTCACAAATGCATCATACCATTAACTAAGTTAAAATTTTCTTCTTCCTTATATGAATGCATTTGAAATTAACTTTTCCTCAAAAATGCAGTTCATGGAGTGGATCGGTGAAGATACAAAGTGCCCATACTGTGAAGGACTTGGTTCCATTTTATGTGATGTTTGTGATGGGAAGAAAGTAATGGCAAGTTAAGCAAGACTTAAGAGCAACATCTGCCTTGTTTGTGAACATATATAGCAGCATGTGTAGATATTAGCAACATCTACCTTGTTTGTGAACATATATAGCAGCATGTGTAGATATTAGCAAAATATTCAGTTTTATCACAGAATTGAAGAATGAGTTGAGATGGCAATTTTGAATGGACTGCTGTCCTGCAGAAAGCAGAGGCATAGCAACAGTGTAATACTTTTATGGTACACAATAGGTGATGGAAACATACTGTATTAAGAAAAAAAAAGGGGACACTTTCCCAAATCAGGGCTGTAAAATTAACATGTCTACTAATATTTCATTTGTTGTTCTTTTCACAGATAATCTCAAAAGCTATGTTGGTGTCCTTTCGTACCTGGACTTGCAACACCTACTTACTTTGATTTCACAGCATTCAGCTATTTTCCACCTATGCTTTGGAATAGTGCTTTAAACATGATTTCTGTTGTACATGTACAAAAAGTTGAACTGCTAGCATACATCCTGAAAGGCAACGTATTGTTTTAGATAATGCTAATTGTCAAATATTATATTATGGAATGAATTGGTTAAATATGGTACTTCTGAAAAATATGTTAGCGTTCTTCTTTAAACGAAGTACAAACTCATGGTTTTATTAGTATTAGTGCATGGAAAATAGTTTGTCCATGTCAATTAAATGAAGCATGGCCAGCAACAACTGAGAAAATATGGTGATTTTCTAGATCTGGTATTTTTACTAACAGAGTATAGCACTAAAACAGACAGACTCCACTGTTTTTCACATATCCTTTGATACAATTCTTCATTAGTTGACTATATTATTGAGTAATGAGGTCAAACAAAACACGTAAGGGTGACTGATCTATGTTTGTGAAACAGCTAACTTGAATATATGCTTCCCTGATCAATTAACTTGAATAGATGTTTCCCTTTACCGGATAAGAAATAGCAGTCTGCTGCTCTTTCTTCTGCAACAGAAACTGGGAGTCTTGGACCATTTCCATATCCTATAGAGTTAGGAGTCAGGATATAGAGTAAGGCAGTATGCATTATTTGTTCTGATGCCCTTCACATGCCAACTCACTCCTATCTATATATAAAACAATTTACGAGTTATGATCACACAGGGGCTATGACTAGAGCAGAAAAGACTTTGTGGAATGGGAAGAAAACCAAAAATGAACTTACACAAATCAAATTTCATCACTAGAGACTAATAAAGATCTAAACCTTTTGCTTGGAGCCTGGATGATAAAACATATAAACATTAAGTGACCAAAGCCTAAATCCTTAATTCATATAAGTGAATGTATTACATATACTATGCAAGGGTACCAAATTCCTCACCTAAACAACCAGACATCTACTTCGGGTCCATGACGAGTTAGAAGATCAATCAAATGCCCTTAATCCTTTAGCATGATATATTAGTTCCACAGGATCATTATCCCTCAAGTAAGCATTCCAGACAAGCTACGCAGATCATATTCCTCAACTCTGTCATCTTTATTCATCATTCCAGTTATATCATCAAGCATTTTGTAGATGCTCAGAGTGTCCAGATGATGTGTGTCCTGTGCAACAAATAAGCTTGTTTTGTTACCCACTGTGATCCAACTACACCCTGGAAATTTCATCACCCCTTTTTCTCTCATTGCTTCTCTAGCTACCTTAGCTTCAACCCAGTTACCAGCCGCAGCATGCAAGCTTGAAAGGAACACATACGTGGATGAGCTTTGTGGTTCCATCTCAACAAGTTTCTTTGCTGCAACTTTCCCTCTTTCTTCATCCTTGTGCATTTGACATGCTGCAAGGTATGTAGCCCAGATCACACCATCAGCTTTGAAGGGTAACTTGTTGATAACTTCTTGAGCTTCTTGAAGATGACCACCACGCCCAAGTAGATCAATGAGACATGCATAATGATCTACTCTGGGCACTATCCCATAAACTTTGCTCATAGAATCAAACAAATTCCGGCCTTCGGAAATTAAACCAGCATGGCTACAAGCAATGAGAACACCAAGGAGTGTGACTTCATCAGGCTTTAGTTGTGACTCTTGCATCTTCTGGAAGAGAAGAAGTGCCTCGTTCGCATAACCATTTTTCCCAAAACCAACAATCATGGAGTTCCATGGCATTATATTTTGCTTGTTTTTCAATTCCTTGAAGATTTCAAAGGAAGAAATAACATCACCACACTTGGAGTACATGTCCATGAGGGCACTGGCTGCAGTTTCATAAGAAATAAAACCAGATTTGATAATGAGTCCATGTATCTCTTTTCCATCTGTAAGAGCTGCTAGCTCAGAGCAAGCTTTCAGAACACTAGCGAATGTGGCCTCATCTGAATGAACATCGTAACTGCGCATTCTCCAAAACATAACCAAAGATTGATCACTGTAACCATTTTGAGCATACCCTGAAATAGTAGCTGTCCACTCAACCAGGTTTCTGTGATCTGGCACCTCCGCTAAGAGTTTGTTTGCATCCTCAAGCAGTTTACACTTCAAATATATTCCAACCAGAGATATTCCAAGTGAAGTATCCTGATTCAAAAGAGCAGATTTCAGTGTGTAACAATGGACTTGTTTGCCAATTACAGAACAGACAGGTCCAGTACACCCAGAAAGAATGCTTGCAAATGTAAAGTTAGATGGCTTGAAACCATCTTTTAGCACTTGCTGAAATAACTCTATGGCTTCATCTTCTCTATTGTTCTGCACAAGTCCTGTAATCAGAGCATTTATTGGAACTATGCTGCTTGTATCTACATGTGCCAAAACCTTCCTAGAAGATTCTACATCTCCAGACTTTGAATACAGGTCAATCAGAGAGCTGCCAACAGCATGATTTGAGCAGACATTATACTTGATAGCTGCGCAATGAATTTGCTTTCCCGGTCTCAGTAGCCTGAATGTTGGAACAGGCATTAATTGCAGTTGCAAAAGATACCTCATCTGCTGCTACACCATAGAAATTCATCCTTTTAAGCATGTAGATTGCTTCCTCCTCCTCTTCATTATGTGCAAGTCCAACTATAAGAGCATTCCAGGATACACTATCCTTGCCTGGAATGAAACTGAACAGTGCTTTTGCAACGTCAATTGCTCCAAGTTTTGAGTACATATCTAGCATTGCATTAGCAACAAACAAGTCTGCATCCATGCGGTTCTTGATTGTTATACAGTGTACCTGCTTACCTAAATCAATGGAATCCAAGCTAATGCACGCGCCAAGGACACTCACAAATGTAAAATCATCAGCCTCAAGATCAGCCCTCCTCATATACTGAAACATTTGAATGGTCTCTTCTTGGAGCTCATTTTGAACAAACCCATAAAGCATTGCATTCCACATGACAATGTTCTTTTCCGTGGAGAAGTCAAACACCTTCTTTGCATCAGAGATGCATCCATGTTTCACATACAGGTTGATCAGTGAACTGCCCACAAAAACATTTGCACCTAATCCATGCTTTACTGCCGCTGCATGTATCTGCTGACCTTCATCAAATGCTGTCATACTGGCTGCTGCACTTAGCATGCTCGCAAAAATGGACCTAGTTGGCATCGATCCCTGCCTCTTCATATCCTTGTACAGGCCAAACACTTCACTCTCAAGACCACTTTGTGAGTAACTTGAGATGACAGCATTCCAAGCAACCGTGCTCGGCATTTGTATCCTCTTCAGCAGAGTTCTCGCGTCAGCCAGTCTGCCCATGCTTGCAAGAGTGGAAATGATGGTAACCCAAGTTACCTGGTCTGGAACAGAGCCCATCTTCTCCATCCTACAAAACAAAGACAGTGCTTGCTGGTAGCGTCCAACCCGGTGGTAGCCCGCAATCATGCTTGCCCAGCATATTGTGTCCGGGCAAGCAATCCCATCAAACACCCTCCTTGCATCGTTGACCTCACCGCATTTGGCATACATGTCCACCAACCCCGCCTGACAGAAGGCACTGGAGCAGAACCCGCTCTTCAGCACGTCACAGTGCACCTGCCTGCCGTGCTCGAGAGCACCCAGCCGTGAACACGCGGACAGAACCACCGCAAGGCCAAACTGGTCCGGCGTGCGCGCCAATGGAACACCTGATGCGCTGGAACGCATCGAGAACGTCCTGAGGGGACCCCGACCGCGCGTGGCAGGACAGCAGCGAGCTCGCCGCCGCGCCTGAGGCTGGAGCCCCGGTGCAGCAGCCCAGCGCGCGCCAGGCGTAGCCCACGCGGCCGGACCTGCCGTACAGGTCGACGAGCGCGTCGCCGAGGCGGCCCCGGAGGGGCAGACCGAGGCGCAGGACCCGCGCGTGCAGGACCCCGCATGCCCGCGCCTGATGGGTCCGGTGAGGACTCGCGTCGAACGGGTGGTGGGCGTGGCGGCACTCCGGGAGAGCGAGCCGAGGAGGGCGGCGTAGTAGGCCGTGGGGTGGGGCTCACCACCCGCCGCGGCCGCGCTCACGGATGCCGGGAAGGAGCGGAGAGGGTGCTGCTTGGGCGCGGCGCGGAGGAGGGCGGCGGAAGCGGAATGCATGTGCGCTGTGCGCACGGCGCGGCCGCCGCCCGCCGCATGTGCCGTTCGTCCGGTTTTGAGTTGGTGACTGCCTGTCGAGGCAGGCAGGCTTCTGCGCCTGCGCCGAGCGAGGGCTCTTCGGCAGAGGAGTCGTCGGGGTTTACACGGCCGGCCCACGGCCCACGGCCCACGACTCTCACTGTCCTCCCATTTCAGTTTCTCCCCACCATTCAACTGAACCGCACACCTTTCCAGTTTCCCCTTACAGGTTGTACGTGCTGCTCAGCGGGATGCTTCTCAGATTAGGGCAATCCTCCACCCGGATGGTCCCAAGGCTGAAAGTCTCTTTGGCTTGCAGATGCTTCTCAGGCTCTTGATATCAGTCAGCACGATTGATCTCAGGTTCTGCAACTCGGCACGTGTGTCAGTCAGCTCATCTTCCGGTTCTTCACCGCTATCTTCTTCTCGACACCTTCAGCAACCCATCGAATGGTTATGACAAGTTTCGAGCATTTCAAGCTTTAGGACCCATGTGATGTTCTTCAACTTCAGCAGCTCGAAATGGTCAATTTGCGGATGTGCTGAAAATGGTGGGGCGTTGCTGCAACAATGACGTTCTCCAGTACAGGAAGAACTGAGAGGGTGAGGAGCTGCAGGCTCGAATCCGATGTCATCAGCTCAGTATCAGCAACAAGAGTGTTTAGATTATAGCATGATTCCACATATTACCTCCTCGAGTTGCACCAGGTGGTCGAGATCAGAGATTTTGATCGAGTGCATTTCTTACAGTACTTAAGATGCAGACGATACGTTGACTTTGCAAAGGACTAGTCTTGTTCAGTTTCTGTAACACCTTCTTTGTATAAATAGTGATTCCAAGAACGTCAGTGCCTTCCAGAGAATCCAGATTCAGGCCATTGACATCACTAATACCATAGTGACTGGCGAAAGAGATTAAGAACTCTTAAATTGAGTAACTTTGAGCAGTTGTTCGGCGTATCTTCGAGTTCAGTACAGTCACGCTGAGATCCAGATGCCTCAACTCTTTCAATAACCACAGCCGCTCAGGTAATATCCTAATACTTGTGTGTGACAAGTTGAGATGCTGTAATGCAACCAGTGTCCCGGTGATTCTGGAAGGGACAAAGTTATTGCAGTGTGAGAAAGATCCAGCACTTTCAAGGAAGGCATAAACTTGAAAAACCTGAACTCAGCATGTTCAAATTTGGGTTATTCTCTGATCAACAATGTAGTGAGGCTTTCACATTCCTGTGAGAAAGTAAGCTCTTTGATATCATTAGACATGATGGGAGATCCTTGTAGCATCCTTCCACTCTTCTGCTGGTGGAGCACTATCCAAAGCCATCCCGGCTTGAACGAGAAACTTGATCTGTCTTGTTAACCAACCAAATCCCATATGCCTGATTACATGGTGCATTTTTACCTTTGATGACAATGAGCTACTGGTCTGCAACAAAGCATGCTGAAATAAGGCTCTGAATTATCTGATCACCCTTTGACGATCATTGAGTAGCAAACCTTCAGCCAGCCAATAATCAACTAGTTGTTCCTTACTAATAGATCCATACTCTGGGAAAAGGGTGCAGTACAAAAGCACTGTTGTTGGGTGGGTTCAGCCTGTCATATAGCTGTATTTTCAGCCGATAAAAACATTTCATCCACATCTTCGTTGTTCAACATATTGATGTCATTAGCAGCTTTAATCCATTCTCTTGGTCCTCCAACCCTGCCACAGCAGTCCCAATGACATTGAGTGCAAGTGGCAGACTTCCACAACTGAAGAATATTTTCCTGGCTTGGTCCTGAACAACCTTGTTGAAATTCGGTGACTCAACTGCTTCAAAGCCTCATTGCTCAGCTGCTCAAGAACAGGTCCCAGGCAGCAGCATCATCCAAAACCTTCATTTCAATGCGGCTCCTCTGTGCACCCATCTGGAAGCATACTTCTTGGAAACGTGATGTCAGGATCAGCTTGCTTTTGGCTCTTTGTGTCTGGAGTTGGGATACCGACATCCTCCAGTCGGAACTCTTCCTTACATCATCAAAGAAGCAATAAAAATCTTTTTCCTGGCCAATGCCTCACCAGGAATTTGGCCCGTTTCTAATCGTCTCTGATTCATTCCAGCAGCAAATTAAGCCTATCAGAGATAGTCTGCTGCATCTCCACTGTGTTCAGGGTCTCTGAATTGATACTTCAATAAAGATAACAACCTGAATAGAATTGAAGGAAAGATATAAAGATTAATTGCAGTGCAAAAGTAATCTGAGAGGTCAATTATGAATGCTGACTAAAAATAGCTAAACTCTCTGGACAATAAGATACTGTTATTATATTTTCTGCAATTGCATCTGTTCCAATATAGTTTTTAGAGCAACCTTTAAAAATTGTTACACAAAAAGAGTCACATCCATTCATGCTGCAAAAAACATTGGTGCTACTTTCTTTGTCCTGTCTAATATGCATAGTTCATGTAAATATCCATAGTTTACATCCAAAAGCTGCAGCATCTTCAGTTTGAACTAGTACTCGTGAACAAATATATTAGCTGTATTATACATGTGCCAGAAATGTTTAGCGACACAAGAACAACAGCATTTCCTCCCATTACTGAAAGTCTGAAACTCAAAAACTTCGGCAGTTTAATTTATTTTCGTTCTGCATATCATTCTGAATAAACTACTAATAGAGGCAAGTACCATTAAATTAATCATTGAAGCAATCCTATATATGCATTTCAAAAGATGAAAACAAATACGCAGATTCACATTTATTCTAATGAGTAAATTGCAACTTTGGAGGAAGCAAAATAGTACCTGATAGTTGTGATTTTTTTTTTCGAGATCATTGTTCAAGGCGTGTGTAGGAGAGTCGTCTTGCCGATGCCTCCTTGACCCCAAACACCAATTATGCTTGACTCGCCCTTCTCAAGCAAATCATGGACCTGAGTTGAAACATGGGCTCCAACCCAACGGTGGTCTCGGTCTGCGATAACCGACTGACGGCCCTCGGCGGTGGCTTGAACCCAAACGTCCTAAACTCCCTCCCTTCCTTGGTCAGTCACACCTCCTCCAGCGCGTCCACAACACGCTTGCCGATCGAGGCGCGGCGACGGGGCGTGCACGGTGCACTGGCAGAGGCAAGAGAACCCCAACAAACTGCTGTAATCCTCGTCGATGGTGTCCGTGTGAAGCTCGTCGACGCGCTTGAGCCACACCTCCACCTGAGGATCAGAGACGTTCAGCTTGTCCTCTCCTTCCGCCGCGACTGCCGCTCTGACCGTCGTCCTCGACGGCGCGCAGGCTGTCCCGCCTTCTCGAGGTCGCCCCACCCGACTTGATGCGAAGGAACGCGACCACCTCCCGGTCCGCTAAGTCGAGCAGACATCCGAACAGGGGCTCCAGGCACGAGCCTGCCGCCGCGCTGATGACTTTCTTGGCCATCGGGGACGGTGATGGTGAGCGTGCAGCAGGTGAACGAGGAATCTGCGAAAAGGGAGAGTTCTTTGAAGCTTATAAAGGAAGCATATGCGGAGGCTAGGACGCCACGCGGTGCACGGTAAAGAATGGGGCAACACGGCAGACGGTTGCCCTGATGAGGATTGATTGGAAGGATTCGTGTTTATGAAGAAAACGTCCGCGCGCGCGCACGTTGTTCGGTGGAGGGGGGGTTTGGGGGCTTTGAAAGTCATCGATCGAATGGGAGCAAAATTCCAGGTTGGGACAAGATCCACTGGCTGAGGCCGGACGCAGGAAGACCTACCTCCCGGCGAGCCAGTTTCCTGGTCGTTTCTGTGAAGAGCGTACCAGGAGCGGAAGCAACGGCTGCCGAGCGGTGCCGGTGCCGGGCTTGAACAAGGGAGCGCGCGACTGTGTCTGGGCAAGTGGCATGGCGGAGATGGTCTGGGAGAGACAATCCGTCAAAACACCTTGCGTGCGCTAGCATTCCTCCCGCGCGCACAGCCAAAAACGTACCTGCCGAGAAATTGTACAGGAACAACCATTTCCGCCGGAAGGCAGCTGGCAGCCGCCTGCTGACTTGGAATTCAAGCGGGTCTGCTTGAAATTCCGAGCAACTTGATTTCTTGATGATGACATGGGAGACGACGACCTCGCCGTGACCCGTGAGGTGTTAGTGGCGGTGGCGCACTGGCGCGCGCGGCGCCGCGACCAGGCTGGCAGTACGTCTTTTCCTGACAGGTGTCATTCTATGGTTGGCTGGCCTACGAATCTGACCAATTCCATCCGATTTTTTTTTTTTTTTTGCGTACCGTAGCAGCGCCAGCTTGCTCTTCACAGTGACCATGGCGGCGGCGGGAAGCAGCGACGGCGGTGGCGTTGGCGGAGGGCGGGAACCGTCCAAGCGCACGGCCATCGCTGACTTCGTGGGTCGACTCCGGTCTCCGGTCGCCGGAGCCCCGTCCGGGCAAGTTTATCCCCCTCCGTGTCTAGCGATCTCAATTGATGTTCGCTTGTTTCTCCTGTATTCCTCCGTTCACAGCATTTTTTCATGAATTGCTGATGAATGATACTTATGGTGTATGGAGGCGTGGGAGAATCCGACTGAAGGCTGCAAGGTTAGTAGCGTGGGGCAAGCACGAATTGACTTTTCATCAATTACAAATCACTATATATTCCATCTAAACTGCAACGCCAGCAGCGCCTGTTCCATTTGATTCTTTATTTTCTGCAGAGTGCTGTTAGTGATCCGACAAAGTGATTACACGATGGGAACGGTCTGTCTGTGGAGGACTGTTCATGGTGAGATGCAATGCAAGGTGGGAGAATGCTGCGTCCATGGACATCATCACGGTATTACACATTCATAGATAACCCGTTCTGTCAAGCTGCTACCGATATTGTATCTTCAAAATGTGTCGAAATTTCCACTTGTTATTTCCGAACAATAAGATGGAACCTTGATCTTTCATTGGTTTCTAGGATTTTTTTTATAGAACATTAAGGAAAAATTACTGTTGACTGTGCAGATATGCAGTTGGCTCTCCTGTCCAGGAACACTTTGCCATCTCAAGGGAATTAAGAAGGTATGGGATACAATAATAGTTACCATGTCACTCTTCTTTTACAACTCCTTGGCTAGGCTCTGTATTTTTTTCTCTTTTGTACTTATTTCAATCTCCCTCTATTAATGCAAGCTGAAAGGGTTCTGCCAGCAATTTCGAAAAGAAATTTAGTTATTCTTGTGTTTAGGTTGCTCTTTTGAAGTTTTATAGGATATCTAGATGTGCTATATATTTGTTTTTTTTTAAAGATAGTGTATCTGAATTTACAGCATAGTTAATCAGCCTTCAATGCCAGATAACCCATGAATGAATATGGGGGATAAGTGCATCAACATCTAAACAGATTTACACTCTATACATTTGGCTTTGTGCATATCAAAGTAGTACAAATGCCATGTACTACATGTACCATCTGTACAGTGTCTATGTAAAAGATGTACAGTATTTACAGGTTGTGTGTACAAAATATATACAGTTTGTATGTACATAATACAACTAGGCATATACAAAAGCCACTTATTGAGGACTTTGAACATATGAATCGAATAAGATGAGCAAACTAGATCTTTTAAATGGAAAAAATATCAGTAATCCATGCAGTAACTGTACTTGTTTTTCATGAGAATGCTAGTCTTCATGTTTGATTGGGATGAAATACTTATTCTCCATTGTCTCCTTGCCATTCCACTCTAGCTTCTCCCACCAGTCATATGATCCACAAATCTGCTTCAGTTTTGGGCAGTCGTGACATTTGACCCAATGGAAGTGCTGTCAAATTTTAAAAACCCACCCCACCCTAATAATCTCAAGATAAGGAAAGTCTCTTGGATTGCATATCGCCGTCAGCTTTGGTAGGTCTGTCAGGACCATTGCCCTCAGTTTTGGGAAGTCCACATGATGCATACCCTTTGATCTGCTCATTCTCTGTCTTGTTCTGATAACCTTTTACATGTTCATTATATGCATCGTCTACCATGCAATGTATCTCCTGTTCAGAGAAACCATTTATTCTCCCAGATCTCTGAACAATGCCATGCTCAATCCCCTCTCCTGTTGTCCACGTTGTTGATTGTTTCTTGAACAACTTGCTCCAGTTCGTGGCAATGACAGATAGAAAGCTTCTCGAAAAGGTCCAGCTTCAGAACCCAGGTGATGTCATGCAATTTCTGGCAGTGAGATTTGTTATTTCTAGGAGATTGCGGAAGTGATGAGGCGAAGACCCAACAAGAATAGTTTGGAGGGAAGGCAGTTTAGAAAGGTGAGAATTTGCAGGCAGGAAGCTTTTCCCTTGTCAGGATCAGCAATAAGTTGTATCAAGTCAAGACATGATTCAACATAGAGTTCTCGAAGTTGCACCATATGTGTAAAGTCTGATATTTGGATTGACTGCATCTGTTCACAGTGCTTGAGACTAAGACGTTGTGTTGACTTGGCTAGAGGATGTGTATTTGTCAGCTTTTTAAGACATCCTCAGCATAGATTGTGATCCCAAGGAATTCCAGATCCCTTAAGGAATCAATGTTCAGATCATTAACGTCGCGAATCCCATAATTGCTTCGGAAGAGGTTTAGCACCCTTAGCTTATATAGCTTGGAACAGTTATCTAAGGTATCCTTCAGTGCCTTGGTAACACTTAAATCTAGATGTCTTAGTTTTTTTTAGCATCCAGAATTCTTCAGGAAGTCTCTCAATTAATGTGTGAGACAAATTGAGAAACTTGAGCTTTGCCAATGTGCTACATAGAGGAAGTGCTGTAATTTGGTGTGTGATATAGATCAAGTACCTTCAAAGAATACATGAACTGGAAGAAGGTTGGACTCAGCTTGTTTCAAGTTAGGATTATTTTGGACCAATAATGTTACAAGATCCTTGCATTCAGGTGAGATACCAAGGTCCCTTTTTATGTCATTGTACATGAGTGATATCCTTCTTGCTGTTCGCCACTCCTTGTGTGGTGGTGCCTTTTCTCTAAGTTCATTCCAGCCTTCACAAACAATATTTTGCTGCACTGCAAGGACAATCCCAGATGACGAATAATATGGTGCATTTTTACCTCTAAATCAGATCCGCAGTTTCTCCAATAAGCATGCTGAGAGCAAGCGATTGATTATGCGATGACCTCTGTTGGGATCTTGAGGTATCAATTCTTCTGCCATCCAGTATTCCACAAGCTCATCTTTGCTAATTGAACCATATTCAGGGAAAAGGGTGTCACAGGAAGCATTGCTGCTGTGTTTGTGTCATCATATCATAACTATATTTCAGTTTATGGAACATTTCTGGGATTCCATCTATGTCCTTGATGTCATGCTTGGTTTGCTTGCATTGCCAAACTCCATTCACTTGGTGCTGTCAGCCCTGCCACAGCGCTTGTTATCACCTTGAGTGCTAGTGGCAAACCACCGCAGCTTTGTACAATTGCATCAGCATGCTGTTTTACGGCATTATTGGGGCCAGATGAATCAATGGCTGCAATTGCCAGAGTGCTCAAATTGCTTCGAAGAGCTCCCAAGCTGCCTCCTTCTCAGGCCCGGCCCTGGGGTGCTAGCAGTGCCACCGCACTGGGCCCTCCACCCCAAGGGGCCCAATCTCATATGTGTGAAGGTGTAGGTTTGTTGTATAAATCTATATGTTAAATAGATATTTAATTCTCTTTGGTGTCCAATCTTTTAATCTTTATATTAGAATACAAGACTTGGCCATTTGTGACTCTCTTCTGAAATTGTGATTTGGGATTCACGTTGCAACTTAGGCAGAGAATAATCATCTTCTCTAGTTCTCAACCTAGTAATTTACTGGCACTTATTTTTATTACAATGTTGAATTACAGTAATTGTGATTTGGGATTCACGCTAAAAGAATCATTGAGGTCCACGGAAAGAAATAACGCCGCTATAGAGGCCAGGAATAGTTGTCGCGATAAGTGTTAGAAGAAAATTTTAAGGTAAAAAGTTCGACTTCTCATCAGTAAATGTTAGAAGAAAATTTTTAAGGCAAGAGGTTCAACTTGTACGATAATATGTATTTTTTATGTAACACACTTAGTAGAAATATCATTATATTAGAGTTATATTTTAGGGGCCTATTTTGAAAGGTCCGCTCCAGGCCTATGAATTGACAGGACCGGGCCTGCTCCTTCTCTAGGTACTCCATCTTGATCAAGCCCTGTTGAGCTCCCATTTGATAGCACACATCCACATAACGTGATGTGAGAATTACTTTGCTTTTGCTCTCAGAATCAGGGGTAGGGATCCCAACATCTTCTAGTTGGAATTTGTTCAGACATCATCCAGTAAAATTACAAACTTCTTTCTTCTCAGTGCTTTCATTAAGAACCTTGCACGAGCTTCCTCTGTCTCTCTGTCATCCCATGGTAAACCCCAAGACGGTCTGTAATTATACGCTGGATTGCTGCTTTGTTTAGAGTTTGAGAATTGGACACCTCGATCATGATCACCACCTACCAAAATTTTGTGGCAACAAAAAGTATTAGAACCCAGTTGAACTGCCCTCGGTAATTTTTTTAATTTACAGGTATGAAGTGTGTTAGAGGGAGACAATCAACAAGGTAAGAAGTTAAAAAGGATATAAATTTTTTACTATAAAAAGGGAAAAAAATTGCAAATTGAAACTACATCTAAGAAGTAAAAGTCATTAGTTATCTGTTTGTGATCTGAGAGCTAAATAAGTAATACTGATCATTTATCCGCCAACAGACAATTAGCTACCCTTGGCCAAGGCTATATAGAGCATATCCTCCCTATTTCAGTACCTCTACATCTGATTTACGTGAAATTTCCCACATTAGACCATTCTATAAAAAGTTATGTTGCCATATTCACACACAACCAATAATTATGTAAAGCTCAAGAGAGGCCTACATACTGCATAGGGCTTTGCATGGGGAAGACATAAAAGCATCACACATAAAAACAAGAGAAAAATCATGATGTACAAATTTTGTGGTAAATTGAAAGGAGTAATTTGACTAGCAATGTAATCCGAGGGCAGCTAAGTCCTTTTTAGAAACAGATAAGAATGTTTATTTAAATTTTCATGATAAATTTAATTGACTAGTTTATTTGGATTTTGGAGAGCCTTACTTACCTGGTAATCACTTCCACATGCTTTGAGCTGATTGTTGAACTTGTTAAGGAGTGTCGTCTTTCCAACACCTCCTGGGCCACAAACTCCGATGATGCTCAAATTGGTGTTATCACAATATTTCCCAAGATCCTTCAGGACTGGCTCGATGCCAAATGTTTTCGTCTGTGGTCGCTCCTCGACAGAATCTGGCAAACGTTTGGATGAAAACGTATCAAATTGTTTCCCTTCTGTGATTAGCCTATCTACATCCTCCAGCATCTCGGCAACACGTTTGCCAAGACGGCGTCTTTTCCTAAGGCTTAGAGAAGAACTACATAAACAAGAGGATTGGAATAATTGATCAGATTCTTGGATGATAGGGTCGACTAGGACATGGAGGGACCCTCGTTAGCCACAGGCTGACTTGAGGATGGCACTCGTTGAGGTTGTTGGTCTCAAGTGCGACTTGCCCTTGAACCGCTTCTCGACAGCTTGTAGGTCCTCCATGGCTTTTGGTGTGAGGTCTCTGAGATTGCGCTTGATGCAGGCGAAAGATGAGATACCTCTTGCAGTGGCTGCAGGGACCCCTGCTTCATTTATGAAGCCACACAGAAGCTGCAGAAGAGCACATATCATGCTAGGATCAGCCATGGAGTGGCAGCAGGGATGGTACAGGGAGAAGTTCAAGAAAGGAGAGGGAGCAGGGAGGTAAGCAACACAGAAATATGATTCCGCAATACGCGTTTAATTCTTAGTTTCTTCACTCGAATTCAGTTGAGGCTCCTGTCTACTGTCTATTTAAGGGTGGGACCAAGGGCAGGTGAAAAGGGTAGGAAAATTCTTCCAGATTTGATTCCTGTTATCTACCGTCCACAGCTCCACGCAGTGCCTTGAACAAGCACGGGACCTGGGGTTCTAATAATTTCCTCGAAGGTACAGGGTGCACAGTTGTCCACATAGAGCATCCTGTCAAAGGTGTGTATGCTGAGGAACGGATGAAGTGGATAGTTGCGGATGATTTCTTTTTATGTGTGCATGTTATATAGCTTTGGGGATAAGCCTTGTCTTTTTTGGTGTCATTACAGAAATTAATAGCCTTCTAGAATTTGTATATTGCCTTTACTTAAGTCAATAGAATGTTGTTCTTCTCATCAAGTAGACGTGGTGTGCAAGTATACACAACACACATGCCACTTGATTAAAAAAATAGCGGCTAGGATCAAATGTTGGAGACACTGTTTATCTTTTTCTAATGCTTCACTTTTGAGCATCAGTTTCCGTAGGTTCAAGGAATCGAGGCAACAGTGTGTGGGCTGTGGCGACATCTTTGCTTCACACTCACAGTTGGAAATTTGACCATACTCCCATTTGGTTTGTTTAACTCTTATTGTTGTTTTTGCTTTCATCAATTCATACCACTTTTATATCATATACCGCGTACCAGAAACCATTGCAGGACGCGTTTCTTGTTGGAGCGAGCACAGCATTTGTAGAAGTTGCAAATGTCTAACTACAAATAATGTTCAACGTCAGTTTTGATTCAGATACACGTCAGAGCATCTATAATTCTATATCCATTCATGTATCATAATATTGTTTGTGATCTTAAGCGTACTGTCTGACTCAGAGAAATATGCTCTTCCCATCAGGTACAACTGGTGTACACGCATCATACATGGTACTCAATTAAAAAAATGACGGTTGGGATCAAAATGTGGACAGAGCATTGGATTTTCTAATACTTTACGTTAAACATCATTTTCTTTTACAGGAGGTCTAGTCTGATGGATCTAGTCAGATACTTTGGGATTAGAAAAATTGTATAAAGAGATTGATTATATTGACATACGGAGTACTTGTAAGACAGCATTATCAGAGGAAAAAAACTCCCCATATTAAATAAGTTGGATTTTCTATTTGATGGTATTATACCTAGTTGATTATTTCGCTTTACTTTGTAAGAATGTCCCTGGGATTCTAGGACCCTTTTTTTTGACAGCAAGAACACGTTTCTTGTTGCAACAATGCATCGGCATTTGCAGTTCAGAAGATACCGGCAAGCACAGGCTAACCTAGTCAAGTTCTGAACTTGATTGAGGTACACATCATAGCGTCTATCCAGTGTATAGGATAAGTGGATAACAAATCCTTTCTTCCTTGTCTCACCGTCGGTTCTCTAGTGTGAGCGGATCCACATATTAGCTTTTTCTTTTAGCCAGAAAAAGGATATAATTTTAGTTCTGTCCTTAGTCAACCATTTAAAAGTTTAACCAAGTCTACAGAAAAGAGCATCAATACTATCATACTATGGCAAATCTGATGACACTTATTTAGTATCATAAATATTGATTCCTGTTTTTATGAATTTGGTTGAATTCAAAATGGTTTGACTTGACGCTATACTAGAAATCTAGAATTATATTCCCTTCCAGAACAAAAGTAAGTATTAGACTGGAGGGGGAAATCTCATAAGTTAAATCATCTCTTTTATTTTGAAATCGAATATTTTTCAACATACAAATACTGGAGCTGCCTGCTCATAATACCCCCAGCACCCCATACATTAAGCCATCCAGAGTCCATACCTCCTAGCCCGTCTCACTCCTTATTTTTCCCCTGTCAGCACCAAGTGAGAGGAGCTCGGTTCCTGATAGCGTCATCATGTGAAGACCTTCTTCCGATTTTTGACAAAGACGATGATCTCATCTCAGTTCCACCTGAAGGATGTGCCCTTTGGGCAGTCGGTGGGCGGCTTAACGCTACTGGGGACCAGGCGACCCATGCGGGTTGGGTCGCTGGGATCTCCAGAAGAGCTTGGTTTGCTTGATGAAATGACAGCCTTCTTGACGCGCTTCCGCTAGCGCCGGCGATGATGATGGCCTTGTTTTATCCAATCAACAGTCTACGAAACAATATGTAGTGGTAAGATCTTCTGAAAACAATGCAGAATGATTATCTGGTCACAGAACAGCAAAACAACTTACCACCTTGGATGGCATCAGTGACTCTAGAAGACTTCTGTGCTTGGTATGTTCTCGACAGACCAGAACCAGAACCAGTTCTTCTAAACAAAAGCTTCAGCTGCAGAAAAATAATCTGGTCAGAGATATAGTGTGTGCACTTGTTTTAACAAAAATTCGTAAATTTCACTGACTTATTTCACAGCTCAAAGATTTACTGACCTGCAGTTCTATCAGTCCTTTCTGCAGAAGGGCCTGCCAACCCACTAATCTTACTGCTAGACTAGTTGCCAAGAACAAATTCAAAATGTCAGCCCATTGAAAATCGCATTGGTTACTGAAGGCCTTGGTAATGAATAACATGTGTTCTTACCTGTACTTTATTTTTATCTCAAAACTGAGGATACTTCATAAATGGTCCTACAGTCAAAAGACATAATCTAGTTGATACCCTGTAAGTATCCAGAATAAGCCGCATCAAAAATAGAGATGCAAGGAACATCAATTATACATTTCTTAATGTTTAACCATACCCGTAGCGATAAATAAGTCGCTGAAGAGTCTCTTCAAAAAAAGGAGTAATCTGGTTTATCTTCAAATCGTAGTGATCTACAGTAATGAAAGTATGCAAGTAAACTCCGATGGATATGATTTACAGAGGACCTGTTCAGAAATTTGGCATGTTATCATCACAGGCAATTGATACCATAATATGTTGTTTGAACAGCACATAAGTGACGGGATCATTGGGGACTTTTTGCATTGCACTGTCCCTTGTTCTAAAAAAAATCAAGTACCTCAACTGGCGTTAGCATTTTTCTTTTCACTGATTCTATCATACTTCTGCTTCTTTGTGCCAGCTTTCAGGCCTTGCCAAGGAAGACTGGGGGATTCAAGATGAAAAAACAAAGATGTTATGCTGCACAAGAATATGGGAAATCCTAGTGAAGAAAAATTATGTCACCTTCCTCTTAAAAATACATCAGCACATAACCAAGTGATTCAGATCATCTCTTCTGCTTTGCTCTAGAAGGAAATGAAGAAAGGTTAACCCAAATCCATCTATTAAAGTCATTCAGATTTGTGGATGAATACAGTCTGCAGCTGATTGACTACAAGTTCAAGTATAGTGTTACAGGATTTGAAGAGTTTTAATTTGTTCAAAATATTTGTCTCTCTCCTTGTTTCCTTTTTCCCTATAGACTCAATTCTATTGCTCAGACATTGATGATACAGTCAGTATTTACAAGCCAAAAACTCACCTACTCCAAGATGGGTATTTACACTGGCATATCGTGCTGTTCCTGTGAGATTCTTGTTTTCCTGTGGCACGACAAAGAAATTGTATTAGCTTTTTAAATGATAACACCCATAAAGTAAAGTCTAGCTAGAAGCTTAGAACCAAAAAAATTGAACCACCAGGAAAATAATTGCAACTGGATTTTCATGTAAAAATGAAAGTTAATGCTAATCAGTACAGCAGCGTTTTTACAAAAAGAACATTTGATATTTCCTATTATTATTAGTATCATTATCAATTTTTCACACATTGTTTGAGTATCGTTGGCTGGCCCTGGCCTGCTTATATTATGAACCAACTTGACCACTAGTCCACTACGGTTAAACCCAGTGCAAAAACATCTTCCTATTATTGCCAGGTACCAGATTAACCTTTCAAGAATGATCAGATTTATCCCAAGCTAACGCATAATTGAACCAAAATTTCTTTTCAGGTAGGTTCAGAACCAAGAACCCAGTCATGTAATATGCTGTTCGATAGTACACCACAAAAAGGCTTATGGTATGCGTGAACTAAGTCAAAATGCCAATGGCATAAAAAAACATTGAGTGAGCAGGAATACGACAACACCTGAACCTGAACAATCTCCCATTTTCAGGATGCTGAGTTAGTAGTAGCTTTATAATAGGCATAGATTCCCCCTTTACCTGTATGGTATGTGCTTATGAGTTTGGAGATCTCGAACTTTTTTTCGCAAGGCCATAATCGATGACAAATACCTGTGGAGTGTGCACAACTGTTTTCAGATGGTAACTTTGCCAGCAAGCTAATAGTCATTTCTCATAATAAGAAATGTCATTCATCTTCACTGTTATCATTAGACATCAGATTATAGCATTCTTAAAAGTGTCTCATATTCGAAAATATTTTTGATTCACCATTGCTCAATTTTGGTAGACAAAAAATGCTTCAATAGGAAAAACTGACTCTTGATGAGAGGTTTAGCAGAAGTAGCACACACCTGGTTTGCTTTTACGCCCTAAACCCATGAGGAAATTATCGGGCTTGATATCACGCGATGTAGAAACCCCCTGTGTGCATATATTCTACTCTACTGATCTGTATCCCACATGAAGAAGGTATGTCAACTTTTGTTTCCAAAGACCAATGAAATGGAAAGTGAAGAATGTTTTGACACTACATCGGTATGTGGTTTCAAAAAGGTCCAAACAAATAAAAGAATAATGTAGAACATAAGATAGACTCACCATCTGATCAGCAAGCATTAGTACTGTTTTTAAGGAGAACTTTCTGCTGCAGTAGTTAAATAAGTCCTCCAGACTTGGACCAAGCAGATCAATCACCATGACATTGTACTCCCCTCCACCCCAAAACCACTTAAGATGTGGAATCCCAGCCATAAATCAGGGCAGAACAGGAACAGATCAGTAAAATACCAGTGTAATTGGGCTAACCAAATTCTACTGTGGTTGCACTTACTTCCACCCTGCAAGAGCATGTAGAGTTTTGATTCATAATGAAGCTGTGGATGTCGTGATTTGACCGATTCCTAATAAGAAGTTATACACACACAAAAATAAGATGAGCAAGCACTCCTAAATTCCTAGTAACAACTAACGCAAACAATATCAATGACGAAAATCAAGTTCTTCTAAAAACGACCAACCACGTAGCAATTACAAAGATGCACTGAACATATCTGTGCCAAGAATGTTGTTTGATATGCTATTGTTGACATTACAGCCTTGGAGCAATACAACAGTCTAACACACTACTTTAGTTTAGTGTATATATAGAGAACATAACTCAAAAGAAAGCTAAACCCAACTTTGAGAATAATCCATCCAGAACAAACAAGAGACTACTCCCAATGTCTGCTTTTCAGCATTGATACCCCTCACTTCAGAGGAGTGCTGTACATCCTTTCTGTACAGGAACGTTTTTGTGTTGTTGCCCAGCTCCTAATATGCAATAATGCTTGCAAGGTGAGTAGCAAACGATTAGACTCACTACAGGTTCCAGTTACTCCAACTAGATTTAACTTCTATCACAGAACTGTTCACCTAGACATGGATAGTGAGACACTAAAAATCATGGCATACCAGTTTGACAGCCACCTCCTCGCCATTCTGCACGTTGACGGCTGCACACAAATCAAACAAGCACGGTCAGAAGCACGAACACAAGACCGAAGCACACCCGGAGGAAAAAAAAAAGAAAGCTCCACAAATCAAGCAGGACCCATATCACGGGAAGGACGCACCGAGGTAGAGCTCCCCAAAGGATCCGCTCCCGATCTTCTTCCCGAGCTTGAACTTTCCCCGACTACGTGCTCCATCCCGGCAGCCAAACGCGCGGTCTACGCCTACAACCACCACCGCCACCAACTCCCCACCGACAGAGCTCAGCCTGCTCGCTCGCTTCCCCGGCTAGCTACCTGGCACCCGCCCCGCTCACTCAGATCCCAGCCAAGCGCCTCAAACAGCTCGACAAATCCGACCGCATTGCCCCCGGCACCGCTGGCCGACCCCGAAAGCGACTGCCGACCTGACGAGCCCCCTTGTGCCACGAGCGGCGGCGGCGACGCGCGTCGCCCCGCCCCCGCCGCACTGCGGAGTCAACCTCCCTCCCGCCGGAGCCGATCGCGGGGTGAGCGTAGCGTGCCTGGGGATTCGCGGGCGAGAGATCCGGGGCGGGCGAGGCGATTAAATTAACTGGAGCATTTTTTGGAAGCGGAGGCGAGTTAAAAGAGGTGTCGGGAGGGAGGAGAGGAGGAAGACGGAGGTGGGGAGTGTGGGAAACTGGGGAAATGCCGAAATGGAGCGGAGGAGGCGGCGGCGACTGGCGAGCGGATAGGACAGCCAGCACTCGAACTCGGAGGGTGGTGGCTTTTTCGCTTTGCGATTCGCGATTGCTTCCGGGTTATCCGCCGCGTTGCAAGAACAGCTGCCTGCCGCTGCCGGCACGGATTTGGCCGTCTTTTTCCGTATAGGTTGTCACGTCCCTGTCGCTCGTCGTTGCGTATAAAAGTGTATGTGTACGTGTACGGTGTATAGCGAGTAATTCCGTATAAAGTAGGTAGAGATCAATAAAAGTAACTCCGGCCATACGTATACGTATAGGTCAACCCCTATTGCCGTATCCACTTCTCTGCAAAACCACCAGCACACTCCGGTACGCTGCTAGTACTATTTAATTAGCATGCAGCAAGGGCGGAACATCATCGTCAAGGGAAATGATTAAGGGATCAAGCTAAAAATTCGATGAACATTGGCTCAACTAGTACAGAAACACTTGGGGCGACTGCGCCGGCATCATTCATTCAGCTGCTGCAGCCCTGTTCTGTTCAGCTGGATCTTGGACTAATGCGAGCTCCAGCTGTAGTCCCGGCTTACTGTAAGCAATATGCATGGGTACTTAACATGTGGCTGGACGGTCCCGGTTTCGTCTTTTTTTTGCATTTTGTTTGAAAGTTTTTCACAAATACGCCCTTTTTAGATTTATTTTAAAAAACGGAGCCTCGCTCACGGTCACCCGCCCGAACGCGTCTACCGCCACGGGTGGCGACAAACGACGTACATCGTAGTTTACACCGCGCCTCGTGGATCACGGCGAAAAATGTAAAGTTGCTTTTTCCCCTTCCTCATCGCGTTTGAATGGAACGTAATATTGTTCTCAATACCATTCAGCAATGCAGCTGTAGCCCAACTGGTTAGTGTTGCAGGCCGCGGCTCAAATCCCAGCTGCGCGTTATTTTTTCTTTTTTTCTAATAAGCAATAATGTTGTTTTATAAGCACCTCAGAAATATTATCTTCAATGAACTCATTCATGACATGCTCGTGCCGAGTACACCTACAGGCTACAGCATACGTACACTCCGGAAGAATGATACCCTAATTCACACACACACTCCAACTTCTGGTCGCTGGGTTATTACCACGCTAGTTTCAGTATCAATGCCTTTCAGACTTGAATCTCTGTTATCCTCCATGTTAACCAATGTATACCGACTGCCCCAAAAATGGACCAACTGGGAACCAGTACATTGCTGTGGTGGCTCCATGCTGAAGAAAAATAATGGGCCGTCTCCACAATCCAGAGTGTGCTGCACTTGCCTGGAATCATGGGCATCCACCAGCAGGAGCTGCTCATTTGGCGTCCGTACCCTGCAAAGCATGAAAGGGAAATGAGTAGAGTCATGTTACTACTTTCTAAGACAATGATTCTAGATAGACCGCTAACTACTATTCTTTATGCAAGGTGGAGATTAGGTGACCATGGTTCAGCAATGATAACATACTGTAGCTAGTAGCTAGTAGCTAGGTGGATGGATTGCACAACTGGCATCTGAAGCAGATGAAATGAACCTGCAATTTCATGAGCAAAAATAGTTCAGCACACTCAACAAGCTGAATTTGTACAGTGATAAAGCAGCTATTGAAAGTAAGAAGAGTAAGTTTATAATCTATTCAAAGAGTAAATACATATAGTGTTTCCATGGCTCTGATATGTTCTATAAATACTTCCTTTTTAGTCCCACTCTCAGCAGTTCTTGAAAATAAACTGACTGGCTCATTATGTGAAGAACAAATTGACATGGCTGTCTAAACTAAAGGCTGACTGGCTCATTATGTGAAGAACCAATTGACATGGCTGTCTAAACTAAAGGCAACCTTCGATCTCGTCTAGCTGTGATTCCTCTAAAATTTAAGAAACAAACAAATAGCTCATATCATTGTCATTAAAGAACATACTAGCAAGGCTCCTATCCATCAATTGCCCACACTCAATATAGACCACATGCAGTAGAAACTCATTTCACAAACATATTATTGAGTTGCATGCACTAACCAGACCAACCCAAATCCTACAACTGATGGATGGGGGGATAAGAGGGCGCAACAATTATTTTTTATTTAATTGCGCCAACTCGAGACCTATAGTATGATACCATATTCGGTTGCATGCACCAAACAGTTCAACCCAAAAACTTAAGCTGATGGGAAAGGAGGACAACTCACTTTATATATTTCAACACATGATAATCCCAAATGGTTACCCAATCACCAAAAGTCCCCACAGGAACAATTTCCATCCTTAAAGTGGTGGAAACGGCTTGGATCACGCACAACAATCTCCCTATCAGCTAACTTCGAAATAAATTTAGTTACTGTGTGGCAATCAATGCAGATTCGAAGATTCTTCATCACAAGAACTCTTGTTCCAGCAGGTGTGCTTATAATACCAAACACTATAGCAAGTTTCTCACTGTGACCACATAACAAATAAGCCTTCTGCTCTTCTTCAATATCCTGGAAACATTCCTCTGTATTGGGTACATGTCCTTCGCGTGCCATCTGCTCTGAGAAAACATTCAGTGCATCAATAATCCTGTCATACCAAGGGTGGGACTTATCATGAGCTACAAAGACATGCAGTTTGTTCTTCACTTCAATCCAACTGCAACCTGGATCCTTCTTCATACCTTTTTTTCTCATAGATTTCCGTAGGTGTGCTGCTTCATTCCATCTCCCAGAAGCGGAATAGATATTTGACAGAACTACATGAGATTCAATACTCCTAGGTTCAAACTCCGTAATTTTCTTGGCTACTTCCTCAGCTAACATGGTATTTTTATGGACCCTGCAAGCCCCTAACAAATTGGACCAGACACTCGCAGTTGGTTTCATTTGCATCTTCAATATAAAATTGTATGCTTCGTCTAACTCTCCTACACGACCAAGCATATCAGCAAGCGCTGCACAATGCTCTAGAGTAGGAACAATGCCATAATGATCTGACATACTCTTGAAATATTTCCAGCCCTTATCCACTAATCCAGCATGGCTACATGCAGTCAGAACCGCAAGAAAGGTGACATGATTAGGCTTTGCATTTCCCAGTTTCATTCTCTCAAACAGCACAAGTGCCTCTCTAGCTGGACCATGCAATGCATAACCCATGATCATCGCAGTCCACGATACAACTCCTGGTGAAGAAATGCTGTCAAAGATGCGACAAGCAATGCTAATCTCCCCACATTTGCAGTACATGTCAATCAGAGAGCTAGATATAAACATCTCATCTTCAAAGCCACCACAGACCACATAGGCATGCAGCTGCTTCCCAAAGCGCAATGATACCAAATTACCACAGAGAGGTATGAGGCTCGAGAAAGTCACAGGCACAGGTCTAACTCCAGCCTGCAGCATCCGACGGAATATTCCAAGAGCCTCCTGACCTGAACCATTTTGTGCATAGCCTGCAAGCATGGAGTTCCACAGAATTGGGTCCCTTACCGGGAGGCTGTCAAACACTTTGAGAGAGTAATCCGTCCTTGTGCAATTCGCATACATATCAATCAGGCTACTGCCAACTTTCAAATCGCTGTCAAACCCATTCCTGACTGCAAAACCATGCACCTCCAAGCCTCCCTTGATATCAGCACACTCTGCGAAGATTGGCATCACAGTGGATAAGGTGCAACAGTCAGGCCTAAACCCTTCCCTCCACATCTTCCTGACCAAGCCCAGCGCTTCATGGTACCTCCCTCCCTCCGCGCAGCCCAGCACCAGAGTGTTCCAGGACACCACGTCCCTCTCGAACATTTCGTCGAACACCTTCCGCACGCTCTCCAGTGCGGCCGATGATCCGGTGCGACCCACCCTGGTCACGCTAGTGGAGTGGAGACGCGAATCCTGGAGCTTGCAGTAGAGGTTGAGGAGGGAGTTGGCGATGAAGCGGTCGGCGAATGTACCGGAGCGGATGGCCAGCGCGTGGAGGGAGGCGCCGAGGGCGCCGAGGCCTAGGGCGCCACAGGACTTGAGCACGGCCTGGAGGGAGGCCGGGACGGACGAGCGTGGCGCGTCGGAGGCGCGCATTCGGACGAAGAGGGGAGAGAGCGTCGCGGAAGTGGCCCTGGGCGGCGGCCATGCGAATCTGTTGTGCCCATGAGGGCGGGTACGGCGATGGTGTATAGGCGGCCTCGGAAACGGACATGACGGCGAGTCGGCGAAGGTTGCTGTGGCTGCCACAGCGGCACGGCTGGGGCCTTGGGAGGTGGGAGGCGGGGAAGTGGCCGGAAGCGGCCCTGTTCTGCGGAGGTGGAACACTCTGTCAAAGCGTTTTTTTTTTTTTTTGAGTTCCCAAATGACACCGCTTGCCGAAGACTAGGCCTGCTAATGGGTTGGATAATTTTTGGGTTTTTCGGGTTGGGTTGTGATGTGAAAGTGTTTGGATGGGTTACAATGGGTCTCGAGGTTAAATGGGTTGGGCTAGGTTGGGTTTTTGAACAAAGGATTTGGGGGCGGGTTGGGACGGCGTGGCGAGCAATACTCGCTTGCTCGCGAGCTTCCTTATCTCGCGCCCGGCCTCGGCTTGCTGGCGATTGAGAAGCTGAGATGATGGGGCGGGGCGAGCGCCGCCTTTGGCCGGAGGTGGACCTTTTCGACCGGTTTTCAAAATGCTCAAAATGTAATTTTTTTTTATAAAAAGTTGTGCTAAAAAATTCCTAAAAACCGGCGAGCGCGCGGCTTGGTGATTTGTAGAACCTCAATGATGCGCCATCGCCCGGTCGGGGCGGCATTACTTGTCCCGGGTGTGGTTTGGTGACCCCCCCGGGGCCTTCATGATTTAATGGCCGACCTTAATGGGCGCTTTTCCGGTATTTTTCATTTTTCTTTTTTCAAACCACAATTCAAATTTTTTTGAGGTACCAAGAACCTAACCTCAAATTTGAAAAGTATTACACTCAACAACAACGCCTCGTGGGCGCCGCCACTGATTATAAATCGGTGTCTATTTTGGCGCACAATTTTTTCACCCATGATTTTTTTCAACTTTCAAATTTTGAATTTGAATTCTTTTTCCGCGCCCGTCCGTGTGCAAGAGCTTTGCGGATCCCGATAGGTTCCCATGGGCAAAACCCACCGCGATTGGGTCAAAGGGGATGGGTAAGGCTGGGTTGGGTAATTTATATGATTTTGTGGGCTGGGTTGAGATGGAATAAGAGAGAGAGTTAATTTGGGGTGGGCTGGAAATGGGGTGGGTATCCACCCATTAGCAAGCCTACCGAAGACCAATCAAGCTCCGGGGAATTTGACGGCATGTACCACTATCAAGGCACTTTTGAATTCCCAAAACCAAATCTCGCGATATGTAAACATGCATAGATATAGTTGGGGATTCTCTCTGAGCTTCTTATAATCATTTGTCATCCTCATTGTACTTGAACTTTTTATCCCTTAATATAAAAAAACGCAAGTATTTGATTGAGAAGAAAAATATAGTTTTATCCACTCCTCTACATGTTACTTCCAAGATTGTTTCAAAGGTGGCTACAAGTCCACCTCACCACACTCTAGTGAAGATTATTCTACATCATGGGAATTTATCAAGGCTGCTAGTTGTACACTCTCACGCTTCTTCTCACCCTCCCGAACTCCATAGCGCTTAGACCACCAAATATATAGAATTGTAGTCACTTGACCCTGCACTTTGTTCTGCATGTTCAAAATTATCTCCACAATATCTCTTGTTGAGTGTGCCCACACTTGTCGTACATCCTTGCATTTGAAGAAGATGCAATATCTATTTATTTCATCTTGTTTTGGCTTATGCCGGCTTATTCCGGCTTATTTTCTCTTACGAGAACACTATTCAATCGATCGAGAAATAGTAGGGTAGAGTGAAGCTTCGAGTGGAGGAAGGTGTCTAGCCCTTCTCGCACAAGGGCTCGAGAATCTAGTTGGCAAAGACTTCGGCGACAATCATGGTGAGTGGTAGAGCCCACAAGCGTTAGATAGCCCGACAAAGCTTACGGGGAATGTTTGAAGCTATGTTCTCAGGAAGATGAACACGAGCGACCGGTACCGTAGCTAAGCCAAAAGCCCTAAATAGCCCACTATATATTCCAAAAGTGACTTAAAATTATGATCATAACCGCTAAGGTCTCTATCTATCACTAGTGGGTGGACACTAGTCAACCCACTTCAAACCCACATGAATTGAAGTGGATACATAAACATAACTTATCGAATGGGTGATTGTTCAATTTATTTTAATTCGTTTATCTTTTACCAGTATAATTTTACACTCATGTAGAATATAAATTTGTCGTTCATGATACATAACCCACGGACACGAGATTTCCGAAGACAACTTTTTTCATTTTTAGATTCATTCAGAGACAACTTTTTTTTCATTTTTAGATTTAGATTAGATAGAGATGCTGCCTCTATCCAAGAGACTAAGATAGCGTTTTCATATTTAGATCAAGACGTGCAAGTCATCCACCTCTAACCAATCGCCGTTACTTATGACATTCCGTCCATCTGCCGCCTCAATAAATCGATTAACGATAACAGACATGTCTTCGGTGAAACATAACTGTTTTTAGATATTAGATATCCTATCAGATGGTCCTGTTCCAAACGTAGGGCTAACCCAGACAGGTTAACCTAAACGGTACTAGCTCCCGCAAACGAAACTCGTAATGATTTGACTCGGGAAATTATAAATATCTTATACAATTTATATTGCAGAGAGAATTTATATTGCAGAGAGGTGGATGGGTAAAATACCCACATCATCTGAATACAACCTCGTTTTCCTCCTTCAGATGGCATTCAAATTCTAAATGGTAAATACTGGTCACATGAAACGGAAAGCCAGCTAGCAACAAAAATTGAATGGAACAAGAATGCAACACTGGATAGATATCAGAATATAACACTATTCTCAGATATAGAATAGCATTTTAGACAATATCTAAACAAGGCAGTTTAAAATTGACATCTTGACAAGCTAACTGGAAGTGATTTGCGCAATACATTTCAAGACATCGAAGCATAGAGGATCAAAATAAAAACCACCAAAGCAATCTATGCAGCAGCAGATGCCTTTTTAAGCTTAGCAAGCTCTTGCCTGATGGCACCACCCCTCTGTTCAAATGACAACATAACAGTATATTAGGGCATAAGCAGAATAGATACAATAAAACTACTCAGAATGTGTCAAACCTTGATCTTCGCCAACATGACCTTGAACCTGTCAAAGTCATTGAGCGATGCTCTCCTCTTCTGGACAATCAGCTTCTTGCCCCATGAGCTATTCTCCCACTTGGTTTTCACATCTTCAATTAGGATATGATCAGTGGTCTATAGACATCAGGTAGATATTAAAGAAACTCCAGGGACAGCTAATTACCAGCTTCCTCCATTGCCTTAATCAATGTAGTCTTCTTTGGGACACGTTTGATGTCAATCTTGATGTCCGTCAGGGAAAGCCGCTTGAAGTTAATTTGGCAACGGACCATATCGGGGGCATCCACAAGGGCCTATCAGACAGAAAGACACTTAAAACTTTAATCGTCAACAGAAAAGCAAATCAATGATGATTATCATCATCAAATAGCTATTAGCAAGTCATTTCAGTTTCTGACATAATTGTCAAGAATAATAAACAATTGACATTTTTAACCACAACAGCAAAGCCAAATTTCATTAAGCAATGAAATTACAAGCACTAGGGGTGTTTGGATGGCTGCCACACTTTGCCAGCCACAGCTTAGGCGGCCATGGATGGATGGCTGTTGTTTGCATCAGCGTTAAAGTCTGGCCGTCACAGCCTTTTGCAATGAAAAAAAGATGCCTAAGATTAGGCGTCCGTTTACATCGCCACAGGTGTGTCGCCGCCACACTTTCAGGTGGCAGTGCATGGCCGGCATCCAAACACCCCTTAGTTGAACCGCACAGCAATGCATAGAATCGAAATTTAAGTGTCTGTGGCTCTGATCACAAATGGTTCAGAAAGCTAGGCAAACTTCCCCAGATGACCTACCTATGATTATCAGGAAACTAATAAAGAATTGCAACACCAGACAAAAATAAAGTTTAAACTAGTAGAAAAAAGTTTTCATAGTGAAGGTACACATATTTCACATGATGATTTAATGAATGGATTATCTTCAATCACAGAATATATCAATAGACTTGAAGAGTCAGGATTTGATTTCGTTTACTGTTCCATATTTGTCGATCAAAATTCACTAATGCCATATATTGAGATCATCAGATCAATACAGTATCTTGCTTTAATGCAAGCATGTCGGTATGTCATTTCTAAAAGGGCAAAAAATACATGGCAGACCCCAATGCTGTCAACAAATTCAAAAACCACTAACTGCATCGCTGTATCATATACAGAACATGGAAATGCCACATAAACTGAGCGAACCAACATTGCAGACAAAAAACTCAGAGCAGATATATACAGTGATATATGCTTTGTCTGGTAAAAAATACCAGACACATGGCTTTAGAAGGTCTTGTATTTCTCAATTTTATTAAAGTTTGACGAGACCATGTAATGTCCCAACCCCTAAACAAGAAGTTTTTTTGTAACCAGAAAAGTACTTCGCTTGCCAACTTGAACTACAAAGGGCATATATACATAATTAGACAGAACACTGCAATTAATTTCAGTAAAACGATTGCAATGGGCTAATAAAGGTGTTCCATATGTGAAGCAAGGGCATCTCGCATGAATAATATCGCTCTCTAAACATTCAGAATTAACAAGGGATCGACCATTTTCATAAGAGACTATTATTAGCATCAACTAGTGACCAGAGTTTGCTGCACCAGCCGTGGTACAAGTGATGTTGCTAATGGACTTCTACAACACAGATCAAAAACATAAACAGTCCACAGAACATGAAAAGGATACGAGAGAGAAGTGATCCGACTCACCCTGTTCTGGTCGACGACGTCGACGATGACGACGAGGCGGCCATAGTCCTTGCCGTAGTTCACAAGGGGCCACTCGCCCGATCTCCACGAACCTCTTGAACGGCTGCAGAACCACGGCATCAACCAGGTGAACATAAATTAGTCAACAACACCAACGAAAAAAGCAGAAAAAACCTTCGATGCTGGAAGATATCGCGAGGACATCTTACCATTTTGGCTGCGTGCGGAGACGGAGGCGGCGGCAGCAGCGGCGGCGGCGGCGAAGCTGGGGTGCGGCTGGGGAAGAGGGGAAACTGATGCCGCCGCAGACGTATATAGAGAGGAATGGATGTTTGTGAGCCGATGGATCTTGGAGAGATGGATCGTAGCCATCCGATCTAGGTTAGATGGATTAGAGCCTTTTGGGCTGCCTCTGGATTAGAGTACTTAGCAAACATTGTTGGGCTTCATTGTGTGGGCCGGGCCGGCCTTTGATTGAACTTTATCTCCCATTTTCGCCCTAGTCAGTATTTTCCCCTTGTTAATTTAGTTCATTTGAGACTTTCAAGAGGTTGTCATAAATATGTGTCGATGGAAACTTTGGCATGTCTCGAAATAAATAAGATAAGGGTAACCTTGCCTTATCGCATTTTTTTCACAAAAAAATACAAACAATTCGATTGGACAAGTCAAGTTTTGGTTAGACAAAGCTTCGAGTGAATCTTAGATTGTAAACAAAGTTTCGAGTAAATCTTGCGCACTCATGGCAACATGAGAGAGTATATGACATTGCTCGTTATTTTGTTTGCCTTACAAAGTGTAGATCGTAAGTTTCGTGGTGAGGATGCCGGCTTGATGTCAGTCAACATGGCGAGCGATTGGCACGCGCCACACCATGCACGATTCATGCGCATCTCGTTTGACAATGCGTGTTCTGTTAAAAAATGTAGGCGACAAACACTGCAAGCGGCCAGACGTTGTCGCCAAGCCTTGTCCGTGTTGCCGGCCGCCGCCAGAAGAGGCTCTGCCGGGCCTGTGGCCGGCCATGCAAGCCGCTCCTCCGTCGGCCTGCCACGCTGGAACAAGAGAAAGAACAATCAAGTATTGGAAGTTTCGCTTTAAACCATTCTGAATCATCGGATCGGACTTCTGCGCTCCAGATGAAGGGAAACTCCCGCCATGACTTTTTTGAACACTTTCGGGCGGTCTCAATGGAAGTTTACGAAAGTGTTTAAATGCACATTAAATGTAGCGCCCACATCATCAAAATTTCACTTTTTGCATGAAACTCCTAGGAGAGAGAGGAAAAGTTTCACCATGGTTGAAACCTTTGAGGCCTGATTTCACATGCGTTGGAAAACGGTGTGAAACCCCCATTGAACACAAATAGTGTTTCACCATGGAACTATACAATTAAACCATTCGCGAACACATGGTTGATTTAGGTGACATGTGTTTAGTTTTTGTGATTGAGTGATTGTCAACGGTCAACATTTTGCTTCTATTTTTCCTTTATTCTTTATGCTTCGGCTATGTTCACCCAAGCACACGTGGAGTGTGTCGAAGACGTATCTTTTGGTTCGTGTTGTGCGGGTGTGGAGCTTCGGAGATGGTAGGCGGTGGTGAGGTGAAGGGGCGGGAGGGGCGTCTTTGGGCCGACGGACCGCTGGAGGTGAAGGACGGACGTGAGGCTTGGACCAGGGACGGATCGCCGGGTGGCTAGCCATGGTGGGCGGGCATCACGGGACATCGGCGAATGCAAGAGGGCGTGGTGGGACCGTGTCGATCCCGGGTCAAGGCGGCGTCGTGCGAGGCGAAGCGGGGAGCTCGGATGACTTGGCGACTTCGGGTGGTCAAGGCGGCGATGACACGTGTCGAGGAGGTTTGGTGGTTTGTCCTCAAAACCACGGGTGCGGGTTTGGTGGTTTGGGCCTCAAAACCATCGGCGGGTTTCCGCGGGTTTGAGCCTCAAAAACGGGGCGTTAGATGGGCGGAAGGGCGGCCGCGTGGCGGCATCACGGGAGATTGTGGAGCAAGGCTGCCGGATGAGGAGACAGCGGTGGTCGTCGGATCAAATTATCCCGAGTCGGACTAAATTAGCCTTAAGGTTAGCGGTTAGGCTCATATGTATCTAGGGGTAGTTTGGGAAAGAGGATTTGGACTATATGTGGAGGATGGCGACAACCTCCTCCCCCTCTTTGCCTCTCTTATTCCGTTTTTCATTTTAGGCCGGTTTTTTTTTTTTTTTGGTTTTGGTTTGGTGCCATTGCAATTTTGTAAGGTTGGAGAAAAGGCCATTACAATTCGTCTATTTTTTGAAACATGCCATTTCTGATTCTTTCCCATCTTGAGTCAAGCCATTGTCTACGTATTTAACAGCATTGGGCCCACATGCAGGTGTATAAAGACCCATGTGTTCTTGTAGGTCCCAAAAATACCCCTCTGCTTCCTTTCCTCCACTGGTTGACATGTGGGTCCCATGTGTCATTTCCTCCTTCAACCTCTGCTCCTCCACCCAGCGCACAAGCAGCACTCGTCCATTTGCTCCCAGGCAGCGGCAAGCAAGCAAGGCCGAGCCGCATTCTTAGGCCAACAAGAAAGCATTCGTGGGCAAACAAGCAAGCAAGGTAGGTGGCCAGCGTCACCATGTGTCCGTGCCCTTGGAGCTTGCGGCCTGGGCAAAAGCACGCGCTGGAGCAGCAGCAGCACGTGGCCGGCGCGCAGAGCAGCAGCAGCAGCAGCACGTGGGAGAGAAGCCACAGCAGCACACCGGCTGCGAGCTCCACGCTGATTGGGATGCACAAGTTTACTATCTACAGGCCACGAGCAGCAGCAGCTCGCATGCTGTGTGCTGTGTGCTCCGCGTGGCACCTGGGCCACGAGCTCCGTGCTATGTGCTCCGCGCGCCGCCCAGGCCGGTCTCCCGCGTGCTGCTGCTCGCCCATCGATAGCCATGGATGGTGCACAGCAAGAGGAGAGGAGGAAGAAGAATATGACATGTGGGGCCTACATGTCAGTAAGTGGAGGGAGAAAGAGACAGGAGGGGTATTTTGGGACCTATGAGAATACATGGGTCTTTATACACCTGCACGTGGGCCCGATACTGTCGAATACGTAGACAATGGCTTTGATTCAAGATGCGAAAAGAATCAGAATGGCATGTTTCAAAAATATTTAATTGAAATAGTCTTTTCCAACCAACTCAGAAATTGTAATGGCGGCAAACCAAAAAACCCTTTTTTTACCTTGTTAGCTGTGAGAAAGAGAGGTCCATGGATTGAAAAAAAACCGTGCTTGTGAACCCGCGATTTTTAGAAGGGAAAGGGCAGCCCTGCGCCTGCTTTCTCCCTGATTCGTCGACTTTGTTTGTGATTTTGTCTACGTGATTTTCGCTCGGCTGTGTTCTTGTTTTCCCCCCTTTCGGTCTTGCTCAAATTTCTTTGATTCACGGTGGCTCGGTTTAAATTGATCGATTATTTCCTGGGAGCAGCTTTCTATCACTGTCATGAATCGATGTGCAGAGTTTGAGCGCGTGAGGTTTTGTTTTCTGTGAGTTACTTGATTTCTCGGATCTGAGAAGCCACTTGCTCTCTGACATGAATGAGCCCGGCGGCGGCATAACAGCCGTGGTGTCCGGACACCACGGTGGCTATCCTGAGCAGCGATTGACCTGCAGTGTTCTCGCTCATCGATTTTAGCTGGAATGCAATTTCTCTAGTTCGATTTTGTCCCTTTGTTTGTGTTGAGCAGATCGACGCCGGTCGCTCCTCATCGTCGAGCAGAGAGCGAGCCCGTCAGGCAACCAGCAGCAGCTTATCCTCAGCAGGTAACAGAGTTGATCGGCAAGGTAAAGCAAATCAAATCTCTCACGTAACTCCTCTCTCTTGTATCCATGAATTGGTACTTTTAGCAATCCAATTTGAGTAGCGGCAAAGATGTTCCCGATGCTTGAGCCTTGAGCCTTGATCTGAATTATTTTTGCTTGGAGTGCTACTAGCGACAAAAAGCCGCACTTTCCCCTTGTAGCTTGTTTCAGATTGATGCACTAGTGTGCGATTCTTTAAGCTTCAAGAGATTTTTTTTTCTTGAACAACGTCGTAATGTCCAAAGCTTTTAGTGGCTATTTATTTAAGCATTGAAATACTTCTTTTTTGCTAGTAGTAGCTCACGTAGCTTTTTCACTAGTGATTGCTTCCCTTGCTTGTTCGATTAGTTGCTTTGCGGGTTCCGAGCATTGCTAGTTGGAGTGCAGTCCCTCCACTAGAGTTTTGTGTTGGTCTTGTTTCTTCGATTAAATCGAGAATAGAATAGCGATCCGGTGCTTCGTGTGTTTTGTGCTTGATTTTTCACCCCGTATTATTACGATTTGCAACTTGCGTATTTGAGCTCGAATTGAGATCCGGCTTTTGCAATGAATTTCTATCGTTTTGAGGATTTTATCTCGAGTGCCCCCGTCACAAGTTGACTTGAGTATTTTAGTTTAGAGAACCCACTTCTTTTCAATAGGAGTTGGGTAACTCTTTTAAATCCATCGATTCGGAGATTCTTTTAAGCGGTCGTGTGTGGTCGTTTTGAGGTGTCCCCGCTGTGTTCCTAGGGAACATCCACCCAATCATTTGGGTCGTGGACATCTCGGTGCTCTCTTTGCTCGTGACACCTTGCTACCGGTTAGCACGTGTGTTACTCGTCTCTCGTTTGAGTTTGCTTTTTGAGGTTGGGGGTTGAGCCGATGACCCGAAATTGAAAAGAAAAATCGAGGCTCCCATTCACCCCCCCCCCCCCTCTGGTCGCCGTTTCGGTCCTTCAACCATGCAATGAGAGAGAGGTTGTGGGACCCTTAAGCCTATGAAACTGCAATAAAACTCGTACATTGAGGGAGATGCCTATTTCATGTCAAAGTTTCACATCTTGAAAACCGGAGGTGAAACTCTCCATTGAGACGGCCTAAGAGGAGGAAATTTTGCAAGATCCTTATTGGGCATAGGCGATTCCACGGACATTTAAATGAGTTTGGAAAAAGCGATGCCCCGCCAAAAACACAAAGTGTTCTTTCCGGCTTCGATGAAAGATCGGTTGAGCACAAGAAGCTTGTTAAGAAGGAAAAGGATGCACCTTCCCTCATACAACTGTGTGAATTGTCGAGCAACTCAAGAATCAATGGAACATCTCTTTTTGCAAAGCCCTTTTCGCAATTGACCTATGGTCCCGTGTCGAATCAACTCACGGTGCATGATAGCATTCATCAAGCTATCCAAAGAAATCGGGGCTCAAGCCAACCCGGACTTCTTCATGCTACTTGCAATCCTAGTATGCTGGAGTGTCTGGACAGTCAAACGATCAAATTTTCAAGCAGCAGGAAATTCTTTGTCCTTGAATCAGGGTAAAGGAATCCCGGTCAGTTTACATAGAGCAAAGGAGGTTCTGCTTAGAGAGATCAGCCTCCTTACCCTGAGGGTGAAGACCAGATTCACTGCAGCCTTTGATTCATGGATACAAACTTTGATGTAATTTTAATTTTCTGTATCATTTCTTTCCACTCCTTTGTTTCCTGAACCCTTATATCTTGTTTGTAATGTTTTGAACTGTTTTATTAAATAAAAGCACTGTAAGGGCAGCCTGCCCTTCCAGTTTACCCTCAAAAAGAAGGAAAGTAACTCAATCTGAGGCGGGATCGATTGCGCCCTCAAATATAGCAACTCATATCAAAAAAGATTCTACGAGATCACACTGCCTCTTCCCACCTTTTTTTTCACCCTTTACCTCACCACACCTTTTCTTAGTTTGTGTTTAGTTAAATGAGACTAGAGACTAACTTTTTTTAGTCATAAATTGCCAAACAAGAGACTAAAAGAATGAGTAGCAGTCCTAATCTACTTAGTCCCTTGCGAGATGATGTTAATTGGAACTAATGGACTAACTTTACAGCCCATGACCTTAATTTGTTGTTCCCACTCCTCATTTGTCTCGTATCAAGGGTATTTTTGTCTTTATTCTACACTTTATTTCCTAAAACAAAACATGCTATTGTCAAAGTTGCTACTGTATTCTAAACGAGAAGTAACTGCATCGCTGATATGTGATTGTCAACAAACAAGCTGTCAATCTAGATTATGCCCACTGATAAAGGCATAGAGGCTCGAGAGCCTCTCATCCAACAGCTCCGTGAGGATCCTTCGGGTTTGGCATTACGTATTTTTCAGTGAGAAGTTGTTGATTCTGTGAAATGATTTTTTTTTAAATGAACTTATATTAGAGACTGAGAGCTGAAAAAAGCAATTTCATCTGAATCTGTGAAGTTATGCTGATTTTGAGAGTTTATTCTAAACAATCGAAGACAATCATTTCTAGTCACAGAACCACTTAGAATTAGGGAGCACATTTAGGGTGGGTTTAGGGTTAGCAAAGCAGATGGCACGGCGAGCGCTTGGCACGCTTGCTGCCACACCATGCACGGCACATGTGCATTTCGTTTGCTTCCTTTTCCTGAGCCGAGGATGTTCATTTGATCTAATTTCAACTGATTCAACAGAAAAGTCAAAAACAAGAACAAGGCAAGGCCAGCCGAGAACAAACAATTGCGTGTGCGTGTTGGAAATGAGCACGACAAACACTGCAAGAGGCCAGACGCTGTCGCCAAGACTTGTCCGAGTTGCCGGCCGCCAAGATGCCTCCGTCATTTATTTGCGTGGCGTTTAGTACCTCCGGCTCCGGCCGGCCAGGGCAGGGCTACCACGCTGACTGCCTTTATGCCAGCTTCTCCACGGACACTTTTACGCCACTGCACACCGCCGACGCACGGCCGGGAGGACTGCACGGAGCGGCAGCGGCCCACGTGGCCCTCCGCCGAGCCCCACGCACGCACGACACGGCGGCGGCAGCTCGTATTGTCGCCAGTGCCATGCCGCTCGCTCCTCCGGCAGTCCGGTGATCCGGCTGCCTCCCCCAGCAGGAACAAGCAATCAAGTCTTGGAAGTTTCGCTCTGAACCATTGTGAACCCTTGGATCAGAATTCCGCGGTCAGATGAAGGGGAAACCCCACGCCGTGAAAAAGTCACTCGATCTTGAGAGCCGATCGATTGCGCCCTCAAATATGAGCTCATTCATATCCAAAAGATTCTACGAGATCACAGTGCCTCCTGGCTCTCCCGTCCGTCTTTCACACCTTTTCCATGTGTCTGCAAAAACGGCAAGAAGATCGTACAACGTAATAATCCGAATCTTTGATGAGCCGGTTATGGCAGTTGATCAAAGTGGCTACTGTATTCCAGGCGAGAAGTAATTAACTGCATCCCTCTGTGATGATTTCTCATAAAACAAGCTGTCAATCTGTGGATTATGCCCACTGATAAAGGCAGTAATCAAGCTAGGACCATTAATAATTCCCTGAATTGTTTATGGTACTAGTAATTCCTTACCAACTTTAGTGCACTACGCCTTGGAGTATTATTCATAATATTATATTGTATTCCCTTATATTATTATAAATACAAATCCCCTTCCAAGTTCCACCCATGCCTCTGCTTTACGAGTACACTTTTCAAAGCGCCGAACCAGAGCCAGGCACCTGACCTCGATCGGCAAGTGCTCATGGAGGGCGACAAGAAGGCGGCGGCCGCCATGGCGGCGGAGGGTGGTCTGGTCGAGCACAAGACCAAGGAGGTGGCTGCTGCTGGCGATGTGAGCCTCAAGGAGCTGTCCAAGAAGCTCAACGACTTCGCCAAGGAGAGGGGACTGGGAGCAGTACCACAGCCCCAGGAACCTGCTGCTCGCCATGGTTTGCATCTTCTTCTTCTCTCCAAATCTAATCCTGTGTTGCCCTTCGTCTTCTCGTGTTTCACCTGCACACGTATTTATTTGTTCAAAGTGAAAAGTTTAGGGCTCTTTAGGGTTTTCTTTGTGTTGTGAATTTCCGATCCTCACTGGTCCTTTTAATTCCCCCGTTCGGCGATGATTTTGTTTTCATTCGTTAATCACTATAAGTAGATCGAGAATTAGTAGGCCAGCAATATCCAGTCTACGAAAGCATAATCTGGGGCAAGTAGGATGGTCCCCATTGCCGTTGGGTACTCGTTTTCCTCGTGACGACGAATGATCAATGGCATTTTTCTTCCTCATCTCCTGCATCTGTATTTATATTTTCACTGTGGCATAGTAAGTGGTAACTGTTGTGATTAAACTAAAAGCACAAAAGATTTGGATACCATTGCACATCTCAAGATGGGAACAGTACCCATGGTCTGAGCACAGTAAGCATCTCTACTCTAGAAGACTGATCATGTGCACATAGACAATGTCTCCATCAATTAAAAGAAGAGAACTATACTAGTAGGTCGCAGTTAACAAAAAATTCTTCATTCCAAGGCCACCATAGGTTTGTTATCTGTGTAGATTATTAAATTAGTTATCACCATATAATGCGGTCTCTTTTGACCAACTGTTCACTAAGATTCTCTTTGATTATTTTCTTGTTCCAAGTAGTGGGACTAGCTAGATTCTTGAGATCTATCTGATTTATTCGTTTCACTTAACTAACTGCATGTGGACACAAGATGCATGATGGCGCCACAATGCATCTGGAATTCCAGTTCACTTTGTACCTTAGAATTGATCATGCATGTAAGTATTTATACCTCTACTAGCTAAGGTTCCCTGATATATAGTTACAGATGTGTATCAGCAAGGTGGTGATGGTGCCGCAGTGCGTCTAGAATTTCTTCAGAATTTTTGTTTTGGCATCACAGGCATCTAGAATTTTCCTTCCTTCAGAATTTCGGTTTTGGAAAGAAGGAAACTTCTTCGTGAATCATGACAACATTGCCTGACGGGGACAGAACCTACAATCATCAGCACTATTCCCTGATATTTTTGGAGACTTTTATAGGGTGCTGAGCCTGAAAGATCATGCCGTCCAGCCATCCAGGTGTGGGGTGTTTCATGGGTGCAAAGTGGGACAAGTAACTAATCTCCGCACTGCCCAAATGCAACTTTCAGGTGTCACATCTCGGATAGTCGGATGCCACGTGGCCCTGGCGTCACTGTTGGAGACTCGGTCGGGGTTGGGTCTCATACTACGCAGATTGCTCTTGTCCGATCTCTGACGTGGTTATGTTGGTTCAGACATCAGTGTCCCTGCTGATTTCCTGAATGATGATCACTGCATGTAGCTTGTGACTGAATTTTCTGAACTGAAAGGAATGCGATTCGCTCCTCGTCATTCCGATTCTTTTTAAAAACTTTAATATAAAATAATTAAGAATCGACGGAAAGGACATTTTATCTATTCCCTTTGTTAAGAAAGGCGAGCGAGAGCATAATGATGATTTGTTTTTGTGCCTGATCGACAGATTGCTGAAGTCGGGGAGCTGTCAGAGCTGTTCATGTGGAAAGGCGAGGTGCGCAAGGGCCTGGCGGACTGGGACGACGCCGAGAAGGAGCACCTCGGCGAGGAGCTCTCCGACGTGCTGCTCTACCTGATCCGCCTCTCCGACATCTGCGGCGTCGACCTCGGCGACGCCGCCACAAGGAAGATCGTCAAGAACGCCGTCAAGTACCCGGCGCCAGCATCCAAGGAAAGGAATGAAGGCGCCTGATGACCAACAATACAATACAGCCTGTGTGTGTGCTTCTTTGACCGCTTTGGGATGGCTGGTGCCTGATAGAACCAGCGAGCGACAATGCGACATGAACTGATGCTTGGCGCTTCTCTTTTCTAGTGCCTTTTGATTCAAAGGTTAATGCAAATATTGCTCGTCTGATTGATAGCTTTTTTTTTTTCAATTGGAGTCGGATAGTTTTTTATGTCAGACTTTGTTATGTCCAGAACTCAAAGTAAACAAGTACCATGAACAGTTAAATTGTGCTACACAACACAGAAGATACGCCACGATACGCAACAGTTAAACTAACTGTTATATAATCTCAAAATGATATTGGCCCAATCTATTGTCCAAGAGGAAAAATATCATTTTTGGGACATGTTTTAAATCCTAGAACATCTAGTTTTTTTTTTTTGAGATGGAGGGATTACTATAACTGTTTGGATATCATGGGCTAAACTTTTTTCTAAATGGTCAGGAGGGGTTTTAGCTCTTACATGGGCTAAAAAACTAGGTGGTTTTTCATTATCATTAATCATTAAGAAGAAAATGAGACGTGTAAATCGGGATCAAACTTCCGAGAGTGGTTGGCTCCACACACGGGGAAGCCAACCACCTAGGCTATCGCCCAGTCCTCTCTTACATGGCCTAAACGTCACCTAAATTTTAGGCTTAGGTATCCAAACAAGTGAACTGAAATTGAACTAATTTTTAGTTAACAATATCAATCATGCAACATTGCAAGTGTGAGAGAGAGAGAGAGATGAAAAAAAAGTGGGCTGCTATCTTCCTTGCACACACGTTATATACTAGGATTATTACATACTTCGAAAGTTGCTACCGTATACTATACTTTCTATATTGATTACAACCCTGCATATATTTATCCATCATATATGTACAGATTGTATCTACATTACATTACATTGCATGACTACATGCATTATATTTCCCCCAATCTTTTATACCTATCTTGTTGGTTAATTAACTAGATCAAAACTTGTCAGCACCGCTGGTCTTCTGATCGATGTCGATCGATCAGACGATCATCCAGTACGTGCAATCAGCAGCTAGCTATCCAGCAGTAGACCACATCGATCTATCGTCCACATGCTGCAGTTACAATGTGTCTGAGCTGCTCCCATGGCTTCTGACCTGCTGAATCCGTTGCCGTAGCCTTCTCCTGTGGTCGTGGATTTTCCAGAGCCCATGGCCAAGGACAACAGTGGAGTATATGCCGTGGGTGATCATAGGTGCCAGGATATTGTCGGTCTGCATTGTATCCATAACACACGGATATTGTCAATAGTTGCATCAATTATGTTTCTGAAGAATTTAAATCTGAAATCATGCATATGGACCGACTATGCATACCTGGATCCATTCAAAGCCAAGGTAGAAAGCCAAGATTCCTTCTAGAAGTGGGGAGTATATCTTCCTCATTTGTCTCCTCTCGTACCAAGCTGCAAATCCATGGATATGAGTATGTCAAAGGTTAAGACTATTCTTCGTTTATATTACTTTCGCATACTACTCTGCTTTGGGCTGAGGTCTGCACATGTCTCTCTAGTATACACTCAAACTACTTTGCTACATCAGCACAGTTACAAAAGAATCTATCTATATATATGGCCAAACAAACCTGCAAATAATTTCTTGAGGTTCTCCTTCCCTGTGCGCGAACGCATTGATGGTGTCACCACATACGTAGGGTCTGAAATTTAATTGAACAATACATATGTCACTTCACATATATAGCTTATATTAATAGGTTTCAGGATGAATATCATTGATTCTATCTACTCAGAGAAGAAAAACAGAAGAAATTAACATATTCATGCAAATTAGGACTGTCATCAGTAGAACATGGATCACCTTTCGGAGCTGTGGCAATATAGTAGAGAGATCCTGTAAGGGCTGCAGTGATGACTGCTGCAAACGTTTGAGCAAATGGAACCAAAGGAGGAACAATACCACTCTGCATTGCATTGCCACAGTTTCATAAAGACATATATTATTTAGATGGTCTTGTATATCACAAAATTCAGTTTCATCTCAATTTTCAGCTGAAAAGCATATATATACCAGTGATGCAATCCCTCGAGCATCTTTCATTAGCTCCGTGCTTCTCAGGAAAATATCAGCTAACGCTCCCTACAATTTCATTCAGTGTTTTGTACCATCAGCAATATGAGAAAATTCAATGAAGCGAATAACATAACGTATGCTAATTACTTGCAAAGGAATACAGTTTCCTCCACACATAGTTGTAAAGAAGTGAACTTAATAACCATAATGAGAATGGATAGGCAGCACACATACCTGAATAGCCGCACGGTAGAAAAGCTCCTCACCAATTGAGCTAGCAGCCACGATGAGAATGAACTGCAGATACAGATATGATTATATACCCCCATTCTATTTGATTTTAGGATTTTTGCTAGGAGTTTCAAGCCACTCTCCACATGTATAACCATTCTCACATCTAGGATAGTGTTACTAACTAGAGTGATTAGGTTACACGTTCCGTATTTTAGAATCTATTTAGGCTTGGAAATTTGAGTGGATAATGTGCACAGCCAACACTGACAGACATCAAGAGGCACACTGCAAACTAACATCATAATAACATGCATCAAGTGTGCTTTTAAGTATACCTGCCATGGTGACATGCCATAGAAGAAGCTGCGAAGCTCCTCATCCTCCACATCACGGATGGCACGCGCGTGAGGCGAATATTTGACAACTTCATCCTGAAAGCAGAAATTAAACCATATAAGCACAAGTTCGTACCCGTTAAGCAGAGATAATAAAAGGCAAATTAAAAGGAATTGAAATGGTGTATACATACATCAAGGATGAAGAGCAGGGCCATGATTGGTGGAGCTGCATAACCAAGCCCCTCCACAAGTGCCGTGAGAGATGGATGGAAACCCCCGTGCAGTCTATCCCGGCCATTTGGCATATGAATCTCCCCGTGAGCGCCATGGCCCCGTAGATCCCTGTGCAGAGCAGACATCGACAGATTGATTGGCTGTTAGGATTAATTGAGTTGATTGACTAGGAGGGTTAACTGAATGCATGCATGCATGGAGAGGATTAATTGAATGCATGCATGCTCATGACGCAACAAATTGAACTAGTAGAGATGAAGTAGAGGTGATAGCAATTAGCAAGCACTAACCAATGCCATAGCTGAGCCTGACGACGGCCCCGAGCTTGTCCCACATGGCGAGCTCGGCGTCGCGCGCTCCGAACCCCGCGCTCCCGGCTGCTCCGCCGGCGCCTGCTCCGGTAGCCGCCACGGGGAAGCGGTGACCTCGACGACCCTAGGGCCACCGTCGGCGGCGAAGCTGGCGCCTCTCCGTCGCCGGTCCGCCCCGCCGTCGTCGTCGCCGTCAGCCGCCGCGCGGATCCAGCTTGTGCGGACCACCCGTGGCGAGAAGCCGATGGAACAGTGGGTGTAGGTGCTGCATCTGTGCGCTGAAAGCGCGCTCCCGGCCAGCTCCATGAATCGAACACTAGAACTAGAAGAAGAGGAGGGAGGAGACGGGAAGAAGGAACGAGCAGCTGGAGATGGCCGACCGGCAGGCACACCGCACGAAGACAGAGAAGATACTTTGTTTTTGTTTACTACGACAACTCGGAATAGATTATTCCGCCATTTGGTTCTGATGATCTGGACGAAACGGACGGACGGACGGACGGACGTTGTGGAGTGGAGGAGAGGAGAGGAGGGAGGGGTAAATAAGCAAGGCAAATACTCCTACTAATGCCAGAGACGGTAGAAGACAAAAAGAAATGGATGGATGGAGACCAGCGGCGCAAGCAAGGTCTCTCTTTCCTCTCCGGCCGCCGCTAGTTTTTTTCCCTCGATCAGTTGCCCTGCTGTGCTAGTAGTGCTAGTAGTCGTCCGCCTGATTTTGACGGTGTTGCTTGCTTGCTTGGCGGGTGTGGTGGTGGCGGGAGGCGTGTGGCCGTGTGGGCGCCGCCGGTTTTCGCCAGATGAGAGGGGATTTGCGCCTTCCAATCAGCGCGTCGCACGTCAACCGCGACGTGATAAGGGTCATCCGTCCCGATGACGCGGCAACGACGGAAAGGTTGAAAACGTTTTGATTTTGGGCCAGCACGTCTAGCTGGACGGAGCAATGCAGCCAGCACAGCCCGTCTCTTTGTAACTGCCTAAAACGGGCCTTCCTTTTGATCCAGACGAAGATTTGGGAGGGCTGGTGCGTAATGACGGAGCAATGTATACAGTGTAGCCCAGATTAGCCCAAGCGCGTATTCTTCGCAAGTGCCTAAAAATTGAGCCCAATTAGTAGAGGGCTGAATTTAGTTTAGGCCTGATGTCTCGCCCTCGACCTGCGTAATGATGGGCCATGGTGGCCATCGCGGGCGAACAAAACAAGACGCCCCTGATTTAATGCATATTATTATGCCTATTATTATTGATTATTTTTTTAGCAGAATAAAAAGATTTTGATGATGCCTCGATGGACTGGGCCATATCGGACGTGATCGATGGATCGATCGGGCATGCAGGCAGTCCAGGCCTGACCTCACTCGACTGACATCACAGGCACGGACGCACGGCCCAAGGCAACAGGAGGATCGAGCGCCCATCGGTGTGCAGGCTGCGTTTTTTCTACCGGACGGTTTACCGCGGTAAACCGCGGTTACCGTTATACCGGGCGGTCCGGTTACCGACCGCCGGTATAAAAGAAGGCAAATTCAAAATTTAAAATTTGAAAAAAATCGTTGAAAAAATTCTGTAAAATAGTTCGTGATTTATAGAAGCCAAGGATGTAAAAATTTGTCAAATTGGAGTTGGTTTGGTATAAAAAATTTCAAATCTAAGTTTGAAAAAAAAAAGAAAAAAAAAAATACACAGCCCCCATTAAGGCCCATTAAATCATGAAGGTCGAAAAACATACTAAACACACTCAAATTTAAGTAATTTTGACATCATTGGATTCTACAAATCATGAAGTATTTTTAGGAATTTTTTTAGCATTTTATAAAAAAAAATTACATTTTGAATTTTGAAAAACCGCTCAAATCGCTCAAACCGCTTAAACCGCTCAAACCGGGCGGTATAAATTCCAAACCGCCCGGTTTATCGGATTTTTACCGTTTCGCCGCGCAGTTTGAATTCGGTTGAATTCAAATTTCAAACCGTCCGGTTTACGGTAATCGGACCGGTTTACCGCTTCCGGACCCCGGCGTTTTCCTAGGTCCGGTCGGTAAAAAACGCAGTGTGCAGGAACCCGTGCTACGGTGCTGGCTGTGGCCTGTTTCCGTCGTCGTCCAGGACCAGGCAGTTCCGAGTATTTCCTTGATCCACGGACTCCCATTCTTCCCTTCTCACACATGCTGCACACACCTACTACAGGCCGGCTACAGGATACACGGATGAGCCATATATTCCAAGAACCAGCTGGACAATATACGCGTGAGCAAGCTGGAGCCATCCGTCGGACTCCGACTCCGATGGATTCTTACCCCGACCCAGCCCCGACCGGCCGTGTGGAAATCGAACCAACTTGTACTAGCAAGAGAGGAGCAACCATGCATCCACACGCAGCCCCCGGCCTGTTGTGCGAAAGTTACCCTAAGATCGATAGCTGCTAGCTAGTAGCTAGTGTGTTAGTTGCTGATCGATGTCGACGTTGCCGTTGCCGTTGCCGTCGACGTCGCCACCGTTCTGTGGAGACACGCTAATTTGCATATGCATGGCGTAGCCACTTTGTGCTTATTCTTTGGATCATCTGGCGAGGATACAAGTTTCCAACCGCGCGCGCTGGGGGCACAGCCGGTCGGAGAGGAGGGATCGAAGAGGAATCTCTCACTCGTGAGTCCCAGTGTGCCCCAGTAGCGCCAAGCGAGCGAGAGCTAGGCAGCTACCTAAGCTAGATAGACCACCAGCTGGTACATGCATGTTGCCAAATTGGCTCTGGATCGGAGTGCACGACGAAACTCATCATACTCCGTATAATACATATCATTTTTTCTCGAACGTGTATAATACATATCATACCCTCAGACGACGATAGCTTATCCCTAAGCAGGCAGTATACTTGCCTAAGGAACGAGAAAACTATACGTAATATGCTACCGAAATTTCTACTTCAATAATAATAATAATATAATACATCCTTTGTCTAAAAAACAATATAATACATGTTTTCTACAGTATATATCATTGTTGGAGCAAGATACACGCACACGCTTGAGAGTATATACTAGCAGTGTACATCTCCAGCATAAATATATATATGCACGCCCTACTAAATACTACTGTACATATATATCGACGTCGTCGCAATTGTGCTCCATATATGCGAGAGCGAGCCAGGATTGGATCCTATATCGGCGTTGCCTTTTGGAATGATCAACTGCTCGGCTGCTATCTATATAAAAACTCCTATATAGGAGCTCCCCACTATTCCTCTTTTGGGAATTCTCTTGCCTCTTATTGGTCTACCGGAGTGGTAACTGAAACTTAGCAACGCATTCGTAATCCCCACCTTCCGCCACCGGATCCACCTCATACCGCGTCCCCTGTCGCTTCACCTTCCCACGGAGTGCTCATAAAAGGCGACGGAACAGGGCCGTCTCCACCCCGTCTCTCCGGCTCCCTCGCCTCCGCTCCGCCAGCGACGCGCGCGCCTCGCCCGCCCGCCTCGCCGAGGAAGCGCCGCCCACACATGGCCATGGAGACGCCGCGGTCCACCAGGAGGTTCACCCGCTCGCTCGCCGCCGCCCAGAAGAGCGCCGCCGCCGCCGGGTCGGAGCCCGCCGCCGCCACCCCTCGCCTCCCTGCTCCACAATCCTATATAGTCGACGGGCTGTGGAGGAGGAGCGATCTCCTCTCCTCGCCGCAATCTCTCTGCTCCGTGCGATCTCCTCTCCCCGCCGCTTCCCACGACGCCCGCGCCGTCATCCCTGTCGGTCCTCGCTGTGCGTCAGCGCTGCCGGGGACACCACCGCATCCACGACGCCCACGACATCATCCCGTTGTCCCTCGCCGTGCGTCAGCGCCGCCGGATGGATCTGCACGAGCGTCCCATCCCTTCTCCCTGGCTGACGGTGGAGCCCTCCCAAGGTGGATCTGCATGAGCGTCGACCTTCAACCACCGTCGGCGGCCTCGACGGCAGGGCGTTCCGGCCTCTTTTGGCCTTCCCTGACAGGCAGCAGCACCGGATTCACGACGCATCTGACCCGTTGTCGCTGCCATCCGTGCGGGTGTGTGCGATACCTGTTGGTGTGAAAGTCCTTCCCGCCGGTGAGTTTGGCATTTGTAAGTTGTTTCTCCCCCCTTTCTCCATTATCGTAAATTGTTTAATTAATTAATAGAGTAACAGATAGATGTCATTAGTCGATTGGAACTGGGCATCAAAGGAATTGTTTGACATGTTCTTCTGATTTTTTTATCCCCGCGGTACCTGTCGCAGGAGAGCCCCGAGCCTGCAATGCATCTTGCCATTTTGTTGAGATTCAATGTTTGTCAAGACTGTAATTTCAAAAAATATTTGTAAATTTATTCATGCGGTTTGTACAGTTAATTGGATGTGTGTGTGCACTGTGCAGAAAGTTACTACTTCATTCAAATATACGTGAGAATGTTATTGCTGCAAATTTGAACCTGATATGTTCATCCAGTATGGAATCTAAACAATTACTTTTTGACCTGGGTAATTTGATTCACTTATTACAGTTTGTTATAAACAATGCAGGGACATTATCCAAAATGTTATTGTTGAGGAACGAGAATTTATTAGAATTCTGATTTTTGTTATTTTTGGCGGTGATTACTATTGCAGAGCACTAAATTACAACTACAAAAGGCTAAATACACCTGGTCTTCTGTTCTAGGTGAAGTGTAAACTGGGCAGGTCCTCCATGAAGTCACTATTCTATTTTTTACATCATAGTGTTTGTATTTCAATATGAAGAGCTAATTCTTATGCCAATATACATAGAAAGATAGACTTCAGTTCAACTTCTGTAGGTGCTTATAGCTGTGCGTATGCATTTCCCTTTTGCAGAAAAGACTTTGACAATGATCAGGTTGAATTAGGTTTGGCATTTATATTAGTCCTGCATATGCTTTTTGGTCAAGTTAGGCTGCTCATGAATACGTATATGATGTAGTGAATCTTTATGCTGCAGTCAGATGAAGTGCGATCTCTTCACATTGAGTATTCTGAGTAGCCCGACCATGATTTGCCAAACAACAGTACTGATGTAAGAGAACAGCCAATACACATTCCAGGTTTGTTTCAAATCATGAATCAATGTTATGTTTTTTTTTTTTTTTTTGTAAATGCCTTGCTTTCTGGTGTGACCTTTCCTATATGGATATATACACCATCTTAGTAAGATTGCTTTCCCTTTCTGCAGTGCAGGCATTGGAAAAATAGGTGCTTATATCACCATCCATAATATAATAGAGAGGATTTTACTTGGAGAACCAGGGGCTGTTGATATTGTTCAAACTGTAAAATAAAAGATCACGCTGCACTGTGCCGAATAAACTGTTTTTATGTTTAGTTTTTTGAAAATGTACTCGATTCATTTGAGGATTTGCCCCACTAGATAATCATTGGGGTTTTCACTCTTCAAAGCAAGTTTGTCTCCAATCGATGTGTGCTCAATTGGTATTTGTTCAGATCCCATGGATTAAGGATTTGCCCCTAAATAATCATTGGGGTTCTCACTCTTCAAAGCAGGTTTGTCTCCAATCAATATGCAATTGCATCTATTTAATTTGGTTGCAGTTGTTAAGCCATTATTCCCCAACGATTTTTGTGGGTTTATTCAGCTAATAGGCAATATTTAGTAACTATATTTTCACTTGCTTTGATGGTTTCAAATGTATATGCTTATATTTTCAGGGTTTATTGAAAGTTATGTATCACAACTCTAGACCCACAATCACTGAAGAACGTACAACCATAAGAGTTACTATCAGTTCATATACTTTGCTAGCTTTGTATTATAACTCAAATGATTTTTTTTTTTTTTTGGCATGCGGTTGGTGGGGATAGACGTGTGGAGGAGAATTGTCCGGCAGTGTACAACAACTTTACATGTCATAGAGATATTTTATTTTGATTTGTTTTAAACAGTAAACGTGCACATAATATGTGATGGAAGGAGTACTATCTAAAAATTAGGAATTTATATAAAATAAAAATTGTCATTTTTAATATTTTTCATGTGACCTCCGCTATAATTCTTCCTATTCTATGCAGATCTTTTTTTCTATAACATCTCACGTCCCGCGGCAACACGCGGGGTATATCATGAAAATTTCCCTTATGATCATTGTATTTTCTTAATTCCCAAAGAACGCTACGGTGAGGTTCCCTAGTAACTCCTATATAGGAGATCCTCACTAGCAATTCTTAGGGAGTTCTCGCCCTGTGATTGGTCCCCGCCAGTGGTAATCGAAACATAGCAAAGGTAAATGCGGCGCATCGTGGGAACGACCTTTTCCCCGTCCCGGTGAGCGACGCAGTCGGCCTCTTCCCCCCTCACCGCCGACTCCGTCTCCTCCCCTTCCCCGAGCCGGATGTTGCGGTTTCTATATATCCCATCCGTCCGCTCGGTCTCCATCCTCCGCTGCCCGCACGCGCCGCCTGCCCATGCGAGATCCAAGCTACGCGCTCGCCGCCAGCCCCCACGAAGCTTCGCCATCGCGCACTCCGCCTGTCACCCGTGAATCTGCGCTACCGCGACCGCAACGCCGCCGCCCGCCACCAGGCCTCATGCGTCCCGGCCGCGCGGAGCCTCCCGATCGGTTGCGTCGTGGCAATTTGTCTTGGATTGGAGATCGAGAGATGGACGGGACCCGGTCCTGTTGCGGCGAAATCTTGGATCACACCGCCTCTCGTCCTCGACTCCATTACCGCTGCTTCGTTTCGGTCCGTCGGACTCGATTCACTCTTCAACAAATCGAGCACTCCAAATTGTTCTTGCTGGTCTGAGAAGCCCCGCTTTGTTGTCGTGGCGCTATCTGCGCATCCCGGGAGGGCATCGTGGCAACCGACGGAGTCCTCGGCTGCGTAGTAAGGGCCCGGCCGGCAAATTGAAGTCGCTCATCCACGGCCACCGTGCAAGTTAAATTCCGCGCGCAGCTTGCGGGGCCCCCATTTGTTTTGGCCGTCTGTTCTTGATTAGACATGTGAGTGCTCCATCGGATTAGATGTTTTCCTATGTTTATTTATGATATACAGATGCTATGCAGGTCAGTGCCCTCTCTTTCTCCCGTTATTCTCAATCTGCACGATAATTGATTCTTTTCTTTTTGTTTCAATGTTGTTTAATCCCCTTTCACTGGCTAAGGCCGGAGCCTCGATCCGCTTGGAGGTCCTCCACCATATTTCCGTGGAATAAATAAATATTTGTGGATCTGCTTGGAGGTCCTCCAGCCATATTTCCGTGGAATAAATAAATATTTGTGGATTCCACGATGCTCCACTGATCTGCAGCTGGACACTATTTCCAATGCTATGAAGAAATGAAATCCATCTGGCTGATCACGTGAGTAATTTCAATCTTACTTTTTCTATTGATTATTACTACTATTACTACTCTACGATGATCAACTCAACCTCTTTGCATGATGGTTGAAGCAGGCAAATGGAGTGGATGGATATTGTGGTTTCAGGGCCTGAGAGATCCTGTCGGCAACCTTCTGAAGATCAAAGAACTGAGCATGTGCTTTCAATGATTGGTCAGTACATGTTCTGCCATTCTCCCTTTCCTGGGCCTATCATGTTTCAGTGCAAATCATATTGCCATCAATTTATTTTAGTTCTAGGTATTGCTGTATTAGCATTTAAAAATTCCTAAAGTTTCAACGTAATGGAAATTGAATTCTTTTAGTTCTAAGTAAAATCGTACACATACATTTTCTATTTCTTATTGATTAACATTCTAACCTTATTTAAATTCTTTCTTCATGCCCGTAACTAACGTGCGGGAAATCATTAGGTTTTCACTCTTCAAACTAGATTTGTCTCCAATCGATATGTGCTTAATTGGTCTTTGTTGAGAGCCCATGGATTGAGGATTTGCCCCCTGGATAATCATTGGGGTTCTCACTGTTCAAAGCAGGTTTGTCTCCAATCGATGTGCAATTGCATCTATTTAACTTGGTTGCATTTGTTAAGCCATTGTTCCCCATCGATTTTGTTAGTTTATTCTGCTAATAGGCAGTATTCGTAACTCCATTTTCACTTGCTTTGATGGTTTCAAATGTATGTTTAGTTCCCTCAAGTATCATTGTATGGGAACTTCAATAGAGCCTCCATCATGTTTCAAAGATGGTCATGTTAAATTTTGCATGGTAATGGAACCCAAACGCTCATGCTTTAGCTGAAAAAAAAAAAATTTGCAGATTCTAGGGTCACCATTGGAGGAATGTGTGTTACTAGCTGTTCTGTTCATTAGCTTTGAGGTAATTACCTATTTATGCTTACATTTTCAGGGTTTATTCAAGGTTCTCGTATCACAACCCTAGACCCGCAATCAATGGAAAACGCATAAACCATAAGAGTTAATGTCGGTTCATATAATTTGCTAGCTTTGTGTTATAACTTGAATAGCTTTTATGCATCCCTATCTCGGATCACCATGCATGTGTATGTTTTTTTTATAGGAAAGGTCATGTTAGTTATCCTTTTAGTTTTCAAAAAGCCTGTCCATGTGTTATCTACTCCTGTCGGTTTACATGAACGTCACCCACACTTGGTATTGTGGTCTCTTGTGGGTTCATATAGTTACATTTACAAATAAAAAAAGAGAGTCAAGTTTAACTCTGTGCAAAAAAGATTATGAAAATCATCCTGCAGTGGCCTTGGAAAAAATGATTGCCCAACACCATTAGGGACAAAATCAAATTTTTGGGGGTCTTTTTTTTAGCTTTTGTGGGTTGCAGATTGGGAACAATCCTGCCCATGGTTTTGTTGAGCAAACCAAACCATCCTATACTTGTACTCGCTACTAATACATTTAAGCATTGCAGGTTGTTCTCAACATCGGGCATGACGAACGAACCAGGGAGGAATTATGTCGATGCCAAGGACTCACTCAAATAAAAATTATGAGCCCTTCTTTAAAAATGCAGCAACGCATTGTTTGGTCTTAATAATTGTTTGGGTTATACTCGATGCAGATATAGCAATTCAAATAACTTCGCACTTTGGTCTTAAAAATTATCTCGTGTAAACTCAATACAATTGTTACTTCAAACTGCCTTTAATAAGCTCATATATCCCTATCGGCCGGGCATGATATCATGAAAATTTCCCTTATGATCATTGCATTTTCTTAATTCTCGCAACGCAACGGGTGAGGTTCCCCTAGTATACCTATAGCTAACTTAAAGTAGGACTAGCCAGCTAGAAGCAGGAACACATGTCCGCTTTGGCGCCGCACGTGTTGCCACGTGTCACTCTATTACCACACCGAATAACATAACAAACCGTGCAGCCTCGCTTAGGGCGTCTCCAATAGTTACCAAATCGCTAGCTAGGAGGAATCCTATTGGCTATCAATGACAATTTACAAATAGCTAGCTAGATGAGACATATAAATAAGAAAAAATAAACACTATAGTTGAGAGTTATGTGAGAGAGATGTTTTTAGGAGATTGAGCTAGATTAGATATTTATTAGTCGCTAGCTATTTGGCCTCTCTCCTCGATAGCCAATGAACGTGTTACTTTTTTATTATTTTTATACCTCATCTAGCTAGCTATTTGAAAAGTCTTCTTCATAGCCAATAGAATTCCTCCTCGCTAGCTATTTGATCACCATTGAGACGCCCTTAGGTCCCGTTTGGCACGGCTTCACTTCACAAGTGAATCCGTTTTTTGTTGCTTCGGCTCCCTAAACAACTTTATCGGTGAAGCTCGAGCTGTTTTGATAAATCATTTGGCAAAACAGCTCCTTCCTTCAAACATGCTCTCACGTAACGCCACGTAGGACGGGGTAGAGCTGGGAGAAGCTACTATTTTTGGCTCCTTCTCACCCCAAAACTCTGTGAGGGCACGTTTTTAGGGGCTTCAACTGTTTTATTTTACCCCGTTTGGCAGAAAATAACTCTAAACGGCTCCTGAAGCCGCTGGAGAAGCCCTGCCAAACGTGGCCTTAGTCACCGTAGCAACGAACACCATTATTATTTTTTCTCGTGTTCTTTTGCTACAATACCTCCAATCATTGTGTTGATCTGATCATGATATCAATGATACAGCCGGCGCCCGGCTGGCCTGATCGGTAAAATACAGAGCGTGGCATATATGGCAACAGGGTAAAATTGAAATTCACGCGAGCACGGCCGGCGGGAAAGCTACCTCGCCCAGCTCCTCGCGACACGATCTCCGGAGGCGAAGCTGTGACAGCTGAAGAGACCGCCGGTAAAAACAAAAATTCGTCGCTCCTGCGATCCGCTCTAGCCGATCCAAGCAACGCAATGCAACGCAACGAAGAGGACTCATCACCGTAGTAGTAAGTCAGCAGGGTTGGTTGTTGCATTGTTGTTTCTTACGGTTCACACCGCAATGACGGCCGGACACGGCCGCTTGACGTTCCTTAGCCGAACTCTGCCTCCGCTTGCAGCTTAACCGACAAGCATCCCATACATGTTTTTGTTCTCTTGTTCACATGCATGATTAACTGCTGATGATTGGGCTATGTGATTTAATAAATAACCTAACGGCCTATTCCTCTATTCAAAATTGTAAGTCATTCTAAAAATATTAGAGAGACAAAGCATCTCAAGTTTGACAAAAAAATATAGAAAAACTACAAATATTAGTGATATCAAATAGATATATTATGAAAATACAATTAATGAAGAATCTAATGATACTTAGTTGGCATCATGAATGCTATTATCTTGTCATATAAATTTAGTCAAAATTGACAAGCTTTCACTCTCCAAAATCATTGTAATGACTTGCAATTTGAGACAGAGGGCTAACTAGCTAGCAACTGGAAAATGATGCATGCATTATAGTCAAAACATTGCCAAGGGATGCTTCTACTTCTAATACATACTCCATCACCGTCGAGCTGAATAACATCGTTTGAGAATGGAGAGAGAGAGAGAGAGAGAGAGAGAGAGAGAGAGAGAGCGCTAGCTAGCTATTGACATGTCATGAGCCCGTTAAGGGACAACGAGGTCTTGTATCACCATGTGTTGTTGGTTAACTAGGCTGCCAGCACACCCTGCTACACATCAAAATTCCTCATCTAGGTTTGGTAGCCATGTTGTTGTCATAAAACCTTCGTTTACCAAGGGTGTGGAACTTTCAGAGGTATGAGAGCGATACATGAACCAAAAACATATGTACTCCAGGCGAGAACGAGCATGACATATAGCCTTGCTTAGAAATTTGAGGAGAATGGAGAATACACAACATCCTCTGCTTATCGTGTCCAGTTTATGGGCACAACTTAGACCAACTTTGAAACACTTAGCTGGAAATCCTAGGCTGGCAGCCCCCCCTAAATGCAGCTAATCAGTCCTAACTACTGTAGCAAAAATAAAAATCACCATTAAATCACCTCCCTGTCCCCGATCGTGCATCCACTACTGGGCCGATTCAAAACCGAATTTGGACCGCCAACAGATTAAAGCTTAGAGGTGGCCAAACTAAGGAACCTGCCCTCTATGTATGCTTCATGCGGAGACATGTCTGCACCTTTCCGTGGGATTGCAAGTAAGTGACCGTGGAGAGAAATCACCACCTAGCACAAAACTACAACTTGCATCCGAGTGCATGGCCACCGAGTGAGGCGTTGGATAAGTGGTGGACGACAATGCCAAATGTGTCGAGTATGAGCAGGAAAGGACTATGGTCCCTCCATCATACTAGTATGCTGGGAAATCAGGAAGGAATGAAAGAGGAGAGGTTGCGGATCTTCAATTTTTGTCATATTTTAGAAAATCAAAGATGAGGCGAGGTTGTGGATCTTCAAAGGAGCGAATCACCTTTCTATATTCATCTAGACGCCACTTTCCGTCTAACCCTTGTGGTGGTGAATCGACCGATACAAACTTTCCAAGGCACATTAAAATCTCTAGTGACGCCTAGCCGTCTAGGACCAAAGAGTGCAAGAGTAACAAATGTGAATCACGAGATCTACAATATGCACAAGTGATCAAAAGGTGGCTAGTTCTCAATTCTAAATCTCACTCAAACCACAAAATGATTTTGCACTTTTGCACTAAGAGAGGGTTAGAGGGAGTTCTCAAAGCTTAGAAATGTATGAGAGAGTTAGTATAATTTGCAACCTCCAAAGGTGGAGGCTTGGGGGGGGGGTATATAACCCTTTTTGGAAAACTAGCCGTTGGAATACTAGACGTGTCCGACCACCGTAGTGCCCCAATAGTGACCGGTACTACTGCCGGCACCAACTAGGTTTTGAACGAAATAAGCTTACCAGTGCTACCGGTCTTTCACCGGTACCGGTGCACAAAAGAAAGATTTGTGTGACACGAGCACATATACCGGACACGTCCCGCATAAATACCGCACATGTATTGTTATCCCAACAAAAGCAAGTTAGCATTTTGTCTCTCAAAACACTCATTCTTCACATGGGTTGCCTTGAGCACTTACACCGTATAGAAAAAGGATGTTGTTTAGGACAACAACATGATCTCCAAATCACAACTTTGATTTCTATTTTCTATAAAAATATTTATTCAAAAGTTACATATGTATATTTTATGAAAGTAATTTTCAAGGCAAATCTATTGATACGATTCTCACATTTCCAAACTCAACAACTTAAAAGCTATTCATGATTTATATTCCCAATGTTTGACCCAAACCTTGTCCGAAATGACTTCTTTTTCCTATACGTAATTATCTATCAACATGACGTATCACCATTTATATGTATGTAGAATTATCTATCAACATGATGTATCCCTTTTAATAGTACACCATAATTATTAACTCAAGGTTAAATGAAAATAGATTTGGGGTGTTGAGTGAACTCCTTTGAACCGAAATGCCATATCTGTCAACCTTTATCAAGTGAGCGTGTCCATCATGTCAACTTGATTTTCTCCCTTGAGCATAGCCATCTTGAGCTAGTGACTTTATTTCATTTCATGAATGTGATGAGTTGGTTCCAAATATATCATGTCACTCTTTTCATAAGACATCTAGGTTTTTATTCTTCACTTGAATGTGACCAACATGGTTTGATCAAGCTCACACAAAATGAAAGTACTTTCTTCTTCACCTTAGCTAGGTTCTTTAGTCGCCAAACCGTCGCTTGTCCTTCACCCTTGCTTAGTACCTCGAAGGCTTTCCTTGCTATGTTCACTTGTATAGATTTATCCAAAGCAACAACGTATATACATAACTTATTTTCATGAAATAAAATGAATTACTTTTTTTTTAAGTAAAGAAACACTTGTTTGATTGTCAAACAATTGAGATATATATATTCAGTTCATGCGTGAATGCATACATTGGTCCGTATTGTGAAACACATTATGCTATATTGGTAAGAAGCAGCTCACCCATCGAGCACCAGGTCCTAGGTTCGACGCCGTCTCTATGCTTATTTGTAGGGGTAAGGTTGTGCCTCAGTTAAACCATTCCCCAGAACCTCACTCAAGTGGGAGCCGCCCTGGCATGAGTCTGCCCTTTCTTTTATGTTATTTTGAGGTAGCCTTTCAACTAAAGCATTTATAATGGTAGAAGTAGTGGTAATGTTATCCATGTTGGAATCCACATCAGGGTATTTTTATGCAGATCTAGGTAAGTTAGATGTAGAACTAATAACTTGTTAATTTTTGTTTTTAGTAATGGAAAGTGTTGGTAATTTAGATGAATTTTCCGGTTAGCTCTAGATTATCTTTCACAATGATAGAGGACAGATGTGAACAATCCAAATGTTAATTTACTAGAGGGCTATTCAACTGTCAGTCCTATGTCATCGATCCATCACAAACAATTATTGTTTGCAAACAGATATTTTGCAAAATACATAGTACGTAGTATATATATGTGATTCTAGATAGACTGGAGCTGCGACCTTTCATCACCTACTTTGTAGTACTCCAGTGTAACAATGTATCTGCCGAAGCAAAAGGTTTATTTGCCATTTTAAGTTTCCATGACACATTGATCAGTTCTCGTACGAATACATACACAGGGAAGAATGTCGTTGCGAGTATCATGAGGGACGCAAATGATTGTACGAATGCCCTCAGCCAATCAATCAACAAGATCCACCAATAACCAGCAGCTAGCCAATCGGCCGGGAACACACTCAGTCTCCAGGTCTCCACGGCAGGACTCCGGGTGGCGCGTGGACAATCCACGATCACAGCAGATGATCGAGCAGGCTGGTAGGCCGGTAGCTACTACTCCTGGTCCTAAACTAGTGTGTGGATTTGGATTCGGACAGGACGAAGGCGGGCCGAGCAAATCGCAGTCGGACACCCGGGCACGGCGAGGCCCCGCAGGTGACGCGCGCGCGGTTGTTGCCTTTTTCCGCTGGTTCCCCGATCGATTGATCCATCGGAATGCGACCGGGGGTCGTCGTCGTCGCCGTCCTCGTGGTGCTGGACCAACTGGATCATGGTGGAGGCCGATCGATGCACCGCGAAAACCGGTTGCCGCAAGGAAGAGAGCACGGAGCCGTCACTCCACGGGCAACAAGCAAGCGTCGATCAGGAGAGCCGAAACAGCTATAGCCGCCTGCCGCTGCTGCGAGGCGCGCGCCGAGGCGAGCCTTGCCTTGCCATGCCCGCCTACATGGCTGGCAGCCTCGCCTCTGGATCGCTCTCAGGACGACGCGAGATCCACTGGATGGCACGCGGCGCGCCGCGATCCCTGCCCGTGCCCGGCAGGGCCACTCCAATCATGGAGCCTGCTGGGGTCCGCCCTCGCCCTCGGCGCCAGCCTCCGTTCCCAGCGCGCCAATAATTTAATGCGTGTCCGTCCGCGTGTGGCGTGACCGAAGCGAAGCGCGGATCGATCTCGATGTGGCTGTGGCCCTGTGCATGCACGCGCGGCGCGGACGAACGCGAACGCGGCTGGTGGACGAAGAAAGCCCTTGCCTTGCCGAGACGCGGCAGCGTGACTGCCAGCAGCTAGCGCCCACGTCCTTGTCCGGCGTCGGGCCCGCCGGGCGCCGGCTGCTGCCAAATGGGAGAGTAGCCAATGCAAGAAGCCATCGCTGCGCTGAGGGCATTCTGCCTGCAACGAGAGGGAACGACGATAGGGATGTGAGCTGCGCCAGCCACGAGTCATTGGCTTGCTTGCCCTCGGATTTTGGCTGCTTGCTCAGCTCAAGTCTATAAACTTCTGCTAAACGATGAGGCTGTTGCTGGCACGTACGGGAAATTGATGATGGGCTTGTCGGAACTCCAATTACTATGAACGAATATATGACAATAGAGTTTATATACTAATACTAAGTAAGTACGAAAATGTGTTTTTTTCCCTACATGCTTGCATTCTTCACTGCAGGAGGCTGCTCCTTTGCCGAGTGGCACATCCACTTGGCAATGACAGAATCCCGCTCGGCAAAGTCTTCGCCGAGCGGAAGGCAAAGACCCTATGAGAAATGTTTCGTAGGCGATGGCCATTCGCCGAGAACCAGGAACACATCCACTCGGCGAAGACTTCGCCAACGGTCAACTTTCCCTCTCGGCGAAGTAAAGTAGCCGTTAACGGCGGTTGAAAAAACGGCAGTTACGTCTTCTCTTTGCCGAGGGACGACCACACCTCTCGGCAAAGAATTACCCTTTGCCGAGCGTTTCTAGTTTAAGCTCTCGGCAAATAAATTTATTTTTTTTCCAAAAAAAACTTTGCCGACAACCGGACCCCCGGAGCCCTCGGTGAATTCTTAAATTCTTTTTTACATATTGTGTTGCCGACGACCAACACTCGGCAAAATTCTAGTCTTTGCCGAGAGGTTTGTGCCATTCCCTTCAACAAATCAGGAAACGTGGGGCTTCTGGCTTCCCCTTTTCCCCATATTTGCCGAGCGGAGTGTAATCAGCTCTCGGCAAAGACCTCTTCGCCACTCGGCAAAGAACCAAAGAATTGCTATTTTTTTGTTTCCATCTTGACATACAAAAGACATATAACACAAATAACACATATATCACATCCATTCCAACACAGAGGACATATATCACACATTGATCATATTTTGACATCCATAACACATATATTGCATATATGTGCACAGGTTCACAAGTCCACAAGTCCACAAGTCCAACCACAAGTCCACAAGTCTCAAAACAAGTCTAACCATAAGTCCATAAGTCCACAAGTCTCACGACATCATCTACTAAGTGAAAAACAAACCTACTGGACGGGTCCGAGAGGTGGGAAAGGTGGGATCTACGACTGCGGTGATGGGAAGGCTTGCTCACCACCATCAGGGGGCTGATTCGAACCGAGCGCTGATCCAAGCTGCTCCTAGGAAGCAAGATTGCAAGTGCTAGACTTGATTACTTGGTACATGAACACCACAAACGAAACCCTTTGCTATCATACTCATAGGAGTGAGCTCAATCGGTAGCTGTGGAGCGATCAGTCCGAGGAGCGTAGGTGTGGCGAGCCAAACCATCTGACGTTGAAAGGAACCTAGTCCAGGTTTCCGAAACTCATGTTGAGATGTTCAGATTTCTGCAGTCCGGGATCCAAACTTGCATGAAATCTTTTCAAATTTTTACCACAACGCATACACAAGCAATATCACGATGACTCATCAATTTTCTTTCTACTTCATTTGCTTTTTATAGAATTTAAAAATGGTTCACCCACAAGTGAGTGGACATGTTTCTTGCACAAGATGTTCAAATTTTGGGGCGTGCACCTGGATGAGGCCTCAATTTACACTCACAAACATGAATACGATTTTTCCAATCATTTAGATCCATTATTTGAATGACTTGCAGTTCAAAATTAAGTTTTGAAAAGAAATTCAAATAAAAGGTGAAAAATTCATGAAATATAGTAAAAAGTTTGAATTTTTTTTTTCCAAACTTGAGCATGGAGGTCTAAGCACTGTAGCAATGCTACGTAAAAAACTGGAAGCTAAAAAAAATTGCCGAGCACCTTTAAAAGCTCTCGGCAAAGAGCTTCTTCGCCGAGAGCTGCTTGGCTTGGCTCTCGGCGAAGCTTGGTGTCCGCCGAAGGTAGGTCTCTGCCGAGACACCTGCTCTCGGCAAAGTGTGGGACATGTGGCGTCCCCCGAATGCTCGTGTGCATATGGAACAAAAAAAAATCCACCTTTGCCGAGAGCCCATGCTTGAGACCCTCAGCGAAGGAACCACTCTCTGCTGAGGGACAAACGACCACCCCTCGGCGAAGACAGTGGGATATATGGACGGCGTCAGGCTACGTTATCTCTACCGAGCCCTTTCTCTTCGCCGAGGGCTGGGTTGTATCTTTGCCTAGGGTTTTTCTTCGCCGAGTGACACCCGCTCGGCAAAGGGTATCTTTGCCTAGAGGCGTCTTTTGCCAAACTGCCAGCTCTCGGCAAAGGCGTCTTCGCCGAGGGTGTGGGTTTAGCGAGCACGGCCGTCGGCAAATTAGGTCTTTGCCGAGAGCCTGGATTTGCGACTCTCGGCAAATCGTTGTACTCTCGGCAAATCTTTGTATTCTCGGCAAATCGTTGTACTCTCGGCGATGGCCCAGTTCCCGTAGTGCTTGTTCACCATGCATATATGTATGTACTGTGAAGATATGTAAACTGGAATAATGATAGTTTTACGTGAGTGAGAAACAAAAGTGTACTGCGTATATATAGATTTCCGTGACACGTTCACATTTTGCCACACCATGAAAACTGACTTTTTTTTTTCGAAAGGAAAACTGACATTGTTGCAACACTTACCCACGTATGTTCACACATCATTTTTATGGATCCCTAGTCTCCACACGTCACAGGGATATATGATCTGGTGGCCTGCGCTGGTGCAACAAAACAGTTAAATGAATCTGGATCACTCCAAGAGATTCACACATGCATTGTGTCCGATCCATTTTGACCAGTCCACTCGTTATTGTAGTGAAGTGATCCGGGCATCTGGCTCTAGTGTAGGTGTAGGCCCATCATCGATCGATCGTCCTGCTGTTTTCTGCCTCAACATCCAGCTACGAATGAATCCGAATGCGATCGATCGATGCGGCCGGGACCCTTGTCTCTCCATCATTTCGCGCTTGATTCGCATCAGGCTACAAGAGTTTCCCTGATTCTCAGGATTGCTTTGTTGACTGCGATATCGATGTTTTTTTTGCTTCATTATGAAGTACACAAATCTCACTTTTTTGGTTTCAAATCGTTGGTGGTATACCCTGGTAGCTAGTGTCGTAATAAGTACCATGCCACTGTCAACATGATCACAATTTATTTCTCTCAGGAGAAATGGAGTTCCTTGCATTGGATTCTGCCATGCATTCTGGTTGTTGCATTGTATTGGTTCGGTGAACAACACTGAACTCATCCATATGCCCCGGCCCAGTATGTAGTAGCTCTAGAGTGTAGTTACTTGCACCGGTACCTTGTACCAATAACTAGTTTCCCGATCGATGTGTGTGATCATCATTTGCTGATGGAATGGGAATATGCAAGTCGGTTCAGTGAATCAGGAGTAATACTCATCATGCATATACATATACTCCCAGTATATATGTTGCTCGATCGGCAACATGGCATGACTGCATGAGTCCATATACATGCAACCTGCTTTCGCTGTTAATGACCAACAGATTCAGACATCATAAACCGGCCAATCAGCAATCGACATGATCGTTCAACCCGGCCCACTGATCACAAGAACACGCTTGATCAGCACTATAGCAAATTATAAGGTCCATTGCATGCATTGATGCATATGCAAGCGTGTACGATGTGCTTGAGGAGATAGATCTTCCACGCTGAGCCGTCAAATTCCTTGGGTCTCATGCTGAGGACCAATCTGAGGTACTGCCGTACTGGTGTGCCCTTCCTTAAGTACATTGGCTCTACCACACACAGGAAGTGCAGATTCCAGATGGTCAGTACGTACTGCTGGTGCATTACTCTTTTTTTCTCGAATTCTTGTCTATACACTCTGTTTCTCCAGTTTTGTCTGTAATAATCCCAAGTTATGTAGTCAATACATATATCCACGGGACGTATGCCTACGCACGTCCGTCTGACCTAGTCGCTGCCTCCTAGCGGGCGACTAGGGCATCTCCGTTGCCGGCATCGATCTGACCGGCCCGGGTCGGGCTCGTTGTCAGTGCTAGGGTGTGGAGTCTAGTAGATTAGGGTTATTCATCGTTGTCGTCTATGATGTAGTTGAGGGTTCCGGCAGTAGCGTCGCCACCGTCACGACAAATAAAGTTTCTGGGTACTGACGGATCATGCGTGCTTCTATCCTGACGAATAATCAGCGTAAGGTATGTGAGCACTTCGGTTATCCTCGTGGGTTTGTGGCTCTTCCTTTCGTTGCTGGGTTTCCTGACGACGGTGGGCGTTTTTTCCGGTAGCAGGTCCTTGGGCGGTGGCCGATGGGATTTTTTTTCTCTTTCCTTTTGCCAAGGTGTTAGCCGATTTTGTTTCAACGGAATCGATTCGCTTGGTGATCCGGGGCGATGGATGATGCGGCTTTTCCAATGCTTGGTGTTCCTTGGCGGAAGCAAAGGTGGACTTCGATCGTCGTGGTGGTGTCAAGATTGAAGACGAGGAAGATGAGATTGGATCCTGAGGACTATATTGTAATTTTTTTCTTTAAAGTTCAGTTTATAATATGGGAGGATGTACTGTGTTGATGCTTACTATATCTTCTTTTCGCAAAAAGTAAATAAATAAATAAAAATCCCAAGTTCTGTTAAATGCGAGTGCATATCAGCTAGCTAGCTAGCTCGCTTCTTATAGTAGGCTTAAAAGGGGACCGGGTCAGTACGTACCTTGTTTGGGTTATCTTTGTACAAACTCTTTTGGACCGTGATCTCACTGATGGTCTTTTTTTCTTTCGCGAAACATCTCACTGATGGTCTGATGCCATTGTTGTGGAATAAAAAAGCAGCAAGAGGTTGAACGACGTTAGAAAGCACACACCCTACTGGCCTACCATCGAAAGAAAAATATATATTGGTTTAAAAAAACGGAAACAAATTCAGTACGGTATTTTTTTTTTTTTTTTGAGATTACACGGTACAACGCAGACGCTCAATTAACACGCACGCACACTCACCCCACATCAAAACACGGTGTGGATGTGCAACTAACACATGGATCATGCATGGAAAAATACACCATATGCATGTGGTTAAAATAATACCGGGCTCCACATGTTAACCAAACAATCTGCACCACGTTTTGGTAGGGATGATCCTCGTCTAACTTTTTCTTTTAAACTAGCCTAGATCCGCTACCGTATAGAGTACAAATGTGTCATAACTTAATTTTAATGCATGTATAAGCAGCATAACCTTTTTTAAGAAAGAGGTGCCAAGTTCGTTATAACATACTTCAATCCTGGACTAGTATGATGTAATCATGAAAAATTCCCATAAGATCAACCAATTTAAAACTGAATGAGTACTATTAGTATTACTGATGATGCCATCCATATTTGTTGGATCAGCTTACTACCATGTAACAACAGTGCAAATGATGTGAAAGATGCGATTCTTCATAGTGTATTTTAGTGCCAACTAGTTGTTTTTTGTCCACGAGCTGGATATCTTTTTTTTTGGGACGAACACACATGCACGTACACTTATCATTAGAACACGCTTTTCCAATATGCATGGGGCCTATATATACGTACGCGTGCCGCTTCACTAGCTTCATCCAAATCCCATTTGGAGATACACACGCTATACTACTCTATTTAGGTGGTGGACAATCAAAGATGTATTTGATATTGTGAAAAAGCAAGTTATATAATTGCAATACGTACATTTTCTTTCCTTGCCCGTATTGTTTTAGTTTGTTTCTATCCACACTCATCCGAGATGTTTGATTCGTGTTGTTCTCGCATACAAATAATCATCTCTCTTGATGTGTTCCTTACTAATTAACTAATATATGTATGTGTACTACGGATATAAAATTGCAATGATGTACCCATGCCACGTAGACTTACTCTTACTAGACATACGCAATCCTTAGAGCAACACCGAGACATTCTTTATAGCCTTTCTAATTTAGGGTCCATTATAGGAACGTGAGATTTTTTTTTCCCCCGTTCCTCATCTCTCATGCGAACCGTGAAATTCCTGTACAACTCCTGCGAAATTCCCGTGTTCTATAGGGGCTTTTATAGGAGTAAAACTGATGTTTTACCGAGTAAAATTTAGAAAAAATCTTTGAGATGCTCTTCCGAGTAGAAGGATAAATTAATTATACACATGGAAAACCTCTCCACTCATGCAACTCTAAATGACATACTCCCCGCCATGAAATAGTATATTGCGACTTTTAAAATTTGTACTGATATATAGTGCATTGTCATGCTTAGATTTTGGGTCAACGACTAATCAACATTGCTTACATCTTTGTTATTCTCAAATGGTCATATTCTTACACCATAATCATGGAGATTGTTTTCATCTTTGTTCGGTTAAAGTAGGCTTCCTATTATTCTATAACCCTAAATAGGATCCATAAGGAAAACTTGTCAGCTATAATGTTAGAGCATAGCTAATAATACAACCAAGTGCTTGGCTATAAGTCAAGTAACAAGAGCCAAGCTACACAATAATTAGTCTGCAATTTGTTTACGAAATTTCTTTATTATAATATTTGTTTCCATTCTCTTTCCTATTACTCCTCGGATTCATATCTATTGGGACTAATTAAGCCCTACATGGTGGAACACAATTTTCATTTAAATAGTTATTTTCACCATTTAGATGGCCAATTTGCTCGTTTTAACACCCGTTTTTTTCGAATAATGGGCTAAATAGTAGATGACCAACTATTTATCGTTTAATGCTTAGCACGACACTACCCTAAAGGCTCCGGACCTTGGAAGGCAATAGCGAACCAAGGGAGGCCATGAAAGCCAAACGATGCTAGATCTTGTTTTCCATCCCGACCGACTTGAGGAATCTTCCTGAAGAATCTGACATATGTCCTCGACCTGACACGCGGGCAAAGCCACTACAAGGCGCCATGCTCTATTGCAGCTCGTTCTCTAGGCCATGACCACTTGAGTTTGTGTCGGCCATTCCTAGTATAGGGTCACGCCTGGGGCATGCCATAGAGTGACAATGGTGAGCGCATGGTCATCGCAAGATCGTGGTTGGTTCCTTAGGTCAACCACTCTCTGCGTGTTGCTTCGTCCTTAGCGTGCGATGGGTGCCATGAGGATGAAGAGGACTTGGGCAAGGCACAATGACAACTCCATCTTCTTACGGCCAGCTCCAGGCTCTAGTGTGAAGATGTCAGAGGCGGTTCTGGTCAATCAACCATGATGGACGGCACCTAGAGCCACCACTACCATTCAAAGGTTGGGACTCAAAGCCGTCGAAACTCTCAAGAATCGCAATCCCCCGTCTTCCAGTATATAAGAAGACAAGAACGGGTTTCAACAGGAAAACCCTTAGATTGAACCCTAGATCAGTGGATTATCACTTTCCAACCATCTCTCTCTCTCTCTCTCTCTCTCTCTCTCTCTCTCTCTCTCTCTCCACCATTGCAAGAACTCAATTGAGCATTGTAAGAGAAAGAAACCACTATTGGACGTGTAACACTTGATGGCCGAACCAGGATAGATCCTCTTGAGCGCTAAACCACCAAAGTCACAAGCATCAACCCACTGATCGGATCACTAATCACTGCCGAGGAATCGAACCCACAACCGTCATTGTACCATTTCTAGAGGTAGTCCCTAGATATGTCTGCCTCTGTTAATTAGAGAGGTTGCTTCCTAAAATCATTTTTCTAGTAATGATATATGTTTTTCTTTACAATTCATATGGGGATCATCAATAAACCGGTGACTATCCTAACCAGGACGACATGCAGATTATTTGGTTGACATATGGACCACTTTTTCCATGTGTGGTCCACGCGTTAGCTGCACAGACGCACCACGTGTTTTGGTGAGGTCGTCTGCTGAATTTGTTTCACAAACTATCAACCTTCCACGCGAATTTGTGCGGGTTATTTGGTTGAGAAAGAGTGATATATTATCTCGCGGAGAACCTGCTGAAAAAATCGTTGCCGAACGGCCCCTAAAGTGATGACACAAACAGAAGCCCACTAATAGCGTCGTCACACACACACACATACATACCCGGCCAGACGCCATCACGTTGCCGTCGCCGCCGCCGCCGTCGTCTCCAATCATACGTGAGCTAAACCTTAAAAGGAACACACCCTCCTTTTTCTCTTTTATCCACATAGGTTACTGATCTGCTCCTCCGCGGATGACTCAAACGCCATCGTATCGTCTAGAAAAAGAAGATTAAAACGCGAGGGCCCGGGGAAAAAGCTCGCCAGCAGTTTGATCGATGGCGTTCCACGTATGATTGGATCAGTATATCCATCGGAGCAGCAGGAAACCGTTGGCCTCGAACCTCTCGCTATCCATCCATCCGATCCGGCCCCATGACTTCCCGGCGGGGATGGATAACTTGCGAGGCTGCGCCTCCTCGTCAGGCGAGGAGGCGATGATCCGGATCCGGGGGCAGTTCTCGTGCCACAAGCATGAGGCCGGCATGGCGTCGATCAGTGGCGCGCGTTGGAATCTTCCACCTCAGCTCGAGCAGCCGCCTGGTGTGGTGGCGCGCGTCCGAACGTGACGTGCGCCCGCCGATCGAGCCTGAGCCCCAGGAGATATAGCCAGAGGTAGAGGATAGCGACGGAAGCTAGCTTATTGCCTGGCATGACACAGCCCAGCGCACAGCGGTTTCTTTTGCTTGCCAGCAGCGCGCGCGCCCGCCTCCTGGTCCTGGCTTATTTCAGTTCCTCTCCTCCCTATAAAAGGATCCGGCCGGAGACCCAGCCACGCTCAACACACATTAGAGTAGCTTTTGGCATAGGTTCAGTGTGTATCAGTTCGTCTCCTCTAGAGTCTAATCTAGTCTAGTTAAAAGGCATGCAAACCGGCATGCTGGCTACTGCAAGAGATAATTAGTTCATCGAGATCAAGAGTCTGCTTGTTCATCTATAGCTATCTAACGTGTGCTGCAGCAGCAAGCTAAGAGAGGCAGGGAGGGATATGGGGCTGAGGGAGATCGAGTCTACATTGCCGCCGGGGTTCAGGTTCTACCCCAGCGACGAGGAGCTGGTGTGCCACTACCTCTACAAGAAGGTGGCCAACGAGCGCGCCGCGCAGGGGACGCTGGTGGAGGTGGACCTGCACGCGCGCGAGCCATGGGAGCTTCCAGGTGAGCACTCTCATCACGCACGCTGCCCCCGTCATCTATCTCGTTCTTATGTTCAACATCATCTCCCATATGGTTGTTGTATGCACGCATGCATGATGTGCCTCCCTTCTCTCCTGCTCATGGTTGTTGTATGCATGCATGTTCCACAAATCTAAGCTTCCATGAATCGGATATGCTTCTTATCGATCACTTGATCGATGAGGGTGTTAATTCGTTGTATTATTATTCGAGTCTCAGTCATTCACTACCGGAATCGGGGCCTTTCCGTGGGGAAAAGTTCCACCAATTCACAGCTTTGGGATCGAACACGATGACATTAGCTTAGCGTTTCCTTTTTGAGAACACGACTTCACACGTATTTCACTTAGCGTTTCCAATCACCGCTAACGCATGATCATGATGGAAGGGAGTTTGCTTATGGAAAATGGAACCAAGCAAAGCGATGTGTGAGACCTTTGCTGCTGCTGATATGCATGCCTGTATAGCTTAGTATGGCATTTCCTCAAAAGGTACCTAACATTATTGGTGCCCTTAGCTTGGTAGTAGCAAGAAGCAACAAAGATAAGGCTGCGTGCATCACATGGTTCAGAGGGCTGGAACACACATTGCATGCATCCTCCAATAATCATCTAAAATAAACAGCTAGAAAGCAATATATGAGACGTCGTCTTTCGTGATCGATCTCTGTTTATTACTACATGAGTTCGTTAAATTGACCGAAACTTGCGTGTACAAGTTCCACGTATATATACTGTTCTTCAACGTTATTGCTCATGTGTATGTATGTATGTAGGACTCTCACCCAACATAGATAAGAGAGCACAACACATGCGTGATGATTTTTAGAGAAAAAGGTACTGCAAAAAAATCACCAACCATGTATAGAGTATAGAGACGGATCCGAGTATATAGTTTGATGTAGCCGTGTTTTTTTTTTTCAAAACCGAGATAGATGTTGATTGGACTAGTCACCTATCTAGCTAGTTGATGCTGTCTCGTACGCGTACGTGTAGTTAATGTCGATCCACCCCCTTAAACTAATGTCCCATATGCATCATCTGCAATAATGATCCGTAATCAATATATATTCCATTTGCATCGGGTGTAATCTCTTTCAAGAATCAAGAAATGATGCCAACGCACAAGCGTCTCGCTTACTCGTCACCATCTTGATGGCGCCCTTCGATTCCAGTCCATTTCCTAGCCACGTCACATGAGTAACAGCCACGATTCTTCCTTTCAGTTCCTTCAAAGTTTCAATTTCCGGTGACCGGCCGGCTGGCCGATCCATATCTCACAGTCGATCGCCCCCCAGCTGAGACCTGTGTATATATGCATGTTTTCCAGCTGTACAAATTAATAAATCGTATGAACACAAACATGAGTTATTCGTACGTAAGTATTCTTAATATACGCTACCAGCTAGCTGCTAATTGATTGAATTATTGGATGGTCAGACGCGGCGAAGCTGACGGCGAGCGAGTGGTACTTCTTCAGCTTCAGGGACCGCAAGTACGCGACGGGGTCGCGCACCAACCGCGCCACCCGGAGCGGCTACTGGAAGGCCACCGGAAAGGACCGGGAGGTGCGCAGCCCGGCCACCCGCGCCGTCGTCGGCATGAGGAAGACGCTCGTCTTCTACCAGGGCCGCGCCCCCAACGGCGTCAAGTCCTGCTGGGTCATGCACGAGTTCCGCCTCGACTCGCCGCATACGCCACCAAAGGTAGCGTACCGTGTCAAATCGCCTGCCCTGCCGCTGCCGGCCGGCAAGACGTACTTCTGTTTGCTGATCGACGAGCTCTTGCGTACGTGGTGATGTGTGCAGGAGGACTGGGTGCTTTGCAGGGTGTTCCAGAAGCGGAAAGACAGCGACCAAGACAACGGCTCCTCGTCGCCGACCTTTGCCGGCGGCGCATCGCAGTCGCAGGGGGCGGTGCTGCTGCCGGACCAACGCAGCAGCATGATGGACGCGTACGTAGTAGACCAGCAACCGGCGGGCTCTTCCGTCGGACTGGTACCGCCGCCGCTGCCGCAGGAGAACCAGCTGAACCTCGGTGCTGCCGGCCTGGACGCGTTGCTGATGAACGGAGGAGCGGCGATGTGGCAGCAGTACACCTCGTCGTCGGTCTTCGACCATCACTTCCCGCAGCAGGATGAAGTGACCAGCTCACCGATGATGGGGCTAGGCTCGTCCAGGGCTGGAGGAGACGGCGGGTGCAGCAGCTTCTTCTACGACGGCGGCTTCGAGGACATGGCCAACATTGGAGGCATGGGGTTCCCACAGGGATGGATGGGCTGAGGAGAGTAAGGACACTGATCGAGGAGGCACCACTTGCAATGCGTACGTGCAGTCATGGGAGGATGGATGGACTGTGCACCGTGAAGGAAATGATTGAATTGATTCCATTAGTAGTAGTATACACTCTAGTATTGTACAGTATAGGTACGTAGTGTGAGGTTAGATTATTGGAAATTATTAGAGTGCACCCCAAAAAAAAAAAAAAAAACGGAAAGAAAAGTAGATCGAGTGCGGATGTACATAAGATAGATCGATATGGTTTGGTTCACCTGCATGAAGACAACTGTATATATGTATTTACTCATACTATATATATGTTTGTAAATTAATATAAATCAATTCAAGCTACGCCCTACATTCTAATTAAATTATAACATATTTTGGCTTTTCTAAATAAATTGCTTCACTATATATTTAGACACACAAATGTACAATTACCTAAGTGCATAGCTTGCTATGCATGTATCTAGTAAACCTGTTACCCCAAGGCTAAACACCGCCATAAGGAATGATAGAGGCCGGGAAGGCTGCAACATCAGATCTTTGGATTCAAGCCGGGCGAAGCACCTATACGCAAGTTAGCTTCCGAGGGGTAAGGTCCTGGTCATCAATGGACTATAGGAGTAAGATCATCATGTAGCCCTTCAGTGGCATGCAGCCTACGGCCGACTCTTGTACATAAAACCTCTATTCTACTTGAGAACGGATCTAGTGCAAACTAACATCTTCGTGTAAACCATGCAAACCAACAGCGGGAGATGCGCCTGGGGGAGGTGGAAGGGGGATTTGCAAAAAGTGCGATTAAGAGTGGGTGGTTAAGTGTAAAATTACCTAATCTCCATGTGTCCCTTATATCAACATCTCATAGCCCATATTAGAAGTTTGCATCGTTTACCGGAGATGTTGATTTGCACTAGATATGTTCCCATTATACTTAATGCAAAGATACGCAATGCTCTTGCGTACTACTACTACATAAAATCTTTCATGAGACACTTAGTTTTTATCAACCGTGGCGGTTTTTTGAAAAAAAAACTACCACGGTTAATGTCTTAATTAACCGTAGTGGTTTTTTTAATGAACGGTGGCGGTTATAAAAACTGCCACTATAAATTGATTAACCATGACCGTTTTTATAACAAAGTCTACCACGAAAAATAACCCATTTTCGATGGTGGTTCAGTTATAAAGGCCCCGCCACGGTAAATACATGTGAGCCCTCTTGAAATCTCAATCAGCCCAATACTACCCAACAATATATAAGTCAGAACTTAGGGTTCATCTCACTCCCCTCCTCACCCCTCCTCCCCCGGGGCGGCTCCCTCCCCTTCTCACTTCACCGCGCACCCAAGAGACGAGCTTGCCCCTCCCTCCGCTCCCCTCCACCCCATTGTAGATCGGGCGGCGGCGCCCCCGGCCCTCCCCTTCCCTCCGCTCCTCCCCTCGTTACCCCTCCTCCTGGCAATGGCGACCCGACGTTGAGGCAATGGCGGCGGATCTGGCGTGGAGGCGTGGCACGGCGGCGGCCGGGCGGATCTCGGCGTGGATGCGGCGGCGGCGGATCTTGCATGGAGGTGGCAAAGAATAAATGGCGGCGTTGGCACCGTGGCAAAGTGGCTGCCCATATTCCTGCCCGTTAGGGTTATTGTTTGGGATTTGCCTTTTTCTTTTTTTTTTTTCTAGATAACCCTGTCCTTCGCTTTGGGACGGTTTCAAAAACCCCACGAAAAATAAAAAAGACCACCATGGAAGTTTTTCTCTGTAGTAGTGGTATTCAAGAAAAAGACAGAGGCCGGACAGAGGAGTTCATCACTACCCTATAGAAGAGAAGGATGATAAGGGCCACCTGTTTGAGCAAGGGCCCTAGAATCAAACATCTCAATGTAAAAGCGGGGGAGTAGTGGCAAGGATCGTTGAGCAGCACTGCAGATGCCACATGTAGTGGAATGCTAAGGGAGGCGACACTAAACTCAACCGTGGTGTTTACTGTTTGGGGAAGCACCAACTAATGATCTCAATTTAAAATTCATGTTACACATAGACTTGGATTGCTAAAGACTCAATTCACCGCCTAACGCCAATCAGTGGTCTTGTAATCCCACCAATCTATCCAAAGTTCACATGTTGCCCTATTCTGTTTCTTGCTTCGCTTGCTACTTTATGCATGCCCTTGAACCTAGGCATATGGTCACCGTTGAGCTTTTGATCTGCTCAAGGGGAAGGGGGATGTGCGCTGTTGGGGCAGGTGGAGCGCATCATCGCGGTGGAGCGCATCATCGCGGGAGTCGGCAACAGATTCTACGATGAAGAAGGCATGAAGGTTGACGTGGGCCAATTTGGCTGTATGGGCTGAAAATGGTGTTGGTGGGCTGTAGGTTGGTCAAGGATGCCCGGCCGCCACGGCCCAGCTGGCCGGACTTGTACGGTGGGCCTCTTCCTCACCAGCGTCGGCACAACTCATGCGCATTCGGCGTATGGGAATGCTTTTTCTAAAAAAAAAAAAAAATCAGCGTATGGGAATGGGAGGCTCTCTCGTCTCTCTATCAATCTGTTTGGTGCCGCCTGCTTCACGCTTCTTTGTTTGGGCCTGGAGGCTCTGTCATTTTTCTTTTTTGCTTTTGTGCGTTGCGACAAAGAAACTGGTCTGTTGTAGCAAGTGCAATCCACATCACCATCGTGCTCTTCGATCATCATCAGCATCATATAGATAGAGGGTATACATGATCATGATGCAGACCCCACACATGACATGGTGCTCCTGACCTTCTGATCGCGCCAAAGATTTGTCAGTTTTCCATTCAAAAACGGAAAAGCAAAGGCAAACCATCCATCCGAAAGCCAAAGCGAGGCGCCACTTCACGATAGGCCGGCCGTCCAAAGTCCAAAGTTTGTTGCCGGACGGGACGGGACACCGCGCACACATCAATTTCAGTTTCAGTTCAGCACAGGTCCGCCTCATTTCATCCATCCTGATACTCTGTCGCTGCAGCGGTGCGCCGGTGCAGTACTGCAGTTGGGTTGGGTTGCGCTGAGGCTGAGCTGCAGAGCAACCATGGCCGCGGCCAACAACATGGTGCCGGTGGACCTGCGGTCCGACACGGTGACCAAGCCCTCGGACGCCATGCGCGCCGCGATGGCAGCAGCCGAGGTCGACGACGACGTGCGTGGCGCGGACCCGACGGCGCGGCGGTTCCAGGAGGCGATGGCGGCGATCACGGGCAAGGAGGCGGCGCTCTTCGTGCCGTCGGGGACCATGGGCAACCTCGTCTCCGTGCTCGCGCACTGCGACGTCCGGGGCAGCGAGGCCATCCTGGGCCACGACTCCCACATCCACCTCTACGAGAACGGCGGCATCTCCACCATCGGCGGCGTGCACCCCAGGACCGTCAGGAACAACGACGACGGCACCATGGACATCGACGGGATCGTCGCTGCGATCAGGCCGCCGGGTGGGGGGCTCTATTACCCGACCACCAGACTCATCTGCTTGGAGAATACACATGGGAAGTGAGTAGTAGGCTGCCAATCTTGCTGGATGCTGGTGAAAATAACATTGGTTCTGTTTTGTTATTACCTACGTACGTATATAAGTTGTATGTTTGTTACTGACTCTGCAGTTCTGGAGGGAAATGTTTATCCGTAGAATACACTGACAAGGTCGGCGAAATTGCCAAGAGTCATGGCCTCAAGCTTCATATTGATGGAGCTCGCATTTTTAACGCCTCTGTGGTGAGTAGTAGTAGTAGTATGGTGTGTCTTTGTTCAATCTTCAGATATCAATTTTATATAGGTCTGAAAGAAACCATATATCTAAGTAAGATGTATATAATTTGCCTCTACAATTAGAAATTTTAGACACCTGTGTGTGCATGCGTCCGAGGCTCTTAATTGATAATATTCATTGTGCTAGGCACTTGGAGTTCCTGTGGACAGACTTGTGAAAGCCGCAGATTCAGTTTCGGTATGTTCAATTTTCAGAGTACTATGCTCAGCTACACTGGTGACACATGTGAATCAACTATATATACATGTATATGATAGTGCTTCTATTTCTCTTTGAAACTTGAACTTCAGGTATGCATGTCTAAAGGTTTAGGTGCCCCGGTTGGATCAGTAATTGTTGGTTCAAAGGACTTCATTGACAAGGTCCGATCAGTTGTGTTTCCAAGTTTAAACTGCATCGTTATATTATTTATTATTGTAAAAGGAAAACAACTGCAACTCTACAAGTTACAATGGAAATATGAACATTGAACAATACATTCAGGCTAAAATTCTGCGGAAGACCCTAGGTGGTGGAATGAGGCAGGTTGGAGTTCTCTGTGCTGCTGCTCATGTTGCCCTTCGCGACACTGTGGGAAAGCTTGCGGATGACCACAGAAATGCTAAAAGCTTTGGCAGGTTTATTTTTTTATCTTTTCTAAAAAAATTAGTAAGAATTGGCCGGAATTTTCCCCTTTTTCTACAAAAAAGGTTTGTTTTTCCCGGATATTTGTTTCCCAACTTTTTATCCTACTTAAACAAATCGAAACCTTCATTGACTTGAAGTCCTGAACTTGTCACTCTTGTTCGTTTGCCTAGAGGGACTGAATAAAATCGAACAGTTCACAGTGGATTCAGCTTCAGTCGAGACCAACATGGTCAGCCTCGTACATTATTTCTCATTATCCACTGTATATGTAACTGTAAACGACCCATTTGTAACATGCCTATGCTTTGTAAGGTACTCTTGGATATTGTGGATTCACGCATATCAGCGGCCAAGCTGTGCCAAGTCCTGGGAACGCACAATGTGCTTGCCAATCCAAGGAGCCCAAAAAGGTCAAGTGTTATTGTTCAGTACTTTCTAAATAAGATTTAATTTAGCATGTTGAAAAAGGTGAAGTTGCACTCAGTTTCCAAAGAGGTGAAGTGTTATTGTCCAAAGAGTGACTCAGTAGTTTAGGATTTAGCACAGAGTACAGTATTTCAAAAATATGATTTAGCATTTTCAGTATCTTTGTTGATGCTACCATTCTTCCGTACTTCCTGGAGTACTAACCTTACTGACTTGACTCATTTCACTGAGACTACCAAATTTAGCAATATCAGCAGTCTTTTGAAACCCACACAATACCATCCGTTCTAACTATTCAGATGACCTCTTTTATTTATGCAGTGTCAGGCTTGTCCTTCATTACCAAATTTCAGATTCTGATGTTCAATATGCGCTGACGTGTTTTAAGGTAGATCGATATGCAAAATCTCACGCCGTTTCTACTTTTATTTACCATGACTGTTCTGGTTCGTCTAATCGCAGTGTGAATATCACTGATACGATCTTATGTTCTCAGAATGCTGTTGAAGAGCTACTGAAGGGCAGTACTGAATTCGAGCATTTGGCAGATACTACTACCAAGAACTCCTACGGGCACTAGGACACCCTGGTCGATGCATCAGCTCGGTGGCCTTGCTTGTCTGTAATGAACTCCAAGATATTGTAGCCACACAAAAAACTTTGCTGAATAAGTGTTGGTTTTCACTCATTTCTCCGATGTGTTCGTTCTTGTGCATTAGTCTGTCTTCGCAGAATTGCCTGGTCCTTGCTGACACTTCCTGGTAAGACGGATGTGGTGAAAATCAAAATGAACGTAGGTCTTTCCGTAAAATAAAAAAGGTAAATATGACAGCAGAAGGAAAAGATTTAGAACTGAGCCTAGTATGCATGGGAAACAAAAAGGTTTATCCTTGTAATCTTAGAAAAGAGCTTAATGGGCCGAAATCTTAGTATTGCTCTTTGCATGGAACATGGTTGTTTTTAATCTGCCTGGATAATAACATGCATCTAGACCGAGAATGGGTTCGAATTTGGGCTTTATTAGCTGACAAGGTTTAATAACCTGTGTCTAGTAGTTTAAGACTTTAAGTCTGGATTTCGTTTAGATTTAGGGGCTAGCAAGCAAAGGCTTACAAGATTCAGGGAATGCATGAGTTGTTGTGTCTTATCACAGCATGCTATGCTAGAGCCTTTGTCGTCTGCCGGCCGAGATGCCTCCAGTACAACCACCACATGTTGTGTCGTTTGTGACTGAAGATGCTCTTGGCTCCTGTAGGCTGTAGCTCCATCAGTTGTTCACGCACTCCTCTCTGATGCCCCTAGCACTAAACACATAGCGTGCTGCACCCAGAGCAGTGTCAGCCCCTTGACCAGGCCAGGCGTCCCGGCGACGAGCAGGGACGATCGATCCAGGCAGTGGCGACCGATGCAAACGGCCGCGGCGGCGGGGGCCGCCGGCACTCGGCAGTGTCTGTCTGTGTGTGCCTCGGCCGGCGTCACAGCTAGTACCTAGCTAGCGCTGCCGGCCGGCCGGCTGCTGGATCCCATGCACCGCCGGAGCCCACCGCGCAGCACAGTCACAGAGCGAGGTGACGGGATGGGTCACGGCGGGGCGGGCGATAGTAGGTGCGGACAAGTCTCGTGACGAGATCACGAGGAGGCGCCGACGATCTCGCTGCCGAGGGCGCGGGGCGCACCCGTACCGCGCGCCGGACCCGCGCTGGGCGCCCGCCGGCGCGGAAACAGTCGAGTCGGCTCCCTCTCATGGGCCACATGTGCTGGTTCGGCCGTTTAGCTAGGCCCGGGACGCTTCTGGCCTTCTAGGCCTTGCCTGGTTAGAAAAACGAGCGAGAGCACACGGGTAAACTGATGGGCCTGCTGCATGCATGCATTTGCATTGCATGGACGGCGGACATATATCTCAACTCAAAACTCAAGCTGTTTCTAATTCTCAAAAAAAAAAAAAAAAAAAAAACTCTCAAGCTGTTTCTAGTGGCTATCTCCATAAAAAAACAAAACAGATCAGCAGATCAACTGAATTAAGACATGCTTGATTGTAGGTTACGAAATCACTGGAGGTATGCCAGTGCCAGTATTTGTGCTAAATTTGATTGCCACATGTTCAACTGGTTTGTTTCAGCTTGTATTTGTGCTAAATTTGATTGCCATATGTTCAACCTGTTTGTTTCAGCTTATCAGATGAAAAGAAACAAAAAGATTTATATATGGCTCCAGCCGTCTCCGGATAACATGTAGCATAAAGGCGGTTCTGAGTTCACGTTCACCGGCTACAGCTCCAAGGATACTACACTATTTTCTCGTCGACTGGTGTTTTCTGTAGAATCATGTGATCATGTCTGGGCAGGTGGTGCTGGTGCTGCCCGGCCAGACAACACTGAATGTCAAGGCGCGGTCAAGACTGATGTCGTCCGATCTGTCTGCGCGATTGAGATGGATACTCCTACATAAGTAAATTAATTGTTGATAAGATCCGTCAATGTCTGTATGTACATGTACACACAGACTGGGCTTTTATTGGACAGGGAAAGGGGACCTCCGGTTCACTACGTCCCGACCGGCCGGCCGGTCTCCGAAAAGCACGAGAAGAGTTGGCCAATCAGCCTCACGGTTCGAGTGATCACCAAGCTAGGAGCACAGCCGAGTGATTAATAACTGGCCGTCTTTTGAAACGTCTAGGAGCACACCTAGAAAGACTTCCACTCTAGGCCGGCCTCCTCCAGTCATCATGCTCTCGAATTTCAGTACTACTGTACTGCTTTTCGCTAGACTCGTGGAGGCGGCACACTGTGTAGGGCGCCTGGGAAGACCTGTGCGTCATGATCCTAGATCTCTAGCATGCATCAATGTAGCCGGATGGCGGGCCTTGTTTTCGATAAAAGAAACTGCAGGAAAGAATATACAACTATGATATGGTTAGAGTAAATGGTATTCATATTTATATCTCTAAAATTTTGTCAATATTTTTGTGAGACTTTGGTCAAACATGAAAGTATTTGATTCCTCTCAAAACACTGAGAATTACATCTTTTGTGGACGGACGGAGCTAGGGAGTAAAACAAATTGTCGCGAAAGCAAGTACAAAACAAAAGGTAAGGAGAAACTGGATTACACAAAACTCTCGAGCTAGCCAAGAAGAAATTAGAGGAAAATAACGCTCTTTAAAAACTATACAAATAACCACAGAAAACATCATCCTAACATGCATTTGCACTAGAATAATGTTTGCCTGCTTAGTACAATAGTAGTGAAGATCGTTTTTTGCAGCTTTACATGCGGTTTTAAAATCGCCGGTGTCGGCCCCGACGAAAATGGTGACGTTACACTAGTGTAAGCTTTAGAATCAATAGTGTAAAAAAGTTCATTTCTAGTGACAACACAACCTTGACACATCCTGCTTCCCACCGTCCTCACCTGAAACGGCCAGATTCAGCGAGTGGAAATTGTAGAGTCACCACCGCCGCTAGAGCCCTATCGCTTCTTGCCGAACCTCCGCTAGTGCCATCTTCATCCGCTTCGAAGTTGACACCACATGTCGCGGGTTAGCCCACCTTCATGCACGTCATCCGGTCCAGAACTAGCCAATTATATGAGCCCCTGTGGATAACCTCTTCTGCTCGGACTCTTAGGCATCCTCCACCGCTAGGTAGCCACTACCAACAGGATCCGCCTCCAACTGATCCGCCTTCATCGCTGATGGTGCAGCCACGGCGACGCCCATGCATCGGGGACGGTGGCGGGGGCCGCGTTGTGCCGTGTCTCTTTGTCGGCCTAGGGGCGGAGCCGGGATGGGCACTCAAGGGGACTAATTAATAGAGTAAACGAAAATCGAAAGTGATGTAATGGTAATTTAAAAGCTAAACTACAATGATTACCGGGGAGATCAACCTCACTAGGAGGACTACAGCACAGGGAGCACCCCCACCCACGAAGATATCTAGTTTGGTTTTGATAATTAGTGACGCCCTAGGACTAATCTCTCTATGCTAAGTGTTTGATTAGATGGAGATTGGTCAACCCAAGTATGGTCACGGTAGTCATGATGGAAAGGTCGTGGTGATCCAAAAGATGATCAAGTGCTCAACTTGAGTGGTTCGAGAATCAAAAATGGGCTCAAGGCAAAGGTATATCCATAGGGCCATTTTGATTTTGCACTCAAAACACCATAGAGGGTGTGAGTGATTTAGGATCGATAAGCCATACTATATAAAGAAGGGAAAACCTCGGGAACAACGATCCTCATGTGCCTCTAGGTTCAACAATCATATGCATGCATTCTAACCTAGAGAGCTAACCCTTCCTTTGAAATTGATTGTGAAAATTGCTAACACACGAGCACATGGTGATGTACACGTGGTGGTGTTGGCACTTTTGCGAAGGCGGTGATGGTTGCGGGGTTGAGATGGGATTCGGCGTTTTTGAGAAAAATGAAACACCAATTTTCTATTGCGCCCGGATGCATCGCGGTGGTGTAAACATGCTAACTCGTGCTCTTGTTGGTATACTTGTTGAGTAAATGAGTAGCATGTCGGCGATGGCGGCAACGGAATCGACATTTCGCGGCCGAGCGGCGACCGGGATGCTTGACCGACGCCGGGCTCTGACCGAGCGTCCGTCACGCGGTGCCCAAATCGATTCCAAGAAGGGTCGAAATCGTCGGGTTGGCCGACCGGAGTGTCCGGGCCGCTGACCGGACCCTTCGGCCGGGCGGGTTTGGCTCATCGGCGCATGGGCCCGGCCGTTTGTCCTATCTCGACGGACTCTGGACCGGAGCATCCGTCACCGACCCCGCGTCCGGTCAGCCGTGACCGGAGCGTCCATCCCCCCCAAGAGGTCGGCTGTGTTTTTCTTCCCCAACGGCTACTATTTGATTGTGTGGCATATAAATACTTGGTGGCTGGCCCATTGCTCCCTCTCTTGGTCATTTGAATCATTTCTAACACCCTTAGAGCTGAGCAAACATCTCCCCACTCTTCTCTCTTGCTTGTGAGCACATTCTTGAGAGATTGGGTGAGAATCAAGTGCATTGCTTTGTGAGTTGCATTTAGAGGCACTTGAGGGTCGTCGTTGCCGTTGGATTTCTTGTTGCTCTTGGAGAGCGCCACTCCTAGCCGGCTTGGTGATTGGTGGAAGCGTTGGGAAGAAAAGGAGATTGTTCTTGCCCACTTCGGTTGATTTATGAGGGGGACCGTGAATCCTCGTCGGGACGACAAATTGCAAGTTAATACATTGCTCGTGTCTTTGAGTACCTCTCATTTGCCTTGGGTGCAAGAAGCCTAAAAGGTAATTGGCTAGGAGTGAGCTCCACCTTGCTCCACACGTGAGAAGGTCGGCACAACGGAGAGTAGCTTGTGGGTGCTCAAGTGAACTTCGGGTTAAATCGTGTGTCTCTCCTTTGTGTGATTGTCTTCTCCCGGTGATTGGCTTCATCTTGATTATATTGTGTCATCATCTCCGTTGGTATAACACTTCCTCTCTACCTTGCATTACTTTGATTATATATCTTGCACTTGTGTAGAGACAATTGTTTAATTTGTTAGTAATTAGCTTGTTCTCCTAGTTGGTAGAGTAGTGACTTAGTCATTTGAGTGAATTAGAGACTCTAGCAACTAGAATTGTTAATAGGAGGCTTGCCGACAAGTAGAGCTAGAGCAAACATATTTACGCTTTGTTATTTACTAACAAATGCTCTAGTGAATTTGTAGAATTTTTATTAGGCTATTCACCCCCCTCCCTCTAGCCATTTGGGACCTTTCAACCCCCCGCGTGGATCTGCCACTGGGACAACAACTCATCCACGTCGGGTTGGCGACTCTCTATAGACCGCAACATCAACCATTTCGGTCGGAGACCACAATATAGTGACTTTTACCCGTACCATTATAAAAAAGATGGTCATGACCTCTGTACCACTGTGAAAAATTCGGCCGCACTTGTATACCATCGGCCCAAACATTCTTGTCTTCCATACCACTACTTCATGTGTCGCGTTAAGCTTTCTAACGATTCACCGACCTAACATGTGGGACCACGCATGAGAAGTGTCCATCTTATCCCTTTGGTCCGAATTAAAAACGAGAGAAACCTTATCCTACCGAATCGACATGGGTTCTTCATGTGCCATCCATTGCTCAAGTCAACAGTGGTAGAAGGAAAAAAGGAGATGAAAGGGGCTTTGGAAGGAGGAAATGGGAAGAAGAAGAAGAAGAGACATCGGTATCCCATATGCCATGAATTGGGGCATCATTGGTACAATAAGAATGGGGATCTAGTAGACATAGCTGCAATGGAGGCAGAAACATAATCAAATGTATCTATATAAATGAAACTATCATTTCATTAAATTATATTTTGTACAAACAATTGTCTTTTGCAGAGGGTCTTCCAAAGAAAAGGCTGAAGAAAAGCACTAGTACCAATACGAGACTAGCCTTGTGGTGGCCACTCCATCAACAGGGATGCTATTCCCACACAAAGAGGTTATGACCAAAGCTGTAGAAAAGAAGAGGAACAACAAATCATCTTCTACAACTTCCAAGAAAGCAGAAGGCCTCAACTAGTAGGCATATCATGGTTTTTCTATATAGTTCTTCATTTTCCAATTGTAATGAAGCTTGTTCACATACTAATATTTGATAGTAACATGTCCGAATCTAATTCTAATGAATTAGCCTCCCTCCAGCCATTACCTCCAATAGTGGAGACATCATCCATGGAGGTTGTTGTGCCCCAACGTTCACCAAGGATAAAGATAGGAATGGAGAAGAAGATGACACGTAAGAAGCCTCCCTTTGTACCAAAGATGCCCATCCAACCTAGCTTCAAATACTCGGATCAAGAAGAAGGTAATGTTTGAATGACAGTGTGCACGCCTCATTGTGGTTTGGGGCTATCTTGTGGAACGAAGAATGCTTTTGTGGCTGTTTTGCCAAACCAGTGCCCGGTGGTCGCTTTTGGATGAGTACTACATGAGCTACTCCTTTTTTTTTTTGGTGGTGGCATCATTTTGTTTTAAACTTGACTAGAACTTAATGTCTCGATGAAGCACTTCGTGCATCTTTGTAATGTTGGTGACATTGAAAACCTAGCTAATGTGTTGAAAACCAGCGACCAAATGTTGGTCTATGAACCATATTATTGTTATATATTGTGTTAAATATTATTATTATTATTATTATTATTATTATTATTATTATTATTATTATTATTATTATTATTATTATTATTATTATATATTGCATCAATTTCTTGTGTTCAAAACAAGTGCATATTCTTTTTTTTTTAAAAAAAAATGCACATTAATTCATCATGATCATGCACCATTGTTGGTATTTATTAAGTGCAAAAAGAATATGGAGGTTCTCAAGCGCCTACAGAATACCATTGTAGCTTTTCCCTAGGGAGAGTATTCTAGAGTATCGTATCCACAGGGAAGCTTTGGCTAAAGAATCTAATAAATCACAATCATGCATCTACTAACTTAGCAAACCACTAGACTAAAGTGAGGAGGTAAATGATATATGATAAGAGTTAAGCGTAATCACACACAAGAGAATTCCTAAGATAAATGTGTAGCTAGCAAGTTGAGAGGACAGCGGGAGAGATCAAGATTCCTATGTACTTCTTTATTACTTAGGTTCTATAATAGCAATCACACCGAAGCACTTTGGGACATCGTAACACTAGCCACGAGAAAAGAGATGAGAAGGGGGCTAAGAAGCTCCGACTACGGTCCTACAAACACCAACCCGAACATGGTGGAATACGTCGGCCGTCCGTGGTCGTCACCACACCGGGCTACCACAAACTATCCGTGGGGTTGGATGCAATCTCAAACCTCTAGTCTAGACACCATGTCTACACTATTAATTACTACTCTAATCACATATGATAACCTGAGCACTCGATGCGGCGAAGATCCTATGCAATGGTATAACAACTATACTAACCATATATGAAAGACACGAAGTAAAATAGAGAAGATAAATATATGAATCATAAGTCTTACAAAGAAAGGATACAAGACATACCAAACTCAGAGACATCATCTCTAGAACTGGAGCCGCAGCTCCACTCTCCCTAACTCTCTAGTTGCTAATCTACTACATTGAAGAGTCTAGCCCCAATTCTCTAGTGGAGAGGTTGTCCTCACATTGGGACACCTCAATGACCAACAGGTCAAGGGATAGGAGTAGAATGAATTAGGGTTTCACCCTGAGGTCAGGGGGTCTTCTTATATATGCCTTGGCGATGAACGATGACCATTAGATCAAACCGACCTTCAATAACGGTATAGATACAAACCTCAATGTCGGGTGGTAAACCGCCATAGAAAGATGAAGCTGATTGGTGGAAATTCCTTGGCGGTCGCCGTGAATGGGCTTGGCGACCGCCAAGGCCCCGAGCCACAACTATGTCTCCTTCCTTCCGGGTGTCTTCGGTATCTTCTAGAATGTTTTAGTCTACGTTTTGGGTTGAGTTGCCTCACGGTCAAGTCTTGTCATCGTATGGGATGCAAACTCTTAGGTTTCTCACCGTTCTTATCTGCTTTTATCTGTTAAGTCCCTGTAAAGATATAAATCACCAAAGCTCGTGGAATTATGTTAGTAACACCCCTAGTCTATGTTGATAATCATTTTAAGCCCTTATTTCATGTTTAGTTGACTATTAATATTATGCTATAACAAAATGTCAACAACCATGTAAACCTAGCTCAAACACCCGTGAAGTGGCATAGAGGACAATGGTGATTTTGATCAGCCTCTATGGCCTGAGGGGCAAGGAAAAGTCTTTTCTCTAGGTTGTTTGACATCGTTAGAGTGCAAAATTTTTTTTTGAGACCACGCCCACCTAATAGTATGGATGCGTTTTTCATTAGGTAGGGGTGTTGACAACACCAAAACAAAAACCGTAGAGTCCAAAATAGACGGAGTGGTATGAAAGACAATAAAGTTTGGACCGATGGTATATAGGTGTGGCCGAACTTTTTAGTGATACAGAGATCACGACCATCTTTTGTAATGGTACAGGTAAAAGTCTCCACAATATATGCATGTAACATGATTAGTGTGAATGCACCAGTTTCATACACAGTCGATTCGAGATTATTTTAACGGTGAACCTGTGCTTAACATTCGTACTATGTTGAGTACTGGTTTCATTTGAATAGTACGAACGTGAAACCCAAGAAGCTAGATCCCGGTATCCAACTCTCGTCAATTTCTTCGAAAAACAATGGTTAAGTTCCAGATGTGCTGGCCCTAGCTAGAAGCATGGCACCAATAATGAATCGCTTGCCCTTGCTGTCAAGTTGCCAACCTTTTTCCCATTGGGGAACTGTTTCTTGATTGCGTTTCTATTGGCATAGCACCTAACCTGCCAGCCCCTAGCAGATTCCTGCCTAGCTGTGTTTTACTAATGTGTCTATGGTGCGGGTCACTTCAAGAAGCTATGCACTACTATTGTACGGAGAGTATGAGCAACTTATTAATCCCTTTGATCCAAATTTTAAGTTGATTTGCATTATTTTATATTTATTTTGGTTTGCATCGACATATAAGGTATATCCAGATATATCGCAAAGTTTAAATAAAAAAAAAAACAAAGTGACTTATAATTTAAAACGAATTGAGCATATAAAATAAATATATAGGTGTATTGGGCTTAACCGGCACGCGCATACAACTGAGAATTTCTTGGAGACGATACTATATATTGATCAATGAGCGAACCAATTTATACTATGATTATATCATCACCTCCTAAATATTGATGCTCGATATCCAGTTCAAATCTATATCACTCAAACATAGTTAGGTGCCCAGAATAATGAATCTCACAACTCATTGTACCTTTAAAAATGACATAAGACTCTTACGAGTGCATGCCAATAATCATCATTCTGGTTGGACATGAACCGACTCAATTTGCTCACGGCAAAAGAGATGTTTAGTCTTGTTACGCTAGCTAAGTACATGGGTGAACCAATAATATTAGAGAACCATGATTGATCTCTAAATATTTACATGGTCTTTTAATGTCATGTTGTGATAATAAGTTATTGGAGAAGGCTTGCTATTCATAAAACAGTAGAAGTCCTTCACTCCCACCATGGTTGACGATAATCTACACACAACTATCATTCTCATTAATAGCAAAATCCGTAGAAGTCAAAGTTCATTAAACTTCTAATGCCATTGCTTGGGCGTCACTTTTTGAGGCCATACAAAGATTTTAGTAACTTGCACCACCTTTTATTCTTCCCCTTCTACTTCAAGTCGATTTTTATTAACTTGCGCCAGCTTCTATTCTTCACCTTTTACTACAAGTAGATTTTAGTAACTTTCACCACCTTCTATTCTTCACCTTTTACTACAAGTCCATCTGGATTATCCATACAGATTTTCTTGTCCATCTCTCCCATTAAGGAAATTTGTTCACATCCATTTGATCGATAAATGAGGATACCATAAGTGGCAACTAGGGAAAGCAGTGCTCTAATGGTGATCATTCTAGCGATGGATGAATATGTATCAAAGAAATATTTTACCTTTCTTTTGGGCATAACCCTTGTATGCATCCAATGCTTCTACTTGAACACAACACCCACTTACAACACACATGCTTACAAGCATTTAGAGATATGCATATGCCTCCGCGATAAACATGGGAGTATCGTCCACAAGGTGAAATCATCCTGTATTCTTTTTGTCTCTTACTTCTTACAGGAGTTTCGTTGTCATCCTTTTTCAAAGGTTTCCTTCCGTACTGGTTGTTTAAATTGAACCTTATGTTCAGGTTTTCAAATTGTGTCCTTAATCCTACACTGCCATATATGAAATGCGGACCAAGTTGCCACTGATAATTACTCCGTAGATGATATCACCATGCATATATCACACCTGTGGAAAGAGATCGGTAGGGGCCGCTAATCACCGGTTCAACTCTGGTGCACTGAAACGACAACTCCTATCAACAAGCCGTACACACCTATCACACTTGAAAATACTACTTTTGTCACGTCACCTTTCACCGCCCCCTCGCTGCCCAGTGTCCTTTTTTTCCCCCACCCTTGAAGCCCTAGCTGAGTATACACTGCTCACCACTGTTGATTCCATGTCTCAGTCACTTCACATCTCTCCTTTTTTAGGCCAAACACCACCCCCACCAGCCCCTGCGCTCCCCCCTAAAAATAGAAGCAGCAGCATGCAAATTCCCCACACCCTCAAATAGATCATGAAGCTGGCGCTCTCCCTGCAGATCCCCAATCACCAGATGATGGGCTTATGAGTGAGCCAGCAGCAGCAACTGTTACCAGCATCACCACCACTGCGAAAGAGTAAGAAGGAACAGATGAGATCAACATCAGATATACTCCCAACTTTTCCAATTAATGCTGCTTGATATCCTTAACCCTATCTTCTATACTTATCAGATCATTTTGCTTCTCTGATTATGATCCATATATGCTGGATCGATCTGATGCAGGCTATAAAGAGGCCAGGCTCCAACACAGTTCTGAGAAGCAACTCAGCTGCCAATAACTCCACCCAAGGTAACTTGTTCCTTTCTTTGATGTTTTTCGAAGAAGATTTTGACACACACACACACACGAGGACATGCTGTATCTTCTCAGGTCATCTCAGATATATATACTCCAAACTTGTGAGCACCAACTCCCAAATAAACAGATCCCTCCAATCCCATCTTGTGCTAAAATATTGCTCACAAGTCATCATTGAACTCATCATGCTTACGAGAATATGGAGCATTCCTTTACCAATATAGAATACATATATTTGCAAATTAAATATTCATTTCTTCGTGGTGTAAATATCCCTCCGTCCCACTTGTTTGTCTCTAGAGAAGCGTGTTTGTGTGTAAACACGGTTCTTTATAACATTTAGGGACAGAGGAGTACTACATAGGACTCAATTTAATTAAATAATATAAAGAGGAAATTGTTTCAGCTCACAGCATCACATCTAACACTGTGTTTCTTTCTTCTTATCTAGCCGGCCGGCCGATCCACCATGGACATGTCGCCGAACCCCGACAGCCCCTCGTCAGGATCAGGAGGGGGCAACGGCATCGGGCCGAGCAGCGGAGGCGGCGTGTCGCCGTCCGTCGGTTCCATGACGCCGCAGTCGCCGAGCCGGTACGAGGCGCAGAAGCGGCGCGACTGGAACACGTTCGGGCAGTACCTGCGGAACCACCGGCCGCCGCTGAGCCTCGCGCAGTGCAGCGGGGCTCACGTCCTCGAGTTCCTGCGCTACCTGGACCAGTTCGGCAAGACCAAGGTGCACGGGCCGGCGTGCCCCTTCTTCGGCCACCCGAACCCGCCGGCGCCGTGCCCCTGCCCGCTCCGCCAGGCCTGGGGCAGCCTCGACGCCCTCGTGGGCCGCCTCCGCGCCGCCTTCGAGGAGAACGGAGGCCGCCCGAGTCCAACCCCTTCGCCGCGCGCGCCGTGCGCCTCTACCTCCGCGAGGTCCGCGAGCACCAGGCCCGCGCCCGGGGCGTCAGCTACGAGAAGAAGAAGCGCAAGAAGCCGCAGCAGCTGCAGCTGGCGGGACCGGGAGACAGCAGCGGCGGCCTTCACGGCCACACGCACCAGCCGCCGCCCCCACCGCCCGCCGGCGCCGCCTGCTGAGCTGAGCTGATCGATCGTCGACGCGGCTCGCCTCGTACGCGTACGCTCTCCCATTTGGCGGTATGATGCCAGATTGAGCTTGAGCATATATATTTTATGTATCATTTCGCGCGCTTATGCATGCATGCGTGTGCGTGTGCATGGCAGTAGCTAGCTCCATATGCTGCTGATCCGTGTACTCTACCGTGATGAGAAGCACCACAACTATAGTGTGCGTGTGTGTGCTGCGCCTAAACTGCTAGTTGCTGCGTGTACTGCATTGCTTTGCTTGTGTGTGTTTCGATTCGAATCTATTTGCTTATTATTTAGCTTTGGTGTACGTTGTCGAATCTATTTGCTTGTAGGAGTGAGCAAGTGTCGTTTGCTGTACTTTCAACTGAGGAGTACTCCATGTCCGTCTTCATTTGAGGTCTCTAGCTAGGGACAGGGAGATACATATATGGTGATCTCTCTTGCTGCTTCTGTTTGTGGAAAATTTAAAAGCCTGTGTGTGTGTCCATCTCTACGCATGCATGTGTCAATTCGATTCTGGGCCTGGCAAGCATCTCTTGAGTTTTCTTGTTTTGCTTCCTGTTTCCTTCCTTTTTATGGTACCAGGATGCACTGATATCAGCAGTGCTATTGGTGGATCGATGCCAATGGTACATGTCCATGTCCAGTTGCCTGCACGGCCCGCGATTGGGGCGATGCATGATAGCGTTGTACAGTGCGCACGCTCCAAATAATGGGGCATCGGACAACATGTGTACTACTCACGTACTATTGATGCTCTTGGATGCGCATTCTTGCGAGTACAGGATCGATGCATGTGTCAATTGCTGTCCTTTGTTTTACCATCGATCATTTCCTTGTTGGGTTTCTGAATAGTCTCGTCCCATCGTGGGGGGCTATAGATCTGCAATTTGATGTTCTTGTGGCACGCGTACATGTGAACCATAGGAAATATTTCCTTGTAGGTTAATTTCATTCCGTGATCTAGTATATGCTTTGATTTGATGGCTATGGGATACTCAGTTAAGATCATTTGTGCACCTATACTGGGGGCAACTATATATTTTACAACTGAGAGTTATGATATATATATATTCACCTTCGCATTAGAAACCAAAGTTTTAAACATTGTTTTGAAGGAAAGAGTTGTTCTAACACATAAGTTCAGTTTTTGCTTACAACATTTAAATTTCATTTAACTGGTATCCAGTGGTATATACATGTGGGGAGTTCTTCTAGCTGCAAGGCAAGTATTTACATTACTGGTATCCAGTGTGTACCATGTCAATGTCGCAAAAAACTTATAAACTTTAATTTTTTTTTTCATGGATAAAATCATGAGCATTTTGATTTTATCTTGAAATATATTTCATTTACTTCTATCAAGAATTTAATTTGTTAATGATAACATATCATTTTTGGGATCAATGGTTAAATTTAGTTATGATTGAGACCCTATCATTTTGGTATTGTCAAGCAACAAATTTGGTTTAAATTCAAAAAATGGGTGATTTCTCGGATTATCATAAGCACTTTTGTTAAACTATGAATAAGATAGTTGGTTTTGATTAGCACTGAACGAATATTAGAGTAGTTATCATTAAGCAACAATTAATTATGTTAGCATATACTAGTACTCATCTTGAGTTTTTTTTTTTTTTTTACGTACGTAGGACCGGCCTGGAACTATTAATATGCTGTTTCATGTCTCTGAACTCATCAAATACTTCACCGGTTAAGGTCCAAAGTCAGCATTGCATATATATGCCGGAGGACATTTTGTATATAGATTCTGAATAATAGAATTAAATTTGTCGATGCCTTTTGTCTCTTAAATTGTTTAATTCAGTCAACAGAAATGGGATGCAAATCTCTCGGTGCTGGTGCATAATTAGAAGATTGTACAATCTATAGTAACTAGTAATATTTTCAGCTACATGTGCAAGTTTGAAACAAATTCAAGATTTGCAATTCCATTAGTTACGTTATTGTAGTTTTATAAACTGAAACTTGGGGAAATTACACAGATACTTGCTTGTTTTCATCTCCACTGTTTTAGGATAATTCAGAGTGTGCAATATGTGTGTCGTTGACGTGTCTTGTGTACAGATTTATGTTTCTCACAAGCAACAGGGAGCAAATCTGCATTATTCATGCATAAAACTGTTAGCAGATGCAATTGCATATTTGCATGTGAGACTGAGCCTGCATATTTGCATGAAACTGAGGCCGCGCAAGGTATTTGCATGTGATGTCAATTGGGGTGGGGTGGGGGGGTGGGATGAAGATTGATCTTGAAAGTGACAAAAAAAAAAAAAGAGCACTAGTAAGTACGTAGTCCAGAGTGTGACACGCTGATAACTTATGTTGGGAACTGCAAAAACACACCTAATCCATACCGGTAAGAGTGAAACCCATATAAGTGCTCAATTAGGTGGAGCCGTAAAAACTGGTGTTGCTCGAAAGGTTCCGCCTCCAACAGTTGAGTACGCGCAGAGGAGCTGCACCAAATGAGTCCTATATATGTGTGCTATAGCTTATATATATATAGATATTAGGAGTAGCCTTATTATGATATATAGAGTACTGGTTGTGACATGAAATGACAAAGACGGTTTTACGCTATATCGGTCAACAAAGTCATAGATTGATCATGGCATATAAGAGAATTCTAGTTACATGGTAATAAGGGTGTCCTCAATATATATATAGGACCAGCACCACATAGCTAGCCAACTGAGGTGGAGCAAGGAAAAAGATAAAACTATCCACACAGTTTCTCTCCTATACTCAGGGTGTGTGTTTAGTTCCCTCATGGAATACAAAATGCCAAATTTTTCATGGTGCTAGTAGGAGTAGGAAACTTTAAGGTTTCTTGACCTCTTGAGACCAAAATAATCCAAATTGGGGAATAGCCATCTTTTTGTCAAAATTTTTTTGCATGTTGTTTAATTCCATTATGGAAAATGATGGATCAAAACCTAAAAAATTTTGGGATGAAAGGGAAACTAAACACCCCCTTAATAATCTTCGTCTCTGACATACTTTTCTATTTTCATTTATCAATGAAAATATATATGGGGTTAGCTTTTTGCTCGTCTCCGGCAAACACACGCTAGCACTCTCATCTTCTTTCTCATCCACGTCCGACTCAGCTAAGCTTATATGTAGTAGCCATCATATTGGACACGCATGGGAGTGAGGGCTTCAAATCCCCACTACTAGCTAGAGAATCATCACCTTATTGATGACTGAAAAAAGGATCCCATCACCTTAGAGCAAGTTTAATAATACAATGGGCTTGCCTGGGCATAAGGTTCTTTACACATTTCTCACAGTCCACTCATACAATAGTTATCTCTTTCCAAATTAATGTAGGATCCACTTGTCTATCTCACATAATTTTTTTGGTTTTGTGCCAAGCCACCTATAAGCTTACGGTCTTCTTCTCCTCTCTCTCTCTCCTTTCTTCTCTCCTCCACGTCAGCATTTAGTCTGTTATAATACTTGCTCTTATAAAGATTTTGCCTGCACTATATCGGCCCGGTGTCGAGTGTGTGGTGCGTTTGTATGATAAAATATGATGCATGTCGCATTAGTGTAGAAGACACTGTAAAATCTAGGGTACGCGACTGCAGCGTCTGGATGAAGCAAGCCCCTATTTGGGTACAGGAGAGAAACTATGTGCATAAACACCGAAGCGCTAGTAATATAACATTTAATTTAATTTATTGTATCAACTGGTATCATACTTGGGCAAACAATTAAGACACTCTACAATACTATATCAAGTTTGTTGTATTCGTGTAACACACTTGTGACACGTGCTCATTTGGGTGTTAGAATAATAGTCTAACCCCTATTTTTGTGATGTAATGATACAATAATTCTACTCTTAATAACTAAAATGTTCAAAGAGATCACCCAAATGTAGGGCAAGCCAATCATTAACCTCATGTTTTAATCTAATAAACTACACCGACAAGATTATTATATGATGCAAGCAGACTTGTATGTGAGCCTATAAAAAAACTCAGATTTTGTGGGCCTTGTGAACCATAAGAACTAAAGGCGATCTACTTGCTGACAAACCCGCTTGCATTTGGATTTTTGAGGTGTCTTTTCTTCCAAATGGCTACCTTCTCTTATCCCTACCTAGTCGACTTTGTTGTAAAACCACATCATCAAACTTGTGTTTGATTGATTTCTTTGCCTATTGTCATGGTTGTGAGACACACGGGATGGCAAGGGGTACAAATTATTTGGTACCTGGGTTAAAACCCTTGGATTTAGGTTTGGTTTTGTGCACTGTAGACAAGGTGAGGGTTTGTATTTTTGCCTGATGAGTTTAGGTTCATAGTCGTAAAATAACTCTTACACGTGCCAACTCTACCCATATCACACCTTATATTTGACATCAGTGGTCTTTAGTCTAGTGTATATAAACTCAAAGTCTTGGGTTTCACTGGCCATTTTATTTGTCCAAACTCGGCCACTACTCCACCTAGTGTTTTGGTTGCCCGTTTCCACTTGACCATGCCCTCTCATTCACAGTTGCACGCCTCCATGTCAGTCCGATAGTCGCGTAGCATTTTAGTAGGTAGCTTGCCACACACCTAGAGTAGCATAAACAAGGTACATGGGGCAGTTTAGACCATGAAACAAGTTACATGGGGCCGTACGGACCATGAAACAAGTTAGGGCGTGTTTGGCACGGCTCTCAACACCTCCTCCGATCGTCATGCACTGGGGAATACAATGGTTTTACGTCGCCAAATACGCCGTTTTGCGGTGCGGACACGGCGACAAAAACTAACTTGGTCGAAAGGGCTTGGACTTCGACAAATCGACACCACCCGAAACCCTACGGCTAAGAGCCGTACCAAATGAGCCCTTATTCTATAACCGGCCATGGATATTTGGAATCTGGAATGAAAGTGGCGTACGTAGCTTATGGGGAGCTTTGCCCGTGCTATGTTGGACATCCACAGGAGAAAAGCTAGTTGGCAGGATCTCAAGGCGGTTCATGATTTTTTTTACCGTGGGCGAGCTCCGAGCGTGCACAGACGCACAGTCCACACTGCGGCCAGTGGCCACACCTGCTGTAGGCTGCAGCCGGCCCAGCCGGGCTGCGCACGCAGCTGGAGACAGGAGCCAGGCAAGCTGGCTGCCAAGCTGGCTGCCGAGTCTTGACGGAGGCGCTACGCATTTGACTCGATCGGTCTGGGCCGGGGCGGGGGCCTCCCGCGGGTCACCATCGCGCGTGGGTCGCGGTACTCCATGTCGGCGATCGGGGCGAACGAGACGACGACGACCCGGCGGAGCCAGGCCGGCCCCACGTCGCAGCCGCTCACCATGTACAGTAGCTTCGATCCGGCCGGCCCAGCGCGCGCGCACCAATGAACACGACTGCACGCTACTGTGGGTTCCTCGATGGCTGCACTCCCTCCCTGTGCCCCCGGCCCGGAGCCCCCGGTAGGTCCCCGGAACGATCAGCCAAAACCAAAGACACGAACGCGGCGGCGCCGGCGCCGCCCGCTCATGGTCCTCTAGTGGTGCGTGGCTGGCTGCGCCTGCGCGTACGTAGTTGATCCAGTCGTGGGCAATCCTCGATTCCTCGGCGACGCGCGAGGGTGAGGCCCATGTGTCGGCCGTAGTGCTGCAGGCCCATGTGAGATCGGGGAAGCCGCGGCCCAACGACCACCATGGGAAGGCCGGAACGCGTTCGGGCCACGCTCAGGGGCACTCGGCACAGCGATATCGTCGTCGCCTCTCTCTGGATCTCTCTGGATCTCGTCATGGCCGTTCCGTCACGTCTGTCGTGTCGATCGTGTGATGGTTTTGCCATTTGGCGGAGGAGAACCGGCTGTGGAAGTGGAACGAACGAGTGCAGTCTGCACTCTGCAGCAGGTTGGCGACCGCGCGGGACATCTGATCTGACCAATGCAAGGGTGCTCTGGGCTACGCTGCTACTCTCAGGATACGTCGATCGATAGGAGCGTTTGTACTGTACGTACGTACAGCCGCCGGCACAACGCTGATACTGAGCACGCTCCACAAACGGACCACGCCTCTCCGCCGGCACTGCACAACGCTGATACTGAGCACGTTTACTGTTGGACACAGCGCCAGCTTTGTGCAGCAAGTGGCGTACGAGTACGACGTACGTGGTGTCGCACCAGCTTGTGCAGTGGACAACTCAAGGACCTAGCTACCGAAACAAGTGGGAGAATCTCTCAGCACGACACATCTGCTGGTAGTACACTGGCATGTACCTGCTGTTAGAACAAATACATCTTAGGGGAACGACTAGCAGTAGATCAAAAGAACAAATACATCTCAGGGGAACGACTAGCAGTAGATCAAAACGGGTAGATCTTAAACAAAAATGAAGAACAGCATGTACATATCGTCCTAATACAAGATTTACTAGAGCAATAAGACTCAGGGTTTGATAACCGAACATTAGTGGACATGGAGCCGGGCAGCAGTGCCGTCCAGCTACAGTGTCCACGTCGGGATGTCCAGTCGCATTGACGTACCAGTGGTCGATGGAGGAATCGACGCAGCGGAGTGCTAGTGGCGCTTCCCATCGCTTAAGCACAGCCCTCACGATTGGACAGGGACAGGAGAGTGGGGTGGCGGCTGTCACAATTAATCTCGTAACCCTAGCCTTGGACCCCACCTCCTCTTCTTATAGTGCTGCGCGACAAGGGCCCACCAGCCACCTATTTGGGCTGGGGCGTCCCCGTCGGGGCCTTGCCGAGACAAGGGCCCATGCATGGCCATTGGGCCAAGATGGTGGAGATCAAACGGTTGGCACGAACGTCGAGGCAGTGACGTGGTGGCGCTTCCCGTCGCTGGCAGTGCTCCCTGTTGATCGGGTAGGGTTGGAGGTGGTGGCTACTGTTCCTTAATACACCTCTTGATCTGAGCCTTGGCCCCCCACCTTCTATATATGCACTGTGCGACGTGGGCCCACGAACCTTGTTGGGTCGGACACCCCCCATTAGGGCGTGGATCAAAGGCCCAAGTTGGCCGTTGGGCCTACTTGGTGGAGATCAACCTAACACCTGTTGCTCACCACCAACAGGGTGAGTCTAGTTTTGTGTCATCTACTCCCTCCGTCCCTAAAAGAATGTCGTCGTGGGATGCGTGTCATAAGTTTGACTTAATTTGTAGAAAATACATGCAACATTTAAATCTTCAAATAAATTTGTTAAAAAACTAGACTTAAAGATTTTTCCAATGATGTTAATTACTCAACATAAATATTTGTATATTTTAATATATAATTGTCGGCATTTGTTTCACGAGAAATATAGTGACAAACTTTTATGGACGGAGGGAGTAATACGCTCATGCAAATAAAATGTCTGGCTTTTTACTCTTTTTGTTGAGAATACTTGATTTCAGTTTCATTTCACAGCGCCAGTATTATTACCATGTAGACTATGTAGTGAAAGCAGATGAAGCAGACACAAGAATGAGCAAAACCATGCAAAGACCGAACAGCAACAATTATTCAGAGGACAGGCGGCATGACTACAATAGCAGGGCACCATGTGTCGATGCATCAGGTCGGCAGAACCGAAGTGATCGATCTAGTGCCCATATGAGGCTTTGGTAGTCCCGTTTGTCAGATGCTCGAATTCAGTACCGCCTTTCAGTATTTCTTCAACAGCTTTCTGAAACACGCGAAGCCGTATTGTCACAGAAATGAAACGCTAGAAGTGAAAGATGGAAAGTGGACCAGCATACCTCGATACATGTCAATGTGTACTGAACATCACTGTCTGAAATTTGGTAATGGATCACCAGCCTAATACTGCATGACACAGAGGTTCAATATGGACAGTTAAATTTGGATATTGCATAAATTCGATATGATTTTATAAGCTGCTTGGAGTAAAAAAAGTTGGTTCTGCTAATTGAACATAGAGTTTCAGTCAGACTAGGATAGCAGTTCTTGTAGTATGCAGTCTAGCTTGTTACTGAAAGCTGAAGACAATGTCGCAAAGACAGCCAAAAACAGTGTCACGAACAAAGGATCAACTAGACGAGTGAACATGTTATTGAGTCCAAAATTACTCAGTAAGAGAATAGAACTTCACCTTTTGAACTAGCTGGCATTGCAAGCACATTGTATTGTTCAATACTGCACACAGTTTGTCAGGAGATATTCTTGGATCCATGATATCAAAGAATACCTTACAAAGAATTCATGTGTGCATATATAAGACCTTATTCCAGTTATAAACAGTGAAAAGCAGTAAGAGGATGTATAGCAGGCTAACCATATTTGTCTCGACCGAAGCTGAATCCACTGTAAGCTGTTCAATTTTCTTCAGTCCTTCTAAGAAAATGAACCAAGACATACAAACTTCAATATTAAAAACCCCACAAACAGAACTAATGTTTAAGTTGACAAGGATTATGTTCCTTTTTTAACACGAATGTAATAGTTTTTTATATTTTCAGAGAAAGCAAGTGGATTTTCAGACATTGTGAGGTGTGATTGTCAAAATGCAATTACAATTTGATTCCAAAATTAAACTGCAGAACCTGCCAAAACTTTAGCCTTTCTGTGGTCATCCACGAGCTTTCCCACAGTTTCACGAACGGCAACCTGAGCAGCAGCACAAAGAACTCCCACCTGTCTCATTCCACCACCTAGGGTCTTTCGGAGAATTTTGGCCTGAAGTTTTGTTCAGATTGCTGTTAGTGCCTGATCTCTGCATATTTTTTTTTATAATGCTAAATATCTGAAGTATGAACTTAGAAATCGATTTATCTGACCTTCTCAATGAAGGCCTTCGAACCAACAATTACTGATCCCACGGGAGCGCCTAATCCTTTGATAGGCATACCTAGATCCAGAGAAAACAAATTGCCATAGTCATATGTTAACTACAGCCAAACATATGCAGGTTGCAGATGGAACACAGTAACTAGCAAATTGAAACATACTGAAACTGAATCAGCAGCTTTCACAAGTCTATCTACAGGAACTCCAAGTGCCTGCCACAAGGAACAAGATGCGTTAATACCTGACAGAAGGCTAGAACACTCTGCACAAATGTTTAAACTTTCAAAGTGAGAAGGTTGCTATTATGATCCGTGCTTAGACAATGGTTCATCATTTAGACGTGAACCCTCTAAAATTTTCATCTCTGAAGACAGATCAATGAAACATATACATCATAACTGGTCATTTTACTAACTCTGCTGCAGATAGTTTCAGAAGCATATATAAAGTTAATTAATAACTAGTCATTTTACTAACTCTGCTGCAGATAGTTTCAGAAGCATATATAAAGTTAAAGTACAGCACACATGCATGTACAACGCTACTCACCACAGACGCGTTAAAGATGCGAGCTCCATCAATATGAAGCTTCAAGCCATGGCTCTTGGCAATTTCACCAACCATGTCAGTGTATTCTACTGATAAACATTTTCCACCAGAACTGCAGAAACAGGTAGAAACATACGAATTAATCAGATGAGAAATGGTTATATATGTGAGAGAGATGGGGATAAAACATCCAAATAGGAACAAATCTGGGAACAGGCATCTGTGCAACTCACTTCCCATGGGTGTTCTCCAAGCAGATCAGCCTGGTCGTCGGGTAATGAAGATCAGGATGCCTGATGGCGGCAACGATCTTGTCAATATCCATGGTGCCGTCGGGGTTGTTCTTGACGGTCTTGGGGTGCACGCCGCCGATGGTGGAGACGCCGCCGTTCTCGTAGACGTGGATGTGCGAGTTGTCGCCGAGGATGACCTCGCTGCCCCTGACGTCGCAGTGCACGAGGACGGAGATGAGGTTGCCCATAGTGCCGGACGGCACGAAGAGCGCGGCCTCCTTGCCCATGATCGCCGCCATCTCCGCCTCGAAGCGCTGCGCGGTCGGGTCGGCGCCCAGGACGTCGTCGTCGACGTCGGCGGCGGCCATGGCGGCCCGCATGGCCTCGGAGGGCTTGGTGACCGTGTCGGACCGGAGGTCCACCACCTTGCTCGCCATTAGGTGCTGCTCTAAACCTCTAGCTAGCTACAGCCTACAGCTCCCTCTGCTGCAGCGGAGCAACAGAGCCTCCCGATAAAATATACACGCCAAAGCTCACGAACGAATTGGATGCTCAAACGGTGCAATGACCACTGCGCTTTGTCTTTGAGATAGGTTTGCTTTCTCCTTGAAAATTGGCAAATCTTTCGCGCTTTTGGAAGTACCAGTGTGATGGCTGCTGATGCATTGATGCTCATTGCACTTGCTGCCAACAGAACAAAACACCAACCTGGCAACTACTAAAGTCCTACACGCGAGAAGCCAAAAAAACCCGAACGGCACAAGGACAAGGCATCACCATCAGTGCATCACACCGTCCAGGAAGCGCGCTCGCTCCCAAACGACCAAACAGACGAGGGTCGGGGTGACGTCGTCGTACTCCACACGCACACGCCGACGCCGTATGCGTCCAGCGGTCCAGGTGCGACGTTTGCAAACTACAGACTGCACCGGTCACTGGAAAGAAAGGGATACAGAACAAAGTCTGATCGTGATCGCCCAGCTACGAGCTACGGCGGCGTGGTCCGTGGCGCGCATTCTTTGGGAGGGCTCCCGCGCGCTCCCGGGCCTGCCGCCACTGTAGCGCACCGGAGGTGGAGCCGGGGAAGAAAAAAAAAACGAGTTCCATGGCTCCATGAGGAGAGAGGAAAACGGATTCGGTGAACCGTGCTTATATTGGATACCAAACGGTGAACCGTGCGCGTGTCCTGTGGAGCTGGAGCATACCAAACGGGGCTCATTCATTCAGAAGTCTATAAAATTCAAAGTAGATAAAGTCCGACCACAATGTTGTTATCTATCTATCTATATCTATATCTATACTATAATGGCGCACTTCTTTCTATTTTTGGCACAAGCAACACCATCCGGTCGGATATCACAACCAAGGGTTAGGATTCAAAGTTTGTCCAGAGGTCTTACAACTCACCTCCGCCGCGCCTCACCGTCCGTCACCTCACCCCGCGCCCTCCAATCAGTCAGGGTTCGATTCATGGCTTACCATTTTCTTTTTTCCCGAAAAAATGAAACATCATCCTCCCTCTTCCATCCCCCAGATCGCGACTCCGATAGATGGTGGTGGCGGCAGCGGCCGCTGCATGCTGCTGCCTCGCTGTACAGCCCTTGTCCCTCGCCCTCGCCCATCCCAGCTGCCCTGCCTCCCCGAACCGCCTGCGTACCGCTGAGGCCGAAATCAAATCGCGCTCGCCGCGCCACTTCCGCCATCCTTTCGCCCCATCTCGCCGCCACCGTGAAAACTACGACGACGCAGCCGCCGTCAACATCTCAGCCCCTAGCCGCCGTGTTCGTGTGTTCAGGCGGTGGCGTCCAGGGCAGGACAATCTGATCTGAGAGGTTGGTGGGCAATTCAAAGCCGCTGGAGGCCGGAGCACCACTCGAGTCCCGATTCCATTCCACCAGACCCCATAGTTTCACCGCGATCAGGGCGCTGCTGACGTTGCTCCCCACTTCTTAGTCCTGATGCGGTGTGCGTGCATGCAGATCGTGGTGGAGGCCGATGGGTCAATGGTGCATGCAGATCGTGCATGTAGATGACGGCACCGATCTGGAAGCCGTCTCTGAGCGACTGCGCCTCCTGGCTATTGGCGAGGAGGGGAGGATGATGGAGTAGCGCCAGGGCGCAGGGAACATTCGATGAGGAATTCACACGGATGCTTCAGGTAATCAGGAGCAGAAGTTGCTGACAGAGCTATGCTTCTGCTCTATTTCGGTTATGGTCGTGGCGTCGAGCTATTGTAATTTGCATTGCCTTCGATGTTGGCGATAGCTGGTAGGCTCACTTGGTTTGGTAGGGGATTGGAGTATGGGTCATGGAATTGGTGCGTTTGGGTACCACAGAGAGCTGATGGTATTTAGAGTTGTTCACATGTTTACACTACAGTCCAGAGTTCTTTTGGTTACTGATTTCTTTTTTTCGCTCAGAAACGTTTGGTTACTGATTTCAGTTAAGCTGATACTTGAACTTGGTGGGCTGGGAGGTATATGAATTTGGTTCAGGTGCTGATTAGGTTATTTGATCAAGGATAACCACCAATTTATTTGTTGAAACATGAACATTTCCTTCGCTTTGGTTAACCAATATGCAATTTGATGCACCTCTCATGTATATCTCTTGTGATTTAGATTTAGCTCGTCTGGCTTCTTTTAGTTGAAATTTTTAGGAATCTCTGGTTACCCAAGCGGTTGGGCTTGACCCTTCGTTTCTGAAGAAGATAGGGTAGATTATTATTCTTGGCGGTGCATATTTAGTTAACGGAAACATGAACCCTGCAGCTGAGGCAAATCTGAGGTGTTGTTTGATGGCTTAGGTTTTGTTTTTCTTTTCTGTCCAGGGTCTAGATGAGGGATTATTCATTACCTAAATTTTGATGATTGTCCCCAGCTGGTACCATGGTATATGACTTGCATGTTAAAGAGAAGGAGATCGTGGATATGTTTTGATTTGACGCTAGGTATGTCTTTCCATTTATTTATGATATAATTTGCTATTGAAAAAGGTATCCAGATACATTTTTTCAGTCCAATGATTCACTCTCATTATATAAACCTTTTTTTAGTTAGATTCCATTTTTCTGATCTTTGTACTAGAGCTGTGCAAGCCTTACTGAGTCAAGACACATCATGTTAAACCAACAAAACATAGAAGAATCAAACTGAATCTATAAGTTTTATAGGTGGCTAAATGTTTCTGATGTATTTATTTTTGTTAATTTTAGTTGTATAATATGTATTCTATATAATTCTACAAATTGAATTGGAATCCCTCTTAATTGTCTCGTCTCTATTATGTGACAAAATACTACCATAACTTGGTTATTTTGGCGTGTGCATCTCTTAAATAAAACCGTAGCGTTAGCACGGGTGTGTGCTTCGTGTGCTCGTGGTTTGAGTTTGTGACCAGTCTTGATTGGAGTTTACATAGTTTGCACATGAAGTTGATTTTCATATGATATATTGCCGCTTTTTATAGTGTACAAACTGTACATATAAAGTGGGGCAGTATAACACAAGAAACGACCGTATTATTTGGGTCACATATATATAGTCTAATGGTTTCTTTTTCGGTTGCATACTCTAAGGGTTTCTTTCTGACATAAAAAAAAAGACCAACCTAGGAGGCTTTGTATTAAGAAGAAAATGAGGCGCATAAGTCCGTCCCCTGATGAGGATCGAACCCGGGAGGCGGTTTAGCCGACACACGGAAAGCTAGGGCTGTCACCCAGTCCTCTTTCTGACATGTGTTTGACTTTACTTTTGACAGAAAAAAAGGAAGACATATTTCAGTGCATCCGTCTTCATTTCGAGCAAATTTCATTGCATCCGTCTTACTAGGAAGCGGAAACGGCTCAAGCAATTCTGGGAAGGTACACTACAACACAAGAACGAACACATCCGAGTGAAGGGTGAACAGCTACAGCTATCCAGCATGTGTGGCTACAACTTAACAGCTAGCTAGCGTTTTTGAACAAACGGGCACACGAGGAGTGAGCCTATTTCATTAATAGAGAAGAGATTTAACAGCTAGTGTTGATCTCAAACAAGCAGGGCCACCGGGGCTGACGTCTAGTGCCAATATGCGTTTTTGGCAGTACCATTTGTCAAATGCTCCAACTTTGTACCGCCTTTCAATAGCTCTTCAACAGCTTTCTGAAAAACAACGAAAAATGTACGATGATGTCCACACTGTCAGAGACGAAGTGAAAACTGAAAGCAGCACAGTTCAAGGCTCCAAACTTTTGCGTACCTCGACACATGTCAGAGCATATTGAACATCGCTGTCTGAAATTTGGTAATGGATGACGAACCTGACACTGCATGATACGAAGTACATAGCTCAATGTGGATAGCTAACTCTGGATGTACCCATCATTAATGGTTCTACTGTAACTGTTTAGATTAAGGTCTGATTTTCTAATTGATCATAGTGTTTGTAAAAAAATACGGACAATAACCCTTCGTATTCTTTTAAATATAGGAAGCTCTCTTGGCTATTCCTTTAAAACGAAAAAAAGGAAATAATAATTCTTGACCGAGCCATCGAGGTTACTAGTCAGAAAATGAAGATATGATGGTGAAAAGGAGACAATCCTGGGGGTTTACATGATCACCAATAGATTTTTGATAAAGGTAATATTTATTTATTTTATCAATGAAGCACAATATAATTAGTTTATCGTCCAAAAATATTGCCCGCCACCTGGCCAACCCAATAACTTGTAATATTTAAAACTATGTTTGTTGTAATATTTGGGACTGTATTTGCTACTTAACCAATGGCGTTTGATATTCACTCATTGTTATGTGTAGTTTTTTTAACTTGTTTGGAGAGAATCTATGTGGTTCTGTGCAAATTGACAGTTTTTCCCCAAACTTTGGTCAAAACTCAAAACAAACCCTATCACTGATACAATTCCGATCCCATTTATCTGTCACCTAAATTAAAAGAAGATAAAAGACTGAACATTTTCACCTAAATTCGGATCCCATTTATTTGTCTTTTTAACTCCATTATCTAAGAAAGGAGACTGATCATGCTACTCAGAAAACGGAGCTTCACCATGTAATGGGGAAAAAGAATGGAATTTCACCTTTTGAACTTGCCGGCATTGCAAGCACATTGCGCTGTTCCAAGACTTCACATAGCTTGTTTGGTGAAATGTGTGAATCCACGATATCAAAGAACACCTTATACAAAAAGTAAAGACGTTTCATGTACTGGAGCTTTTCAGTTTACATTCTGGAAAATAAGAAAATATAGCGCTTCATCTTTTACACTGACCATATTTGTCTCGACCGAAGATGAATCCACCGTAAACTGTTTAATTTTCTTCAGGCCCTCTAAGAAAACGAAATAGACTTAAAACTTCAGGAATTGAAGCTAACAAGAATTTGGTTTCTTTTCTAGAAATGCCATGAAAAGAGCAGTATTTTGTTTTTTCCTTGTATGCATTAGATAGGATAAAAATCCTGGGTACCATTGTGTGTGTGTGTGTGTGTGTGTGTGTGTGTGTGTGTTAAGAGTGTGTGCCAAAGCAGAGGGGCTGTTCAGGGATTGTGAACAGTGAATAACAAAATGAAGTGAAGCTAGACTAAAAATAAAAATATAAATATATGAAACCTGCCAAGGCTTTAGCCTTCCTGTGATCATCCGCAAGCTTTCCCACATTGTCACGAACAGCGACATAAGCAGCAGCACAAATAACTCCAACCTGCCTCATTCCACCACCTAGGGTCTTCCTAAGAATTTTAGCCTGAATGTAATGTTTCAGATTTCCACTATAACATGATCTCTGCACTTTAAACTTAAAACAGAGAAGTTGATCAGACCTTCTCAATGAAGGCCTTTGAACCAACAATAACTGATCCGATAGGCGCGCCTAACCCTTTAGATAGGCATACCTGCAGTTTATGTTTCAGAGAAATAGAATCACCACTCATATGTTTACCTGAAGGTCATTCATATGCATGCATGATGTAAATTGACTGCACAACCCAGCAAATTTTTTTGAACGAACACAACCCAGCAAAATTAACAACATACCGAAACTGAGTCAGCAGCTTGTACAAGTCTATGTACAGGAACTCCCAGTGCCTGCCACAGTAAAGCACAACACACAGAGATGTAAATCCTCCATTACCTACCCTATGTCTGAAAACAGAACAATGCTTGGTTTATACTGCTCTTTGAGGCAGCGAGTATATGTATCTGTTCAAGTGTTTACCACAGAGGCATTGAAAATACGAGCTCCATCGATGTGAAGCTTCAAGCCATGGCTCTTGGCGATTTCGCCAACCTTGTCTGTGTATTCTGCAGACAAACATTTCCCACCAGCACTACAGAACACAGCGGCAAGAAACCAAGTAAAAAAAAAAAGTATAAATTTGACCAGCAAGACGAGCAGCATCAGTTAGTGTAATCGTGGGATGCGACTCACTTGGCATGTGTGTTCTCCAAGCAGATCAACCTGGTGGTCGGGTACAACAACGCCCCGTCAGGGTTCCTAATGGCCGCGACGATCCTCTCGACGTCCATGGTTCCGTCGGGGTTATTGGGCACGGTCCTGGGGTGCACGCCGCCGATGGTGGAGATGCCGCCGTTCTCGTAGACGTGGATGTGGGAGTTGTCCCCGAGGATGACCTCGCTGCCCCGGACGTCGCAGTGCGCGAGGACGGAGATGAGGTTGGCCATGGTCCCCGAGGGCACGAACAGCGCGTCCTCCTTGCCCGTGAGCGCGGCCATCTCGGACTCGAAGCGGCGCGCGGTCGGGTCCGCGCCCAGGACGTCGTCGTCCACGTCCGCGGCCGCCATGGCGGCCCGCATCGCGTCCGAGGGCTTGGTCACCGTGTCCGAACGCAGGTCCACCACCTTGCTCACCATCCTCACCTCCTGCTACGCGCCCGCGGCTTCAGCGGCAACGGCAACGGCGGCTCTGATCCTCCGCTGCAGAGAAATGGACGTGCGAAAGCTCAGGAACCGGACGCTGGACTGGTGTGTGTGTTTCGTCACATCCTTGGTACTACGTACAGTGTATGAGCACTTGCATTTGCTCAAGCCCTCGTACGTACACGGGAGCAAAACAGGACGGGCAACTCAAGTCGTACACGGCAGATCAGAGTTGAAAAGGAGGTAAAGCAAAAGAGAGAGGATGCGACAGGGACGAGGCAATGTATCGTGCCCCCACACGTTCACGTTCACGCCGTGCGCGTGAAAGGGTGCAAGGCCGGCTGCACTGAAAGCGTGCACCGCGCAGGTGACGACGAGGAAGTGTGGGTGTGGGATACACACACAATTCTATCCGCCCAGCTACCACAGAGCTTTTGGTGTCGTGTGGCGTGGATGGCCCCTGTCACGCTCACGCATTTCGCCAAGTGCCCATCAAAATGTACGGAGCCAGCCAGGCCAGCCACAGAGAAACGCACGCTCACGGCGAGCACGGGCCCAAGAACGGAACGCCGGTGGAAGGAAGGGAAGCGCTGCACCTGCTGCGCACGGGAAACGCAAACGACTCGACCATGAATCGCTCCCAGTCAGCAGCAGTGGAATCGCGCGCGACGCCCCCCGTGAATACTTTACTTCGCTACGTTTCGCCGTTTCGCGCAGAGGAAACAAAAAAAATGGCTCCTCCGGCGGTCACGCTAAAGACGGCGGGGGCTTATTACGGCACGCCGTACGCCACCACCGATCGAGGAGAGAGAAACGAGATCAAAACGGGTCCATTTCGGCACAAAGACGGCAGGGGGACTGGGGAAGGAAGTAAAACAGAGAAGGGAGGGAGGGGATTGCAGGGTCGCGCACCGGGATGAAACGAGCGGAGGTGGCCTTGCCCTGCCGGCCGGGACGAGCGGGGAGGGAATGCGCGGTGGCGACCGAGACGAGTGGTGGCGGTGCTGAGAAGAGAGAACCTTGGCCTTGGCGGACGCGGGTGCGGTGCGGCCGTGTTTTTATATAGAAGGAAACGATAGAACGAGAGGCGGAGGCGGCGCCCCTGGAAGGGTGGAACTGGGTCTGGGCTCGCCTAGACCAGCAGCAGGAAACGTACACATCAGCGGGCGCGAGCCGCCCCCGAGCAGCAGGGGCCATCTGCGTCTCTGCGCTTGCCCCCTGGCCGGCCGCCTAATGATCGGCCAGCGCACCTGTTTCGTGACCGCCACGCAGGTTGTTGTTGGCATTTGGCTTTTGTTCCTGTCCTGTCCTCCTGTGCGCCATCACCCACCCTTTCAGTAAAACGTGGAGGTGAGTTCCTTACCTTTTTCTCCTTTGAAAAATCTCCATCCGTAGATATATAAGTAAAAATATATAAATACATCGAGGTGTGTCATGCGTACATTTAAGATTTTTTTTTTTTCTAGCAAAAAAGAGAGAGATTTTGACAACACAACATTAACGTTATTGGATTCATTTACTCTAAAAACTGCTTTTTATTTAATGATTGCTAGAAAAGTTTGGTTTAAGACAAACTAGAATTCACCTACATACTGTTTGTAGTGATGATAAGTCTTTCACTACGTTTAATTGTAGTTATTTATACGCCTAGATACATACAAAAAATTGATCTGTAGAAAAGCCAAGTGAACTACATTTGAAACGAATAATATGTATGTACGTGTCACCATCAGTTCCTCTCCATCGGAATAAATTTAACCACGTGATACCAAACAAAGAGGAGAAAAGTGACGGGCGCAGGGTGCTGCTCGGGAGCAGCCACGGCGGCTGTAAATCGCTATCATCAGTTTGGATCCACTGTGACAACCTAGGAATGAATCTTGGGCGACCAGCAGAGACCCCTTTGTGTCCACTAGAACCCAATACGGAATCGTCTGCTACCTAGGGGCGACGATTCTCCTTGGCATCAAAGATTCCAAAGTGCGGAGCCGGGAACATTCATTCATTCTTGCAGATTAAGGCAACTTGGTTTTGACGACGGCCTGGGATGATTGTCAGGTCCAAATCCACCAGACCTTTTGTTTGCAAGCGTGGAAAATATATGCCGTACCGTATGCTAATTGCTCACAGTGTGGTGTCAGCTGGTACGTAGTAGCCGATGCCCCTGGGTCTAACTGGGAAGGAACGCATGCCGGCAGGCCGTGCAGCCGATGGATCAGCATCGACGACGCAGCGCTTCGTTGGTGCTGCGTAGCTGCACGGCTGGCGGATAGGGTACGTGGTGGACCTGGCCTGCACTGCACCGCCTTTGCCCGTCTGATAGCGCACGGCGGCATACTACCATAGCATGACAGCATGCGCTTTTGACTCAACAAGATTGGTCTCTGACTCTTTGGTGACTTGGTCCCGTGTCGTGCCATCCTTCATGGCTCATGGGGTACGAAATATATGCCTCCCTGAGCTTTTCATCCTGCCGCTGGATAAGTGCGGATCAGGAAGTGTAGGGGTCCTCTCGTCCACGTCCACCAATACAATGAGCTAGATCACTCTCGCTCATGCCATCCGTGGTCTTGTACCATGGACCGATCGGCATGCAGTCATATGCACCCGACCCGTGTGGCCAAAAACAAAAGGGCCTTTTTTTAGAATTTGAGGGCACGATGGCCCCTGACTTTAAAATTAAACCAAAGATTAAAAAAAAAAAAAAAAAAATTTGCCGTGCTGGACTGCAGTTCAGTAATCCTCCTCCTGGAAAACATGGATTTAAGTTCCGATCGCGTCATACGTGCACATCCAGTCCAGGGGCTGTTATCCATCTCGCAGAGCCAGGTGTTGGATTTAATTAGAATTGTCCCATTCTTTATTCGACAATTAAACCAAAAAAAAAAAAAAATTGAAGACTACTCGGATGCCGATGGGCATGCAACTATTGCAACCGTTTTCACGTTTCTATGGTTAAAATCATGATTAGTATGATGCTCATTATCTTTCTAGTGACTAGATCACACGTGCACATGTTTAATGTTACAAACATGTTTTTTGATATATCTCTAGATAAAACTGGTATTAAGATTGCCTTATTTTCCAACAACGGGGAGTTTGAAGTTATAAGACATGTTAGGATGATGGTTAGCCGACTAAAATCATAGCCTATAGCCTATTAATTCCAGCCACTTCAGACAAGGTGGCTTTGGCTACAGCGAGTCCGATGAGAACCACGCATGGTCACGGCTGCCAATCAAGGCGATAAGGGCGTCAATCCTTCTTTGACATGTCAACATACACCCCGAGCTGAGCAGCGGAAGATCAACCTTTACGGGCTGGGCGATGGATCCATGGGCGGTCAGGACATATCCCCATATTTGCTAAGCTTCATCAGACCCGAAGGTGCATCGACAACACGGCCGTGGCGAGAAGGCTACGAGGGCGAGCTTGGGTGCGACGGTCACCGGGGGCATCCCAATCCCATGGTTTATGAATATCTAAAGCTTTGGGACCAAGTCACGCCGGTGCAGCTAAACGATGTTGAGGATCGCCTCATCTGGAGATGGTCCACCAATGGAAAATACTCCTCCAAGTCAGCGTACCATATACCTTACGGATGGCCTCGCACCCAATACCACGGTGCAAGCGCATCACGGAAGACATGAGGCTCCAGCTTAGAGTGAGGATATTCATGTGGCTGGCTTTCGGGAGCGGCATTGGACCAGCGGACAAGAGGAGAAGACATGGACTAGATCGCAAGACAACTTCTCTGTCGCGACCGGGAACCGAGACCATCGATCACATCATCGCGGCATGCTCGGTCTCACGACAAATATGGTGGACCATCTTAGCGGTTCTGGCGCGAGACTCCTCGCAAGTAGGGGCCAACTCAGCGCTACAATGGTGGGACAAGCGGCGGAGGAGGTGGCATGGCAACAAGCGCAAAAAGGGAGCGAATACCTTGTTCACCACGGTGGCTTGGGGAAATTTAGAAGGAGCGGAATGCGAGGTGCTTTAGAAAATCCGGCTCCGGCATCAACCAGCTGCTAGCCACCATCAAGCACACCCGCCCGATCGGTGGATCGAAGCCGGGACTTGCAAACTAGGATGTCTAGTTCGCGGTGGTCGGCATGTCGTCGGTTCGGGGGAGGACCAAACCAAATGAAAAAGCCGTAACCTCCCGAATAAAATGTTGTAAAACTGCTCTTCTTAAATACAATGAAACACAAATCTTTTGCGTTTTTTAGAGAAAAAAAATTCAGCCACTAACTAATTAATAACAAATAATTAGCCTTTGCTCATCTAAAAGGTTATGTAGTTTTGATGCCCATATAAATTAAATGAGAATAAATGAATAGTTAGGAATATGTAGGATATGTAGGATGGCTTTAGTAGGCCTTTAGGGGCATGTACAACCCATAATACAAGGTCCATCTCTACTTTGTCATCGAATCTATAACTCTTATAAAGATAAACCCTACTAGATGAGTTCTCTCTACATGCAAGGTGTTCACATCATTCTCCATTAAGAACCCACTACATGTTCTATCTTATCATTCTATAACTCTTATAAAGATAAACCCTACTAGATGAGTTCTCTCTACATACAAGGTGTCCACATCATTCTCCACTAAGAACACACTACATGTTCTATCTTATCATGCAAAGTGTACACATCATTACCATACTATATCCATGTCATCCCTTATTAATTAAAAAAATCCATGTCATCTCTATCATGTAAAATGATTTAAATCTTTAATCTATTAACATACAAGTTATACCCACATACAAAGTATTGTACATAAAAAATATTATTAAGAGAATCCCATTAACAGCGCGGGGTATACTTCTAGTATATCATATAGACATGTATAAAGACAAGTTATACAACCATAGGCGAAACACAACGTCTCTAAACTATTTAATGCATATGCACACTAGATTGATGGTGAAGGCGCTTTCGGTCGACATCTTCTGTACAATCAAGATAAAACCGTCTCTAAACATTGGAGCGACCGTTCTTTCACAAATAGATGAGATTGTTGTCTCTAAGTATTGAGAGACTTTTTTATAGAAAAATAACAACTTACGGGACAAAAAGCCCTGTGTATGTGCCGTGCTTCCATCCTCAAAAGTCTAGAAAGGTTTCTCAGTCGTTCGCACTGGGTCAGTGGTATCATGTCGCTGGGGCGTTCCTCACATGCCCCTCTCTCTCTCTCTCTCTAAAAAAAAAAAAAAAAAAAAAACTTCACGACCTCCTTCTGCTCACGTATGGGCCATGCTCGCTCAATTGAAGACGCACTCCCAGGCGCCAGGCGGCCCAGGCCCGAGCGTGGGTCGCGTTCATCCGCAGGACGCGCAGCCCCGCCGTCGCCGCCCACCTCCCGGCGCTCCCGCTGGCGCTGCTCAAGCTCGTCATCCTGCAACCGCGATGGCGTCGACGTCGAAGATCCACCAGCGAGATTCCTTTTGGTCGCTTGTAGGCGATTTGTGTCCCACGCTGACAGCGGGTCGTCGACCTCATCTCCCGTGCTGCAAGGCATCGAGACGACGACAACCTCCATGAATGCTTCGGTCTGCCGGTACGGCAATACACTAACTCCATCCTTTTTAATGATGGATGATGAAGCAGGAGAGCCAAACAAGTCATACTCCTATCCGGCTGCCTATCGCTGACGCATCCTGCCCTGCGAAGAGCTGGCTTTCGTTTTTCCTAGCTCCCTCAAAGTGAAAAGTTTGAGAAACTTAGGGGCGTGTTTGGTAGGGCGGCCTTGGACACTGTTTGCACTCCTGGGAGGAAAAATAATGGGGTGCTCCCTTGGGTACCGTCAAAACGGTACCCCCACGTGTCGCCTTCTCATTTGGTCACGGGAATTCTCCGTCACGCACTTGATCCCCTGCATGCGCTCGGCTCCGTTCCCTGGCTACCGTCTCCGCCGCGCTCAACTCCGTTCCCTGCTAGCGAATGTCGTCGCGTAAGCCTTCTCCCTGCCGCCCTTCCCTCATACAGGAAGACGACGACGACACTATGCCGACGGCACTAGGACGCGAGGGGGAGTGGAGAGACCTGTGAAGACGGCGCTACGACGAGGGCTGAGTCTGGGATACGCGCGACCGAGGCGACAGCGATGGCGGCGCTGCGTCATGTAGGGGATTGCGGTTGGCGGAGCCGAGCTGACCTAGCGTTGATGAGACCGTGTCGTGGCGAAGTTGCGCGACGCAGCCGAGCCGATCTCGATCGGGCAGCCTGCGAGCCGAGCGGGTACAACGGGTCAATCTCCAGGAGCCAGGATACGATGCTTTGACGCTGATTTTCCGTGACCAAATGAGAAGGCGACACGTGGGAGGTGTACCGTTTTACGGTACTCTGGGGGAGCAGCCCATTATTTTCCCTCCTGGGCGCAAGCCCATGTTTTGGCTTCTATGGCCTAGCTTTGGATCCTGTGTTGCATGGGATTTAAAGCAGCCAGGGCCAGGCTCCACTCCTACGCCATTTTCCTACGTTTCCAGAGAGCTCGTAGGGAAGTTGGGCGCAATGATGGTGATTTAGGGGTGATTTTTTTGCACTACGGGCGGGCTCCCGGGTGGCGTCAAACACAACCATAATGTGGTATGGCTCTCTTGGGCCCGTGAACCAAACAAAGGACGGGCCGATGGGCGGGTGGCCATAACCACCTTGCCAAACACACCCTTACAATCCACAATGTTGGCTACTCGAGAAAAGCTTGGAACATCTTTGAACACTGGAGAAATAAGCGTAGCGGTCTTGGCATTTAGGGCTGTTTTGGTTTGAGGGACTTTTTAATCCACGGGACTAAAAAAAAAGTTCATAGTAACCAAATAGGGTGGGACTAATAAGGACTTTTTCAGAGTTAGTCTCAAAAGACTCTCTTGGAGAGATTTTTTTAATAGTCTTGAGGCTAAAAAGTCTTAGAACTTTTCTAACCAAACACCCCTTTAGTAACATGTATGGGGCCACACCTATATAAAGTATAAACAGAATCCATC